>CM046865.1:30767592-31329012 GCA_025617745.1 Heliocidaris erythrogramma | reverse complement strand
TAACGAACGTTCGGAATATGAGCTTTCGCAAAAACAACATGTAACCGATAAAAACATCATGTCGGATTTCTGGGTCATCCGAGTAGACTGATCCACGAGACTGTCAAAACAAAGGAATATAGAAAATAGACAATTTCGGTCTCGTGGGCTGTAGACGTTGCATCTTTCCAAAGTGAAAAAAGTGACGAATTTCATACATTCTTTACCAATAATCTGACGAAAATGACCATTAAATATACACACACAAAAGAAACAAAACGCATGCATAACCAATCAACATTAAAGACGCTGATATTTAGCTTTAGAGACTGATTCTCTGATTATATTTGAAATCGAGGGCGTGTCCCAACGACTGGCGGAGAGGCGCGGCGGTCGACGACGCTCCACGTGCCCCATGCAGAGCCATTTCGTGGCACGCGCTCCGTGCTGCACGTGTGTGCATGCGGGGATCGAAGTTTCTTGCAGGACCAACCCCTTGCAGCTTTGGCGCCTGGAGAAAGAGAGGGAGAGAGAGAGAGAGAGAGGAGGGACCAAAAAGCATGTTCAACAGCAGATGTTGATATTTAAATGATTGTGATAGTGTTGCACAATGTCATAGAGACGTTCAGACAGATACAAAATGTATAATCGCAGAGTTATCATGAAAAACTATCACTTTTTAAACAGTTTCCATGATATGTATTCTTTGCACGAAACGTATGGATCACGAGACTGGAAGCCCGGAGGCCCGGAAGACCGATGGGACTGTAGGCCAACGAGACAAACGAGTTGTTTGCGTTTTCTTTTTCAGCCAGGCCCGAGGCTATACTCCTATTTGTTTTTACATTCATTGCAACGTTAAGAAGATTTTTTTTCTCGACTAATTGTTTTGAGATTGTTCCCAATTCCACTGAAGATCATCCTTTTAAACTCATAATCGATAATTAATTTCAAACGAGTGGCAGATATTGATCGCCTTTCCCTCTGAAAATTTTATGACCTTTTGTATACCTATATATTTAACCGTAATCCATGAGCCCCTGGTCAATTTAATTTTGTTTTCGTACTTACGGGCCCTTCTTGTTGCAAAACAGCCCCTCCAAGGCTACATTCCAAGATCTTTTGCCAATACTGAATGAACTAAGTAATTAGTTGTAACCACAGAACAAGTATTTTTCTTTATAGACTGTACACCTATACAGATCTCCTCGTGAGATGGTTACGTTTATTCATATTTGTCGGTAACCCATTGTAATGTCTTAAATTCGAGTAATCGAAAAAAGTAGTTAAATATGAATTAGAATAGAACTTCAGAATTTAAAAATAATCTGATATATCTCGTTCATTTATGTTGTAGTAGTATGTAATACCTGTAATAATGATGTTGATTCTATCTCACATGACTTTTCTCTTGCAAACTTTTTGATATTCTCACCCCCTCCCCCTGTCTCATTATTCTCTCTCTCTCTCTTCATAATACATTTCCCTTCTTTTTTCTCTATTTTCCCCACTTCTCGAATCACTTTGTAGATGTTCGTCGAAATTGTCCAATCCCCCTCTCTCTCTCTCTCCATCTCTCCCTCCAATACTTTCTCTCTCTGGAGGGGGGGGGGGGGGGGGCGGGCAACGTTGGTCCTCCCAATGGTCCGTCTCATGGGGCTAACGCCCTGGCGTTTCGCAATCCCTGTGTTGAATAGGCACGCGTGCGAGGGACCCCATGAAGTCCTATTGTTCTCCACCCGTGGGAAAATCTTCGCCACAATGGTACCCACATTCTGTTTGTCCACGCGACGGCAAACGCAACACCCACAGCATAGTCTGGACATACAGACCCTGATTAAATTGAATTGAAGTTTGTAACGGTCACTTTCAATAGTTTTCATTTACAACCATGTAGCCCTCCATAACACTCGTGTTCTGTCCCGACCGGTATATTGAAATTGTCATTCATTTTGTTAATAACTAAATGTTCGTTCTTTTCCCTTTATGGACATCATGTATAAAGTAATGGTTTAATAATTTTTTGCTTACTTTTTGTGTGTATGTTTGTATAATGATAGTTGCGCTTTTCTTCGACAATATGTCCTGGCTGGAAATTAAATGCATTTCTAATGAGATAAAGATAGAGATTTAATTTTAAAGAGTTTTGTGAGCGGTATGGTTTGGCAGAAAGAGAGAGAGAGAGATATAGAGAGAGAGGGGAGGGGAAGAAAAGCGTACTCTATACAAGGGGTCTGATTTCAAGGACTACGTGTATGAGTAATGAGGTATGGAAAAAAGTGAGGGGGATTGGAATAGAGAAGGGAAAAAAGTGAAGATTACGGGTTTTCTCTCATTTTCCCATCATGTTGCAACCAGGCAAGCACGTGTCGTGGGAAAAAGATGAAGAAATCGGGAGTGAGTAAAGCGTGAAGTCATTTTGACCCAGGCCCGTTTCCATTACCATGGTAATGGGGGATGATGATGTCGTTTTCCTAAGGTTCGTATGTCCACTAGGTCCATGGTATGTCCGAAGGTTCATAATTCCGAAAATGAAAAAAGGTTCATACTCTGAAGGTACGCAATTCCGAAAAGTTATGTAGGGCTCTATTGCATTTTCCGGAATTACGACCTTCAGATTTATGAACACTTTTTCATTTTCGGAATCATGAACCCTATTTCATATTTGGAATTGCGAGCCCTATTTCATTTTCGGAATTATGAACCCTATTTTATATTTGGAATTACGAGCCCTATTTCATTTTCGGAATTACGAACCTTCGGAATAATGAACTGTATTTCATGTTCGGAATATAGAACCCCCTGCAATGGAGAATTTATGTTTCGAAATTATGAACCTTCGGAAAAACGAGTACCCCCCCCCCCCCCCCTGCCCCCCCCCCCCCCCGAAAGCACCACACACCCATGACGATGCGTCAAAATTAGGTCCAAAGTTAACGAGCTGTTTCTAGTCATATTTCGAAAATGACATTTTACGAGCAATTATTTTAATGTGGCTTTGCTTCTAAGTTCTATTATTTAGAAATTTAGGAATATTATGAGAAACACACTTGTATACCAGGATCCAACCTTTTTCTCGAGCAGTGCAATGGGAACGGCCGTGCGACTTCGGAGCTGGAGGGGGTGTCACCGGTTTCTTACCATGGTCGTAAAAAAAGCGCGGGAGGACAGCTGGGTGGCCGTGAAGTTGACGAAGATGACAAGTATGTCGGGTGAAACCAAGGAGTTACCAGACCTTGGTGGTGAAACCGCATATGCATTAAGTTCATCAGGACATCACACCGTCAAAACACGATCTATCAATGTACGGCCTTCTAAAGATGAGTTCTGTTCGTGACATCACTGATGATTATAGGATGATTAAAGGGATGCTGAGAAGGTACCTTCGAGAGACAGGATGACCTGACGTTTAATTGGTCCGGTGACAATGGCTCCGGGCTTTTTTTAAGAGTTAGGTTATAGAGAATTCGGTTAGTGTATAGGACCGCCGAACAATTGCTATTAGTTCAGGAGCATGTTTCGTAGATATTAGCTAAATAGTAATGTTTTTATAATTAGTTGTTTGGAAAAGTATGAAGATGATGAAAATATATGTACGAAAACTAGCAGAAAGACAGACACCAACACTTGATTTCCCATCATCCTTCGCCCATAATTGAAATTTTACTTTGATACATTGTATCTTCCAAATCCTTTTGGCCGATAAATTAATTAATTGCATTCAGTATAAATTATATTCAACATAATTATGATTATACCAGACCTCGGGATTACTTTAAAGGGGACTAAGATGCGAACAATGACATTCCAGTTGGTCCATCTCTGTCTCCATTGTGCGCAGAGGACAAGAAAAAATGATAACCTGGTCATAGGTGTGATCCTAAACTTCTCTATTCGCCTTACGAACAACTCAACACGTTTATGAATAGACGAAGATGACAATGGAGAATTGTCACCGTTAATTGTATTTTGGTTCGTATCAAAGACTATCTAATCTTCTTCAAAAGTTACTTTTGTATCGGATGGAATCCCCGTGGAGGGGAGGGGAGAAAGAAAAATAGAAATTGATATGAGTAAAGCGCAGCGAGGCCGAAAAATAGATGATTATGTTTGAATTTCAAGTTTCAAATAAACTATGGGTACGATAACTTCCAGTCCTTTTTGTCGATGTTTGTGTTTCTGTCTTCTTCCCCCAAGTATTTGTTAACTTTTGAAATATATAGCTGCAAGAAAATTGAGCTACCGCCATGAAAAGATTATTCGTTATCATTATTGTTTCCGTAAAATAATGAAGGATTGTTCAATTTTTGTAATGTTGAAAAATCAATTCCCAAAGGTGATGGGAAAAATCTTTGTATGAATTTTCCCAATGGTATGAATTTCCTTCTCTAGTTATAACGATATCTATGAATTAGGGTTATTCGTAGACCACTTTGCGAATATAATTCTTATTATATTTCGAATAAAATGTTAAATAATACTTTTAATCTACCTAAACGCGACTAGTTCCGATGATCATGGGTTTCTGCTCATAGAGCACAAAACAACGTTGCTAGGCAACAATTACTTTTGAAGCGCCGTTAAAAGCCCAAAACACCCGCCGATTTTTATTTTTTTTTTTTGTCACGATTCCGTTCAACCAGGGAGAAGTCACTTTTGTCCAAAGGGATCCCTCCGCCTACCTTTCTTTCTTTCACTGTTGTTTAATTTCCCCCTTCTTTCGCAACGTTCAATGTTCTCATTCCCATTCAACAATCCGAAAGTTCGTGAGCTATGATGTCATATTCTTATTTTATAAATATTTCGTTTTTTATGACCAACAGGGTGACAACGGCAGATGGCCAAACATTTACGGTTGACAAAATTTACAGATCCGGTAAACTGTGACAAAAACTGAAATTCTTGGCATATTTTGACAGTAACTTCATCGTCTTTTCTTTAGATTTCTACTTCTTATCTCGTTCAAGGTTGATGATGTGAAGGATTTTTATCACCCATCACTCGTCAAAGACAACAAAAAGCTTCCATTTTTTTATGACATGCGTTGCCATGTACTTTCTTTTACGATTGCACAAAGATAAAAGTGCAAAGTAAATGTTTTCAGTGATGAGAAACCAAACTATAAAAAAGAAGCCTTTTCATAATTATCATTTTTATTGAGACAATAGCGAAGCACTTTTTGTTGCTTTTTAAGAGGGAAGTGAACTTTAAAAACTTCAAGTGAAATAACTCTAATTTCTTTCTCTCTCCCTCTCCCGAGTCACTCGCTCTCTTTCTATCCCCACCCTCGCCCTTTTCTCTTATGTTTTTTTGTTGTATAAGCCTGACTTAGCTCTTTCATTAACATTTATGAATTCAAGAATGAGAAATTTATACACATATACACCAATTATCTATTAATGAAGTCATATTATCGTTGCTTTTATTTTTTAACCCAATTTTCTTTCTGTTTCCCAAATCAAAATCCTTTACAAATCATTGAAAACTGAACTAGTCCAGAACTGAGCTTCTCCAGGATGGTGTAAAAGATTTTCTTGACCAGCAAAAAAAAAAAAAAAAAAAAAAAAAAGGAAAGAAAAAGAAAGAAAGAAATCTAGGATTTTGTAAAAGATGAGGCACAATATTAGGAACATTTTCTTGACCACGAAATTAAAAATCGAAGGGAGGGGGGGCTTTTGTCGGATGAGTCATGTGCTACCCGCCCCACCCCCCCCCCCAAAAAAAATACATAAAAAATAAATAAATAAAAAATGAAAATAAATAATGAATAAATAAAAAAAAATATTTAAAAAAATAAATGAAAAATCGCAAGAGCTTTACCCCACCATCGTCGTGATTGTGCGGAACTGGACTCGGATTGTCCCACACGGACTCGACAGGTGTTTTGCACGTGGCAGACGATAGAAAAACACAAAACGGTGAATCACTTTTTACTCTATTGATCTTTATGTTATTGATCACGGTACGTGCGCTTCATTCAATACCTGTTGGTTGGGACTAGTCTTCGCTTCCACACTCAAAAGGACAAGCGGGTAGGTGAAAACTCGTGTTTATTGGTAAGCCCACCCTTTGCCCTTAAAAAAAAACTGTCAGAAATCTTTGATTTTAGTTGAAAAATAAACATGTATAAACCAATCCAAATTAGTTTTTCTCCTAAAATGGTGGTCAAATACAGAAGTGAAATTGATTTGATTTTTAGATGACACCGTTCAGTTTACTTTATCGTGTGATTTCCTTTGTCTTCGTACTTAATTAACCCTTTTATGAAACTTTACAGGATTTATTTTTAAAGTTCAAGATCTTGTTAAGTTTCCTACCTGTTAGAAAAATGAATTTGGTCATCATCTTCTTTCTTAATCTTACGGTGGAACTTTCCGAAAAGAAAAATGAGGTCTGCATATATCTTAATAAAATTTAGGAATAAATCTACTTTGATAATGTTGAATCTGACAAATTTGTTCAAGAATAGACATTTCACGTCTCATTCATTCATTAATTAAAATGCAGTGGCTCCGTGATCATACCGGTGCAATGATCTACAGAACTGAACGTGTCATCAAAAGATTCGAATCCTCTTAGAACATAAAACACGTTTGTGCATTATTTCTCACGGATCTTAGGGGAGAGAAAATGTCCGGCCTCATAATTACATATCCCAGTTGTTTGACGAGATTGTGGTATCTTTGAAAAAAAATAAAAGAATGTAACTTATTTTCCGCATGATCATCTCATCCCCTTAATAACGTACTTATGACAAAGAGGGAGATCTCCAGGAACTAATCTTTCCTAAGCACTAGCTGGTCTTCACAGGTTTTAAACTCATCTTCATCATCATCATCCATGTGTGATATTTGTTCCTCGACTTTATTTTTTTCTCCTCGCCCAACATTCCGAAAGAGAAGGATCAATGTTTATCCTCTTTTCCTTTCAAAACTCTGTCTCCCTGCCCTTCTTTTATTTCTCCCTTTCTTTTCAAACTTCCAATTTTCGAAGTGAATGGAAGTGAGGGAGTGAATTCTATCAATAATTCTTTCAACGTGCGAGCGCTGAGCCGTGTCTCCACACCTCAAACCATGCCTTCCTCAAATACAGAAGTCAAAAGAAAGAAGTCCCCGTTCCCACGCTCGGCGGGCTATTGTTTCAGTGCAGAGCTGGTGTCGGCGAGCGAGCGGACGCTGTGACAATAGTCTACAAGCAAAGACCGTATCTAAACTATTTCATTCAAGATGCGAAATAAGATATCTTTAACCTGCAAAACGAGTAGCATTTTAAAATTATGCTTATTTTGGAATGTAATTTATTCCTACTAGCGCGTACTTGTTAATATATTGAATTTTAAATAGAATTTCTGAACAGGAATGGTTTGTATGCGCGTAAGAGGTCTGGGTGTAAAGAATAGTTCGGAAAAGGTGGTCGAAAAGTGGGGTTCGTCCTTACCGTGGGAAACTGCGCTCGAGAACAATAGTGCAATACGCAGCGAAGACCGGTATTAACTAGGCCTTACAATACCCCCAACGGCCCTTCGCGTGGCGATTAAGAAGCCCATAATGATCATAAGAACACACTCGAAAACCACACCAAATATGGAATCAGATAGAGGCTAAAGAATGGGAGCAGGCATACATTTTTTTCTTCAAACAGTATTTCTTTTTCGGATGAAGTCGTCATGACGATCGCAATCGGACCAACGTTCGCTGTGGGTTTTTTTTATCGGTGGGGTAGCACGCGCGCGCGCCCAGCTTGTGTATGCAATGAGCGTTGTGTCTGTGCGTGTGTGCATGCAAATAGATATCGTTGCCAGCGATTTTATGAATCATAACTAATTTAGCGTGTGAATGGGCGAAGATGTCGTTTATTTGATTTCCATCACACGTCGATTCCGAGACCGGGCACGCGCGTTCGAACGACCAGGGGTTCTTTAAACGACACGAGGCAAGATATTTTTGAAAAAAGAAAGAAGAAGAAGAAGAAAAAAAAAAAAGGAATTCCTTCTGAACAGATGGCGTTCCCATTATGATGTCTAATTGTTCATAAAATTAAAAATTCACTCTTTTATCACGGATGATAACTAATCTTTAGAGAAGCAGATTCGGGACTTGTGATAAACAAACAACGCATATTAAAAATTTAAATTAAACATAATTACACTGCAATATAGTAATATAACCTGAAGAGTCAGTACAGGCCTATATTACTTAGGCTAGGTCCAAACAAAACGAAATTTATTTTCAATGGAGCTTATTTTTTCCTCCATTTTAATCATTAAGTTTGTAATGGGCCTATATAGTAAATACTTTGTTTTACTGTGATTAATGGATTTATTCGAATTTGAATTATTCTGGGTGATCCCGGGAGCGTTTCATCAAGCGTTTAGTCAGTGATTTTTACTGACAATTTGCTCTCAGCCAATCAGATGCAAGGATTTCAGTAGCTTATAACCAAAACGCTTGATGAAACGCTCCCCAGGTATTGGGCATAATGGTGAAAACAAAAATTCTCAACAAAGCCTGAAAGGTAAAGTTCACTAAAAGACAGCAAAAGTTACAAAAATATAACGGATACTGTTTTGTTGGCTTTTTATTAGCTGAGAAAATGAGATTTTCCTTAAATTAAAAGGATTTTTTTTGCTACACCATCAGCGATTCAGAAAGAATAACATTATTTTGTTTTTCGTTTGAAAAGCAATTTTATTATTAGAATTCAAGATTAATCCAGTTTCACTGCACCACTTCGCTTTCTCTAAATCAGTAGTCATTGATAAATTACCGTGGTAACATGTGGAATCGAAGGGTCTGGTCACCAAGACTACTTCTCCCAGGTCCATGCTCTACGATGAAGATCAAGACCGTGAGTGAGAGGGAGAGGCGTGGGAAAACTTGGGTGTCCAGTCAGAGAGTAATGAAAGGAAATAATTATTTTGATTTTTTTTCCTTCGACAACTTGATCGGATGGCTGCGAGCCGAGACGGTTCAGGGTTTAGGCCGCGAAGTGCAAGGCCAGGGACGGTGTCGGTTGATGCAGCAGGGAATAATTCTCACACTACTCCAGTTATTTTGTAGTGTTGACGAGGATATACTGTTTTACTTGAGAAAAAAGAAGAAATTTTTGCTTTTCTGGCAACTTGAATTACTGATGGTACTTGTTTCGGGGGGGGGGGGGGGGGGGAAGCTCGCTAGTCATAAGGACCACTTATTAATAAGGACCGCTATCCCTATCGTGTGACTAAATGAATAGCTGTTTTGTATGAATAGCGGTCCTTCTAAATAGCGAGCAAACCATAGACAAATTACCTCGCTATTCATAAGGACCTCCATTCATACGGACCACAATTCATAACTATTCAGAAGGACCGCTATTCATAACGTGTGTTAAATGAATAGCGGTTTTCTATGAATAGCAGTCCTTATGAATAGCGAGCGGATCCGGTTTTGGGACTCTACCTCTTTATTTTACTGGTAGTAGTTTCCAAAGATAAGGAAAATATTGAACAGCTTGTTTTGAAAGCCCTCAAACAATAAGAATTTGAGTTGATAAATAGCGTGATACTAAAGGCAAAATACTTTCATACCTGACTCCTGAGCAAAATCTGAATATCATTTATTTGTTATTTGATTGTTATTCCCTGTCAGTGGTTTATGAAGTATATTTCAAGCCAAGATTTGTTTTCGTACTTAAAATTCTTAAGAGATGACTATAATGGCATTACATTTCATTATTATTACTGTCATTATTAATATTATGATCATTATTGTTCTTTATTTTGTGGGAGGAGGCAATACAAGTGAATGTGATGACAAATTTAGCAGGAATATCATTATATTTTTATTTATCTTGAAACGTTTTATTGGTCAGAGAAGGCATAATAATATACAAAATATGCGTTACATTTTGATGCTATCTATTTGTATGTTAAATGTGTAAAACGGTATATTAATGCTGATAGAGTGTTTTATAGGCCAATAAAATCTATCATTTTTATTTTTATTTACCCTTCCACAAGATAAAAATCTTTAAATGTACATCGCTTGGGGATTGGCCTCCTGCCTTTCCAAGCCTGGCCTTTTCGGCAATATTAATGGTAGGTTTTCTTTCCATTTATGTACAATCATGGCCTTTAAATGTTGAAATTAAACATGTAAAAGCAGGCAGGAACAAAAAATGTTGACACGGTTTCGGAGCCTCAATGCGTCACGTGATAATAAAAAAACCCCCATAATCACAACCGCTAAATTATATCGGTCAGGCGGAAATGGAATTGTAAGAATTTATAGGCAATAAAACCAAACATTATCCTCGTTCTGATGACCTGTGAAGATTGTTTGTTATAAAAGAAGGCCAATGAAATAAACAAATGGGATATTCTTTCCCCTCTTCGGTATTTTTTTCGGGGGGGGGGGGGGGGGTGCTAGAGCGGGGGTAGCTTACTCGTCTTTCTTATGGTTCGTTTTACCGAATATTAATAATTCCGAAGGTTCGTAATTCCAAAACACAAATTTCCCATAGCAGGGAGTTCATAATTTCGAAAATGAAACAGGGTTCATAATTCCCAACATTTGATGCATTACTCCGAAGGTTCGTAATTCCGAAAATGAAATAGGGTTCGTATTTCCGAAAATGAAAAGGGGTTCATAATTCCGAAAATGCAATACAGCCCTACATACCTTTTCGGAATTAGGAACCTTCGGAAAACCCTTTTTCATTTTCGGAATTACGAATTAACCGTCGGAGTAACAACCCTTGGGAATTATGAACCTTAGGAAAAACGACATAGGCCATACCATGCAGGTAGAGCAGGCGATGGTTGTTCTGAAATCGAAAGTACTTGAATCTAATACTTTTCACGTCTGTCCAAATTGAAATTCCTGAATTACAAAACAAGAACAGGATAAAGTGAAAACTAAGAAACAGTGGACATCAGATTATCATATAATGTAATTCCTATCATGAATCTCATGGAATATACGGGACTGCCAGGAATCAATCATTTTTTAATTAATTAATTGAGAAATAATAGTTTTATCTTACAGGAGAGAGAAAAGGGAAAAGGAGAAATAAATAGAGCGAGAATGAGAAAAGAAGGGATGGAAGGGGGGGGGGGGGGAGAGAGGGGGGGGGGGGGGGTATTTGACAGAAATTAGTACAAATGTAACTCAGTCATGTATGAATGGAAATGGAGTAATTTCATTTTCCAGAACACAAAATTATGGAAGTTTACAGGGAGAAGGTCCTCCCCCTTCTCTGTTTGTGAACTATGGTAACAACAGTGGCGACTGGTGATATCCAATGGAGACAGCCTACCAACCATGTGGGGATGATGGGTGGGAACATCTTCGTAATTTGTAGATGATGTCGGCACGAGCCTGGCGGAACGAGCGCAACAGATGGGTCATGCATAGTCTTATCATGGTCTAATCCCAGGCCTGAGCTGATAAAAATCAGTCTCGGTAAATATGCATCAAATCAGGGTCCTAACTCATATATTCATAAACATGCACATTAGGCAGAGGAGAGGGCTAGTACTTCATATTATAAAGTTATTTCCCCCCTTATATTTTAAAATGAATGAGTTAGAAATGATCTCAACAATTATTTAATCGCGTTTATCAGACGACATCATCTTATCTGATGTAGGTCTGTTATCTAAACCTTCCTGTGAAAGAGGCTATGGCGGGCACGAGCCTGGCGTAACGACAGTAACAGATGGCCGCTGGTTGATGGAATGTGTAACTCTACCTATAAATCTTATCATGCCACGTGACTCCCTAATGATTTGACCTTGTACTTGTTTGATGAAAAAAATAGATAAATAATAATAAACGAAAAGAATATACTGTGTTCCATTCTTTTCCTTCAATTTGTGCATAGATTAATTAAATATAGAAATCGAAGGAAATTATTATATTTGATTTATGAAATGAAGAAAGAAATATTCAGGATATATCATAGAGAGAAATATCACCTTGTATAATGAACTAATTTGTCTGTGTATAAACTATTTTATATCACTGGCTTGTACTTTACTTTCGTTTGCTCCGGAGAAGTTTCTTCATTTGAAATGAGAGAGAGAGAGAAAACGAGGCTTATAGGGAAGGGTTGTTTAATTCGAAATTCTTTTGAATTGTCTTCCCAATCCTATTGACTCGTTATTGAGCAGATGTCGATGAAAAAAACATCACCGAGCATATCCCCAAATTACCCCTGGGGTTACAATAGAACGGCGAAGTTTCCCACGGTAGTACACCGCTGTACCCACGCGCTCCCACGGTTACTCTATGGGATGACATACGGATTAAGCCAACAATCATTGCGTTTTTATTGTTGCTTAGCGTTCGATTTTTTTCCTTCCTCGTCCCCTCCGTCAAACATTGTGGTTTAGATTTGGTGATTCACTGAAGCGAGTCCCCTAGGCCCGTCAACCTCTCCTCCTGTTTTAGTTTTTATTTCTTTATGGACTTGTACGCGACGAGTACTGACCCCTGCGACGGTGTTATCTCAGTGGGCGAGTCACGCGCCGAGCTTGTTTGCTCAGTAAAGCCACCCATCAAACGCGCCTCCCCATTGGCTAGCGAGGTGGCTTTTGTGCCGTCGTCATCACACGCGGCGACCAATCCCTACGCGTGTAGCGCTCCTGTATCAGCCCCGTGCGGAGCGAGCGAGGCTAATGCACGGGCCACGCTGATTGGCTACTGTGTGGAAGAATTTCACGCTCGAGCGCTATAGGCACGTGCGGGCTATATATAGCGGTCGTCTGCCGAGTTCAGTCATAACAACCGCTCTCAAGCTCTCGGTAACATCCAAATTCTCTCGTGGATACAAGTTACTGTCTCAGCAACCAAGGAATTATACCACTACTCTTGTGATTACTACTGTCTTCCGAATTTTGACCACCAACACCCGCAACCATGCTTAACACATCTGGATACCAACAAATGGACATGTGCTCCAGCAGGCCCAGGGTAAGTTCTTCTCAACTATTGATGTTTTTTTCTTCTTCAGCTTCATCTTCATGATTACTTAGTTGATTACTTATTTGTCATATACTCATGGTCATATATTTTGTTAAAATTATTTCAAGTGTTTCAAATGAGCATGGTTGTTTACTATGATTACAGTCCATTGCTTGTAAGTAACATTCAAAGAATGTAATATTTGATAATTACTGTAAACTCGAGATATTTTGATTTGAACTGTTTGATTTATTGTTTTATTTCTTGTTTTCATTTACAGACTGCCAAGCACCTGACAGAACGAAAGAGACGAGCCCGAATAAACGACAGCCTCCTTCAACTGAAGAGTATGGTGTTTCCTGTAATTAAGAAAGATGTAAGTATCTGAACATCTCGGCAAACATTCCATCTCAATCTTTAATCTTAAACATCTGTAATATCTAAATCCTACATTTTGCTAGTATTTCCAAGGAGTTATCAGGCGCAAGCTTGCTTAGTATCTCCATGGTATTTCAATTTTCCATACAGTAGTTCAATATTTTCCCCCTTAACATTAAACATGTATTCAATTTGGCTTTTTCCTGTAAAACGCCAGTTTCAAATTTGGCGCTCAACCTGTTCAATAGGCAAATCTGGTTCCAAGTATTAATTGGCTTGAAGATTCACCCCTTTTCTTTTGGTGGGTTATCTTTGTCCCTGTCCACTCCGATTATAGATTAATTAAATCCCAACTCCTTCCCGCTATTGTTTGTGGTAGGGTGTCGTTTGTATAGGGGGTTACGTGGAGACGTGCGAACAATGTTTACCCGGGGGAACAACGGGCGAGCTTCGCCGACTATTGAATGATCTCATTCTGTGGGTTCTATTGAATAAGTCGAACCGTGGGAAAGTTTCGATGGGGAGTAATCCACGGTACTTATCCAACGCCTAACCGCAGCTGCGGCGGGGGCTTGGGTCGAGTGGAGTGTGCTTTTTAGTACCAGGTTTTAGGGCAAACATGTTACGCTTGAAAAGTAAAATAACAAACATGACGGAGTAAGCTATGTAGTTGTTGTATTCATATTGCTTTCTGTATTTTTCAATACTTATGAATGTTTCCCATTTTTCTTTACCCCAGATCTCCAGACACCCAAAGATGGAGAAAGCTGACATATTGGAGATGACTGTTCGCTACCTGAAAGACGTCCAGAGCCCAGCACAAGGCGAGTCCAAAGGCAATGGCGTTACCAACTACCACGCTGGCTTCACAGAATGCCTGAGCGAAGTTTCATCATTTATGACCAACTGCGAGAGCATCGATATCGAGACCCGTCTTCGCCTCCTGGGTCATCTCGCTGACCGTTGCAGTACCATCAACGAACCGGAACAGAAACCTGATGTGTCCCGACTTCAACCAGCTCAGACACAACAACAGCAGCAACGTGTGCAGTCACCGGTGACAGTCTCCCAGCCACAGCAGCAACAGACCCGAGTTGCAGCTCCCAGCCCTGTAACCGTTCCAGCAACATCGCCTAAACAATTCGCCACCACACCTAACGGCATGGTCCTCCTACTTCCTGCCCACGCTATCCAACACAACCCCGTCATCTCAGTTCGAGTCCCATCCAACGACGGTGTCCTCACCCCACCCCAGTCACCCATTTCCCCTGAGCCAGCTGTGGGACATACACGCTTCACACCATCACCCGTCGATATCAAGCCCTCCAAGACCGCTCTCGACTCCAAGCAGCACCGCTTCGCTCCATACCAGAAGCAAACCATGAAGTCGGTCGATAAACAGATGTGGAGGCCTTGGTAACTCAATCTTCACGTCCATCGCAAAGACATTTAAATATCATCAAATAGTACTACTTGTGCCTTGAACTTTCATGTAGTCCCATAAACTTGTTCTGAAAAAAACCTTGTGGAGGGAGATTGCGGGAAACGATGTGAATTTTGAACTTTTGAGACTAACGACTTCACTGAGAAAGAAGTACGAGCGCGAGGAGAGAATCATCTATAAAGTAACTTTGTATTTTTCTACTGACATATGTTTATTTTCTTGTACATGATTGAGATATAAATGATAAGAAATTGTGTTGATTGTCGCAGGTCGATAGAAGCCAATTGCGTATATGAAAAAGAAAATAATTAAATAAACACTTAAAACTTTACATTACTTGCATATGTATTTATTTTTTTAAATTGTATTATAATGTATTTAATGATGTCTTTGAGTGTGTGTGTGGATAGCAGAGGAATGGTTGATTGCGTAAAAGTGATTTATGTGTACAAAGAGAGCAGTTCGTACATGGATTTGTTTTAAAGATGACGTTAGGAGAAAGTGCGTGACTGAATGAAGCAGATATGTGTGCATGAGAAGAGAAACAGTAGTATGAGAGGAGAGTCGGAGACAGAGGGCTAGAAGCGCATGTCGAACACAAGTACTGGAGTATAGTTGAGAGAAGATTGTTGTGAAGAGTTAATGATTTGAGAGAAAGATGGAAAATCCAAATGAAAAATAAAATACATGTATGCGAAGGTTTTATTTGCGAGAAGTGTGGAATAGAGAATCAGGTTTGAATTAATTTTTTTATTAAAAAAAATTAAAACATGTTTGATTAAAATTATGAGCCCGAAAGTGGGACACTTAGGGGATGAGGAAAGGGATAATGGAACACTTACTACATCTAGATATGTATACCCACCAACATGTCTTGCGCCACAATAATGGGGGATGTATGAAAATAAAAAAGGGGTTTATCAATAATATCAAATGGGGCTCATGGGTGTTCGACTGCTTCATGATCAAAGCAGGGAATTAGTTACATTTCCCTGATCAGGGAGAAGGAAAGGCGGGAAGAGAAACAGGTCCCTCGGGTTTTTTTAATGCAGAACAATAGCACCTGTACAACGCTCCTCTTTCGCTATTCAAACCAACAACCGTAAGGCGAACAAAGAACGCAAGACAAACACCGTGCGTGAAATGTGTACTGCGCCCTCATGCGGTACAGAAAATACAGTCTATACTCTTGCGAGTTCGCTGAATTCTGTATTTTACTAAGGAAACAAATTCAACGAACTTTAAATGTAGATCAAAATTGTAAAAAAAAAATGGCGAGAATCTTGTCACATGTGAACCCCGATCCGGCTACATGTACCTACCCAATTTCATTGTTTAGATTAATACACTTATTCTGAAGAAATTAATAAATTATAATAATGATTAAAAAATTACAAGTATTTTAGCCTCAGCTTATCTTAATCGAACACGTCTTTATCTTTGCATGAGGCATATAAAGATGAGTACATGTATTCGAAATGTCTTCTCTCCATCGTATTTAATATTTGCTTTCATTTATTTTCTTAGCAGACGGAACAACATAACAAAACTTAACAACAATATATAGTATATGAAGCACTCATATTGCCTTAACTCTGATATGATGATATAGCAAGGATAGAAACATATGACAAACGAGAATAAAACAGAGGAACATGGACCAAAAGCATTGTTAGAAAGAGGTGTATTGTAAAATGAAAACCAACATGAAGAAACGGGCACCGTAGAATATATAACAGCGCACCCTTTTTGGATTGTCCTGTCTCAACAATTGTATTTAGTCGTAGAATAAGCAAGGATATCTGATTTAAACCCAAACGTTTTTCTTCTATCCATGGTTATCTTGTCATATCCCAGTCAAGGGTTATAGACGTTTCGACCACACGAACGTGCTAGTAAGTTGGAACACGCGACCGAGGTTGTTTGTCACACGACCGAGGGGCTCGTGCATAACACGTTGAATGGTTGAGTCAGTAAGCAAACAGTTATGCTTCCGCTTTTAGAAATAACCATCGAAATTCCACAAGCTGTATGTCACAAAGTCACAGACATCACATGATGTCATCCAGTTAATTAAACTAGTTAAGCAATAAAGTTAATTTTAACTGAGGTAACTTTCAAAACAATGAAACGTGCTCGTGCGCAAAACCTGAATCACGCAGACATTATTGGTGCGTGGCTCTCAAATATAAAGTCCAAATATAATACCGCGTTTTGTTTTTTTGTGTTACTTCGATACAGCAAGGTCAAAGACTTTCCAGGGGTATGAATGATAATGAGATTGTTAATTTTTCATAATATTTGCTTATCTATTCAACAAGTAATCATGTATTATTTACTGACACGCATGGAATTCGATTAGCATCTACGATGTATCAATCTTTGTATCCTCTATGTTCTGATTAATAGCCGTATCGTCACCATAGTGGCACGGGTAAACAGATGTACGATAAACAAATGAAAAAAGTTATTCTAAATAAAGCATTTTATAAGCTTGGTGGGAATGTATAGATCTTAAAATATGGATCAGGAAAAAGGACCTGAGAGACATTTTAGCCAAAAGGTCAGACGTGGCGTTTTGGATGACTTGTCGCTAGCTGCGCGCGCGTAACGCAAATTATGCGTCTGTCTGTCCATGTTGAAATTTGCAAGGCTCAATAACGTTTCAAGCGTTAGGCATGATGTTAGGAAATTGGAAAAACTGAATTATTTCACTTTCCCTATTAATAAAGATACAAATAGGTGTCACCAATGATCTAATAATTGGTTTGTATGCATGTTTTGTCAGTTCTTCCTGAAGATCAAGATAAGTTATATATTTTTGTAAAGATGGTTATAAACCAAGATATTATTTGAAGATATTATTCAATATCTCGAAAATAGTGACATCGTAATGAATGGAAAAGAATGAATGTTACATCTACATTTACAGGATAATGGTAAAAGTAAAGGAGATAATTGAAGAGAGAGAGAGAGAGAGAGAGCGAGAGAGAGGGAGAGAGGGAGAGGGAGAGAGAGAGAGAGAGAGAGAGAGAGAGAGAGGGGGGGGGGGGATTGGATACAGGAAGGTAAAAGGAGAAGAGGAACATGAATACAACCACGCTGTTTTCCAGCAAAAGACAAAACAACCAAGATTCATAAAAATAGTATTCTATGAACATAATTATGAAAGAGACTAAACGTAAAGTTGAAAGCCTTGTATTTTATGATTCACAGAATATTAAGTTACCGAAGTTTTACATCAAAGCTTGATACACTTAAGCGTTTATAAACAAGATTGGGAAAAGCTGAATTGAATTAGGGCAAGGAAAAACGCCTATGCGTCTAAACTATAGGATGCTCCATAATTTCACGTCGATAAAAGTATTTTCAATGCTTGTTCGAAACAAAATTCAACTTTGCTTTTTTGTTTCCTTATCCTTTTGTTTGCAGCAATCGTGACGAGGATTTCTACAGAACAACAACTTAATTAGAGCAAGGTTGTTTTTTCTCTTTCGTTTCCATAAATGTGGGCGTAAACGGGCACTCTGAATAGGCAGTTGGAGTAAATAAAGTCAAAGCAACGTTGTAAAAATCAATAGCATATACTGCGCGCTCGTACAATGCATTTTGTTTAGATATATCTATGCCTTACAACATTCGTAGCGCTAGTCAGAAGCGGGTTCAATGGACACAATACATAATGTGCGGTAACAATAGCATCTGCCCTACACGGATATCAGCGTTTGAAATGAGCCCCATTCATTCCACAGCTTTAGGGCAAGGAAAAAGAACTGGCTAGCCAGGTAGATTAATTGGATAAAATCATTAAATGTTGTCTTTGTGATTGTGAATTCTATTTAACAGAGTGATCGCCAAGATTAGTCAAGTCGTGTACAATGTGTATTGCCTAATTCATTGTAAGACAAATACAAGTGGAATATCAAGGGGAGCGTTTTATAGACCTGTAAGGCCATCTTAAACATCCGTTGTTCGTTGAATACTGAAAATTGATTTTAAACTGCAATATGAAAGTAAATTTTGAAAATGAGCATTAAAAAAATCTGAATAATTGATCACTTGGTACACAAGCATCATTATATTAATTATTATTGCGCTTAGAAGCTATCCGTATATCAGCGCTATGTAAATGTTAACTATTATTATCATCATTATTACGATGATGATGATTAAAATAATATGGGATTGTTGGTTAGAATCAGCAAAGTAGAAATATGCAGATATAATGTCATGCATAATAATGGCAACAATTGCTGTTTGTTTTGTAAAATTCTTTTCAACGAAAATCCTTCATTATTAGTTTGTGACATCTTGTAACATCAACTTGCATAATTCTTCCTAATTCGTTTATAGAAGCGTACATGTGTATGATGGTTAATGATGGTGATAATGTGTACAATAAATAAAATAAAATTATGAAAAGCAATTCATACTAAGTGAATCTCATTGTAAGTGATCTAGTTATCCGATGTTGGAGCTTTAGAAAAGTATTTGCATAATTTTGTTTTTACCATGAGCTTGTAGCGTCGACTAGCTTTATTTGGTATTTTCTCAACTATCACACACTTTCGATTAAATTGTTAGTTTTCAGAAGAAAATATCGATTACTGGAATTCAAGATTAACTTGAACAGATATGAGAGCCTAAAAATTTGTTACAATTATAGTTGTCAAAGGAATCTGTATTTTAATACGACTTTAATAATTACTACATAATACTGACGTGACGTGTATATAAAACATGACACAACATAAGATATAACATAACAATGTTTTTTAGAAATTAGAGATATGTGTAGAGAAATCGACCAAGTGATATATAACTAATATGACAACTTGTGTGCTTAATTTTCTGATTCTATTTTGAAATTAAATTGTTTATATTTGCATGAAATTTAAAGGAAATCTCGAGTTCTGGAAACAAAATTTCCACGGAATCAAACTAAATATACACTGTTATTGTATTTTGGAGTCAAAAGGGGCCTGAGCTTTCGATCCTAGCAGAATCTTCGTCAGAGGCAAAAAGACGAACATAAAGACCAATACAAGCATATATATAGACTACAGGCACAAAACAGATTACATGTAACAGAAACTGTATTTTGTGACCTCTTGCCAGTTTAGGAGGTAATATTCTCTTCTCCTGGCAGAGTCCCTGTGTATTTCAATATGATATCTTAGATATATGTACTGAAATAAATAGGACTAATATAATATATATAAACAAATCTTACATTGATACTCCCAAATTTTGACAGAAAACATGGGGAATATGACCTAAGAAGGATGATACCAAGCGCAGAGTCCCAACCCACATTAATAATAATCCGTATTTATATGGCACCTTTCCAGTTAGTAACTGATCAAAGCGCTTTACAGTGTATTATTACCCCGCTTATTGGATTATTGGATTATCCATTACACGTGAAAATGATGGTTGACCTTTGCAATTAAAGGGCAATCCAACCTTGGTAATAAGATGATTTGTGTGAAAGCAGAAAAGTAAGAAAAACGGGATGGTGAAAGTTTGAAAGAAATCGGACAAGAACTAAGAAAGTTATGGATGTTTGAAAAATGAGATCACTACATCCATGGGAATCTCAAAGTGGCAATTTGGTGAGTCGATTGTGACATTTTGTCGTGCACAAAAATATCATTAATTTGCAGTTTTCTTCGCTGCCCTCGGGGCAGAACTCAAAATGTATTCGAGATAGCATATTGTTATAGGTCCTCCTGAAAGAAAAAGATCCTACACTGTAAAAAAACTGTAGATTAACAGTTTTTTTTTACTTGTAAAATTACAAGTTTTGCCCGTTTTTCTGTTAATACGGTATTTTTCATTTTGTTATAGGTCTTCCTGAAAGAAAAAGATCCTACACTGTAAAAAAACCTGTAGATTAACAGGTTTTTTTGACTTGTAAAATTAC
This sequence comes from Heliocidaris erythrogramma, assembly GCA_025617745.1. Classification (NCBI taxonomy): domain Eukaryota; kingdom Metazoa; phylum Echinodermata; class Echinoidea; order Camarodonta; family Echinometridae; genus Heliocidaris; species Heliocidaris erythrogramma. The sequence goes on along the minus strand of CM046865.1, from coordinate 31,308,338 downwards.
AAGTTTTGCCCGTTTTTCTGTTAATACGGTATTTTTCTTGTGAAATGGCAGGAAAATTGCTAATTTTCCTGCCATTTCACAAGAAAAATACCGTATTAACAGAAAACTTGTAATTTTACGAGTAAAACCTGTTAATCTACAGTTATTTTTTTACAGTGTACTGAGTAATACATTTTTAAAAAAGTGATTTTTTTTTTAGTCATTTTTTGTGTTGGAGCAAATGGGGGAGTTGTCCACAGCTACATCACAGTGACATTACCTATTCGCACAATTTGAAATTCCCATATGTATAGTGATTACAACTTTCAAAAATTCATAACGTTCTTATTGCTTGTCCGATTTTGTTCAAACTTTCACCAATCTGCTTCTCTGATTTTTCCCCTTTCTTTCAAAGCAACTTGCTATTAAGGTGGATTTCCCTTTAATGTGGTTTCTATAGCAAGTTTCTCTCCATATGCAATACTAAAGATAAGCTTAGAAAAAATGAGAGCCCATGCGAATCCATGAATTACTTTCTACTTTTTGTACTTCATTGTTAACTATTATTATTTTTCAATTTTGTTAATAATTGAACTTTACCAAAATACTTAGTTTTTTTTCTGTTGTGGGCCAGGGTCGACTAGCACATGTGCTATTATCTGGCCCCTTTTACCAACCAATGCTTTTCTTCCTTTATATATAAATATCATTGTATATAAAAAATGAATTGTACTTAAATGTTGTTGGTGGTAATAAATCAATCAATCAAGTCATTATTTAAAAAATAGTGCCCTTTTACGAGGTAATGATGCTAAAACTAAAATCTGAGCTTTCCGAACCCTCTACCCTCCGTATTACCCCTTCCCTATTACCCTCTCTTTTCAACCTGTTCACTAAAACGATTCGCGTGAACAATTGTCTACTTGTTATACGCTCGTCTTTTTTCAACAATGATCATGTAATAATAGACGAATTTTCAATATGATGATAAATAGCTCCCGATCAAGTAAGCTCGCGAATACATTTACCGACGGAGCGACGAGAAAACGATACAAAGCATTTCTTTTTCCTCTTCTTTACAAAACTTCATCTCTCTTTCATGTCTTCTCTCTGTTCGTTTTTTTTTTATTCAGTGAGTTTTATCCTTCACCTGTAATGCAACAATTGGGACAATTTTCATGAAGCTCTCGAATCTCTGAGGTCGAATAGAGGCGAAAGAAAGGGGGCATTAAAAGTGACAATTGAGGATTCTAGACCATGAATGCGTCGATTCAAACGGCGGACGTTTTCCCACGCTCCAAGTTTAATTCGTCACTCTTTTTTTTAAAAGGCGAAGATAAATGACTTCACTCTAAAAATGATAGATGGCATCTTTTTTTCAGCTTCCACAAAGCCTAAATATTCTCAAGAAAGGAATATTATTGATGCGAGAAATTTGGAGGATTGAAGTTGAAATACAGGGGAGCGTTTCATCCAGTGTTTTGTCAGTGATTTTCACCGACAAATTTGCTCTCAGCCAATCAGATGCAAGGATTTCAGTAGCTTATAACAGTAGTCGGTAAAATCACTGACAAAACACTTGATGAAACGCTCCCCAGGTGGCATTCAGAAGATTTCTTTTAAGGATGATGAGGTATAAAAAAAAAGAAGAGGAAAAAAATTCTAAAGATTGAATAAGAATGAGTCGCATATAAATTTTCTCCTTCTGGAGTCCATGTAATTGAGTAATATTTCATGTTTATTAGTTTTCCAATCTGATTCGCTTGTAATTGAGTAATATTTCATGTTTAGTTATGTCTTCGAAATAGATAAGTATCGTGCTTTGTCAGGTTTTCAAAGCGGGGAAAGCATTGTGCAATGTTTGGGCGTGAGATGAAGATTACGACGGAGTAAAATTACTGCATGAGAAGAAAAACAAAAATAAAATGTAAAATACAAAGTAATAAAAAGTGTATAAGTCTGGTATATATAGGCTGGATAGGTTGTTGTATTGAAAGTTTGTTTTATTTTAAATAATGGTTGATGTTGTGATCATGTAAATTAGATAACTTGCCCGATCATTTATGATTAGGTAATGTTTTAAGACAAGACATCTGTCCTATATAAATATGTGGCACTGCCATGATGACAGTATATGTCATGTTGTCTGTATTAGCAACCATTCAGTCTTTCAGACAAAAAACAAACAACAACAAAGAAGAAGAAGAAGAAGAAGAAGAAGATGAAAACACGACAGTTAGATTCAATTTGATTCGACATGATATTCTCTTCTCTATATTCAACGTCATAAAGTTTACCGCCAAATAAAATGTGTGTGTCGCTTCTTTTCCTTTCCCAGTCTTTGATAATCCATCTAAAATGATAAAATCCTAGATGGATGCACTTCTATTTACACTATCTGTGTGCATTCGTGAAGATTCTTAAGACCGCGTGTCCTTGAAATGTGTGATAATTACGCTTCATCCTGGCTAATAATAGATAAGATAAGATAAGTGTGAAGATATGTACTATTTTCTTTGATTGACGGTGATGATATACTACTTAGATGGGATAGCCGAGAAAATGCTTTAGTGCTTTAGTAATAAACCCATCTGCTAAAAGTCAGAACTGCATGGGAGAAGGGCATTGACAATAACATTATTCCAAAAGAAGGTTAATTTCTGTTAAAATGTGATAAAATGTGAACTTTCTTGTTCATTTAATCCCTATATGTAGAAAAAATGTCGCAAGAAAATGATTGCTCTTGAAATATCCTCATATTTCATGCTAGAAATAGTCACAAGTTGGAACAAAATTTAAATGCCACGTGTTTGTGCAGGTATATATATATATATATATATATATATATATATATATATATATATATTATTAACATTATTGTAAGGAAATAACATATACAACAGCTTTGGCAATTCTCGTGGAAATAAATACAAAGTGAAAGAAATGCGAGAATAACGTTGCGTAGCTCAATCAAAGTTCCCCAGAGCTGTCCTCCCTTTTTGAAATTGAGTGGTTTCGGCGACACCAGATTCAATTGACCGACATTGGTTGAGGATTTGTCAATCTGTCGGTCAATTGAATCTGGTGTCGCCGAAACCACTAACCCGTCTCCGTGGTCTAGTGGTTAAGGCATTGGCGTTCTAAGCCAACGACCCGGGTTCGATTCCCGGCGGAGACATTTTTTCAGCCTTTGCAAAAATTTCAAAAAGGGAGGACAGCTCTGGGGAACTTTGATTGAGCTACGCAACGTTGTCGCATTTCTTTCACTTTATATATATATACATATATATATACATTGTGCATCGTGCACATCCATATTTTCATTGTGTTTTTCCTTGCTTGTGATTGTCAGCAGGATTCAGTAAATCTGCCATAATTCTCGCGATTTCTGAATTCTGATGATTTTTAAACCTCATTTATAATGCACGATCGTCCCTATTGCCCCATAAATCAATCATGCAAAACACATCCACGGAATTTTAAGAGACTTTTCCTAAAAATGAAATTGCATTATAAGTACTCATCACTATTTTAACACCCTCATCCGGCTCATCGCGAAAGATGTTGAGAAACTTAAAGTAGAACGTTGATGATTTTAAATATTGGCTTAATACTTATTATTGCATAGATGGCATAAATTAAACAAGGTTATCCAAATTCAACGCTTGGAAACATTTGAAGTAATGATTATTATCAATTATAAAACGGTAAAATACAGCCCCCGATATAGCAGCTGAAGAGCTCCTCGAACGCTGCTGAGATATGTGACGACACACCCTGGACCAGTCCTGGCTAAGCAGACGATGTCCCATAACATCTTACACATTTTTCAGAGCCTATTTTGTCATCTCCTCTTCACTTATTTCTCTTCCTTCACTAGCGTCAGTCTTAATGTTAGTCTGTTGCCTCACTCTTAACTTCGTGTATGGTATTATTTTGATGAAAAATGCAGCGTTAAAAAAATAAAGGAATCAGTCACTTGTAAACAAAATAAGACGCCATTGTATTTTCAGCTGTTTGCACCGGGGCATGTTCGGCGTTTCAAGAGGGAACGAATACCATCCTGCTATTATTCGGAGGGCTTTTCAATTTGAAAGTGGGGTTTATTTCATTGATCATTGACCCTTCTCCTATGTATTTACAATCAAACGGTTTTAGCTATCAGAATCAGTTTCACTTTCCCTTTATAATGGTGTGAAATAAGGTCATGTTTAAATACACCAAACTCTTTATAATTTGATAAATAATTGCATTGCAATTACGTTCATTCATTATAGGACGTCGTCTGCTTAAGCAGGATCGATCCCGAGTGTGACGACATCAAAACATCGCTATATTTCTGGCGAATCCTCGGATATTCCAGATGCTGAGAAGAGCTTTTATTTGTGTTGTTTTTATAATCACCAGATACGCAGTTGACATAAAACTTATAAGATTGCCATCTGTAAGCTTCCCAGTTTCTAGTGATACATTAATTGCCATATTTGTGATTTTCTTTGAATATCTACTTTAAGCAGATTTGAAAAAAAAGAAAGGAAAGGGGGATGGTGAAGTAGAATATTGAAACGAAAGAATGAGAGGAAGAAACAGAAGACAGAACTGAGTAAAAAACGAAAATAATATTCTCCATATTGCCCTTAGATTAATAGCTTTAGAAATTCATTTGATTTATTTCAGACTTATTTTCATCATAACTTTTCTTGGTTTATTTTTAAATCTTCATACTTTTCTTTTCTTCATTTTCGTTTCTATTTCCTTTTTTTAAATCGTCATCATTTTTTCTGCATTTTCCTTTTGATTCTATTCACATATCCTTTTTCTTTCTCTTCGGTTTGAATCCGGCACGTTTTTCTTTCATCCACAAACTGTGCTAAGTTTTTTTTCACAACTTGGAATGTTGGTGAATGGATAAGTAGGCTACATTCCCCTCCTGACCATTAACGTTTTGTTTTCTATAAGGTATTCTTGAGTTCCGGGTCCTGACAAAGCACAAATTCTTATTAAATCAACCCCCAAACCAGCCCCAAATTAATGTTTGACAAAAGGAAATGTGGTAGACATTTTACGATTAATTTACTGGGTATACAAAAAGAAACACGCAGGATCTCCAGAGCTACATGCAAGACAATACAACGCATGGATATCCGTGTTGTGTTTTCCACTTTGTACCCGAATTTCTCAGTCATGACAATACATGCTATTTGATGATTACCATTTACGATGTGGTTAACGAATCTTTATTACGGAGAAGCTTTTGTTGAGTTCTGGAAAAGGTGAAAAACAAATTGTGAACTTTTTCAATCTCTTTTTATGTCAGTTTTGAAGAATATCATAGAAGAAATGCCCACCCTGAAAAGGATTGCTCTCCAAAAGCTTTCATATTTGAAATATGAAGAGAAATTATAGCTTAACAGTTTGGATCAAACGCCTATGTGTGTGTGTGTGTGTGTGTGCAGTCCGTCATACCAATTTCTGAGTGTGGTGCATGTGACTTTTAGTCAACTGTTTATCACTTTGATTGTGCCAAACCTTACAGAACCCACCAATTCGTATGTACTTCACATGCAACATTTCCCAGTTTTTCTTCCACTATGTATGACAGGTACTCAACTTTTTAACAGCAACAAACAAACATTAATATACATGTATGTACAAAGCAAATTTAAAATAAAAAAAACCCAAGGAATTAAATTGGCTTATATGAACTTTATCCTGAAATGCAATTTCATTTACTTTTAATAATTAATGAAAAAAAAAATCCATTTCGTCCGTTCCTATATGAACAGTATGTTATTTGCCATCGAAATAAAAATTCGAATTCACTAGTCAACACTATGGCCAGTCAGCAAATACGTAGGGACCTTCACAAAAATGCATAACAAAACACATAGAACTAAAAAACGTCCCAATTCATTTGATTGGCAGGCATTTTTAAGCGAGAAGTACTTTAATTTTGTGACGGACGGGTAAGAAAGCAAATATAAAATAGCAAAGGGTTATTTTAACGAAGAAATGAAAGTTCATCCAAGTGTTTGATTTCTCTCATCAAGTTAAAAAGCACGCACTTGTCTCTACTTTTTGAAGGTTTTCCGCATCTATTATTATTGACGACGAAATCAATACATCCAGATTGATCAGGTCATCAGAAAAAGAAGAATTGGTTATGGTAACTGAACGCTATAGAATGAATAGATAACAGAAAGACCGTCTTATCATTCTTATAGACTATATATCAGCAACGATATATTTCTCCTACATTTATGGAGAAAATGGGACAAAAGCCTATGGGGAATGAAAAATAAAAATATCATTAATTGCAGAAGAGAAGAAATGGTAAGGTGAGATTAAATAGAAAAAAAAAAACAAATAAGAAAAAGAAAAAAATCATGGATGATCATGGATGATCAATACTACATTGAAGAGACCTTTGAAGCAATTAAACGAGAAGCAATAAAAAACCCTGCAAGGAATAAACATTTAATGACAAAGAAAAGGAAAAGAGAAAACCAGTGGGAGGACTTTTAGTGAATTCCGTAAATGAAAAATATGCCATAATTATTTCATTTTTTTCTTCAAATATTTAAAAACTTTATATCTTAACATCCGAGATAGTGTGTGAAGATAAAAGAGACAGAAAATTAGGGATAACAATTTTTTTAAAGGAGACGACGCGACGGAACAATCTCTGAAGGATTTATAGGGTTACAGCTGGACAATGCAACTCTTTTTCACAACTCCCAAAATGTATCCCAATTTTCAGATTTTCCACCCATAAGGCATCCGAAAAAATGACGACCAGTATTTGTTGCGTGTCTGACATTTTTCGGCATTGTGCCCCATCTATTTCGTAAAATCCTGGATCCGCCCGTCTAACAATAATCGTCCTCGACATTCTGGAAATCACGTACCCGAAATGACGTCATGATATAATCATCATTATGTTGGAATGTTGCGTGACATCACCAAAGTGTTATGACCAGGATAAACTTGTTCATAAGCATTGTCATGACTGTTACGTCACAAGATTTTCCAGAGTCTTTCCAAAACACTCGTACCGTTGTTCTCCTTTCTGCTAAAACTATTTGTTTTGGAATCTTGCATTTCCTGATTGTTTGAAATATTGTTAAGTGGGAATCATCGTAGAATAAGCCAGGATATATGATCTAAAGAGAAGGTTGAGTTTTGCTACAGGTGAAAAATTTATGAATTTTCCATTCATTTTATACCTATATATGGAAGAATATCTCAGCAGCACTGTCGCCTAAAAATGATTTTTTAAGCGTTCTCCTATTTCCAATATGACAAGATAAATTTTGTAACATTAGATCAATTTCTCATGCCATAATAATAAAATTGTATAGCTTCATGATTTTCATCGCTATTTCCAGAAAGATTAGGCCGTAAGTCGATATTTTTGGGTGATTTTGAATCATCAGAATTCGTAATGAATTCTGAGCACCGTGACTCTGAAATTTTATTCGCATTCACCTCTCACTTCTATTCTTCTCTTTTTGTATTTTTTTCTTCAGCAGCCTATCAATTTCATCTATACTCATTCTGATTCCCTCACTCCCCCTCTCTCTCTCCCCCTCTCTCTCTTTCTTTCTCTCTCTGCTTGCTTGTCAATTTGTGTTCGTTCGTTTTTCATTCAATCACCTCTTTCAAACTTTCATATTCTCTTATCTGAAAACACAACGAAATGCATTATCGACTTGTCAAGCATGAAATCTGACTGGACCTGCCAATCAACACATTTCATATTGGCACAGCCGAATGTCGACGCTCTTCTTGTCGCCATAGTAACGTTTGGATGATACCCCTAACGCGTCTTAAGCCACGCCCTTTGACGCCAAAACCCACTCTCGAAATACGTTGAAGTGGGACCCAATCCCAACAAGAGTTTGGAGAGAATAAGATGGGCGACAAAATAGTGTAAAATGTGAAAAAGGAAAAAAAAGAGAGACTATAATGGGGGAATTTGGTGGTGTCAGAGATCTGGCAACAAACTTTGGAACCACTTCTGAGGGTTCTTGACGGTGTCTTGGGCCGAAAGTGGTGTTGATTCTGAAGCCTCTTGAGGAGGCTTGAGCTAACTCCTCGTGTCAGTCAGGCTACTTGACGGACAGATAAACAAACTGTTTTCTAAGTCATCCCCAAGATTCTTTTACCCCCTCCTCTCTTCAGTTTTCCTTTCGAGTTTCTATTGTTATGCTTTCGATTTTAACACCCTTCACTCCTATTTCACTCGTTTCCTTTATTTCCCCATCTTATGTTCAAACTAGGAGTCGGTGAGGATTAGGTTATATGTTATAACCCATGCACTGTAATCCGGCGCCTCTTTCCCTTTTCATCTTTTTCTTAATTGTTTCCTTCTTGCTTCTCCGTCAGAGAGGGAGGGAGAGAGAGAGAGAGAGAATAAATTTTAAGAGAGAGAGATAAAAGTCAGAGAGGGAGAGAGGTGATAATGAATACACCATTATGGGCCCACACCCTATCTGTTGAATACGAATTCATCTTTCATCTCATTTCATGTAAATATTGATTTCAGCTGATCCGCATCGCGCCAAAGTGTGATCGATTAAATTTTCTGGCATCGATTTTTCATATTGATTAGAAAAAAAATCGTGAGAACATCTGAAAGGATAGAAGTAAAAGAGAAACGTTAGCTCTTCTCCCAATCTCATAAATAATTCGCACTGCACGAGACACTCAAACATGTATAAACAAAAATATTACATCTAAAGGAAAGAAGAAAACATGCAATGTAAAATAGCATAACAATAAGCAGTAGACCTCATTAGAAGCCATTATTACATTAAAATGGTTACAGGCATGGGCGGATCCAGCATTTAATATAAGGGGGGGGGGCACACAAATGGAGGTTTGTCAACTTTTGGAAAAGGTAGACCCGTTTTTTTTGTCTTGCCAGCTTCTCGAAAAGTCGCTCAGTTGGGGGGGGGGGGGGGGGGTTATGGGGTCCAGTTCCCCTTCATAATTTCTGACAAAAAAGTTTTCAGTCTAAAAGGGGCCACAATCGACAAAAGGGCAGATCCTAAAATACCACCCCCCCCCCCCTGGGGCACGGGCCGGAAGTGCCCCGTGCATCCGCCAATGGTTACAGGTATTGGTTAAATAGTAGAATAAGAATTAGCGCGAGTAGTAAAAGAAATAGTGGTGGTGGTGGTGATGGTGATGGTTGAATAGTTGTCGTCCTTTTTTGTTGTTGCCAAGGATAAAAAATGTATCAAGTAAAAGAAGGAGGAGTAAATAAATAGGAATTGAATAGGATTGAAGGAGGCAGATGAACGCAGTAGAAGAAGAAGGAGAAGAAGAAGAAGAAGGAGAAGGAGAAGAAGAAGAAGGTGAAAAAGAAGAAATGGAAGAAGAATGAGAAAAGAAAGAAAGAAAGAAAGAAGAAGAAGAAGGAGAAGAAGAAGATGAAGAAAAAAGGAGAAGAAGAAGGAGGAGGCATATGTCTTTTGAATGCGCGGGAAAACTGGTCAGGAATATGTAGGGGGTATAAGCTAAATAATGAGGCTAAAAGAGAAAGGAAGGATTAGACGCACACGCAAAGGAAGCTAGTAATCAATAACGAATCTTTAAGAAGTAGGCTGTCATACCAGCTGCGTAACGCTCGATATTCTAGACTTTGATAATAGCCAATTGTGTTTCAACATAATAGGACTAAGTCGTTTCTTTTTTATCGTCTTGCAACTAACGTGTGGGGTACGCGTGACGAGAGGTCAAACAGATCGAAACGCCTTTTGAAACGTGTATTGTGAGGGGGGAGCAGATCGATAGCGACTATACGGAAGCTTATAAGTGCCAACCAGATGACGAGATAAGAAGACGAGAAGACAAGTTAAAATGATGAGTAGAAGAGTTATTGGAACTCGGCAAGTCGAGACAAGAAGACGAGAAGACGAGTTGTTGGAACTCGGCAAGTCGACTGGTATAAGATGAGAAGACAAGATGACGAGTTGTTGAAACTCGACAAGTCGACTTGTTTAGGACAAGAAGACGAGATGATGAGTTAATGCAACTTGGCAAGTCGACTTGTTTGGGACAAGAAGACGAGATGACGACTTGCCAAGTTGCATTAGCTTGTCATCTCGTCTTCTTGTCATAAACAAGTCAACTTGCCGAGTTCCAATAACTCATAATCTTGTCTTCTTGTCCAAAATAAATCGACTTGCCGAGTTCCAACAACTCGTCTTATCGTCATTTATCTTGTCTTCTCGTCTTCTTATCTCGTCATCTGGTTGGCACTTACAAGCTTCCGTACGAATGCGACGACCTGTCCACACAGCGTGAATCTTGGGATTTGGGCAATCAAACGGTATTTCAGGAGAATATATCCGGAAGCCATTATGAATCGTTCATAGCATATTTTACTGTATATTAAGAGGTGCTATGTCTATATACCCACCACCACTTCTGCACTTCACGACACTCCCTGCGACTGCTCGTTTCACCTACCATCCCAGTATAGCTTCCTGTGTGAGCTGCCAAAGGGATTACCCCATCAAGTATCAAGTATCATCCTCTTTAAAACTTCTCTTTAAAAAAATGAAAAAGAAATATCCCAACATGATAATTATGTGTCCAGCTAGCAATTACCGTATACGCCCAACTTGGTTTTGGGAGGTTTAATTTCTGATAAAAATGTGGTCATTATTAGGAAAATGATGATGATGATTATTATTATTTTATTGGGCATAGACAAAAACATGAAATCAGTGAATACAAAACAACAATAAAATAAGGAGAGAGTCACATGGATGTCGAGAAAAGAAGTCCATGTGATAACGCAAGATATTTAGTTGGGAATAAATTGGCCCAAATTTGGGTCTCACACACAATTACCTTCATATTGAGTGTTAATTCCCAAACCCCGTTTTAAGGTGTCGGCGAACGGGCAAAATTTAGACGGAGGTAGGGGGTGGGGTGAATGACGTTACTTGCCCACATATCAGCACTTTCTGAAATTTAGCAAGCTAGTGAGCAAAATATTTGGGTATTTTCTTATGGTGACAGAAAAAAGTTGCATCTTTGCCATGTGTTTATAGCGTTTAGGCGCCATTTCGTCAGTAAAGTATATTGGAAAGACTAATTTTCTGCCCGAATATGCCATATGTTACATGTATGTGTATATAATTATATAGTTCCGAAATTCTTGTTTAGGTTGCCGCCCTCGACAGGCGCCTCCCGTTCATGATCCCTATAATATAGCATCATATGAAAAAGTAAAGTGGAAACTTGATTGCGAAAACTTGTCAAAGGACACACATTATTAGTCATTTATTGACTGATTTATTGATAGTATTCCCGACACAGCTGACCTAATCTTATATAGTTGGATTTTGAGATATAAGGACTTCTCTTCACGGGCAAAACTTAAAATGGCGCCATTTTAAAAGGCGCCATTTTAAATAAACAACGCATGCGGTAATAAGACAGTCACCACTACAACCACCAAGCCGCACGGAGCAATGTGAATAGTCCATTAACGCCGATCGACTTCTTATACAATGCGATCCTTCCATTGTGGGCTTTCATACTCGGGCCCTATTATCCCCAAATGGTCAAAAGAAGGGAAGATGGGGTCCTCTGGGACCAAGACAAATCGATACCAAGGACATATCGCCAGACATTCGGAGGTTACACGGCAGACGAAGTTTTGTTACAATAAATTATGCAGTGTGGACATGTAGAAGGTCCAGGGTGTAAATAAGATGCTTTTCAGTAATGCACGCTTAAAATGAGCATACGAAAGGTGTATACGTATACTAGGGGAGTGCAAAATAAGAAAAAACATATTCAATTTGACGATTCAATACGACTTGAATGGATATTTTAATAAGTCAGTTACGGACATCAAATAATTTATTTCACGCACGTTTCGTCATCCTTGTCACCGGTATACTTTTTTTTTCATTTTCAGTTCTTTCACAGTTATCTCTGTTTTGCAAAACTGAAGTGAATAAAAGTAGGAATCATAATGATTGAATACTACATGGACTATAACCAACATATTCATGAGAAGTCGTACGTGATGTCTATAAAATGCTATTGGTAAATTGATAGAAAATATGATGCGTGAAAATACTGTGATAAAACTTTCATATGTAACTAATCAAATTTATAGTATACTAAACATCTTTCACTAAACAATAATAAGATTGCATTTGCACAGATGTCACTTTAAATGCTTGAAAAACTAACATTTTGTAATTTTTAATCTAAAGGGTTCATCAGCTAGTCTCTCTTTAAAAAATATTTTGTTCAATTAAATTCAATTATTATAATTTGATAGTGGTTTATTTATCCCATCCTTAACCATAATGGTATATCTAACTTTACTTGAAAATCAGCCGAGGATGCATTATTCATGTTTACATATGACTATAAATGGCATAAGGGCATTATAAAAAAAGAATTGTGTATCGTATGATACGTACATGATACGTACATGTTAAAACACAAACAAACATTATGATACGAAGGCAGATAGAATTGGCATTCCCAGATCATTTAGTATATACTTAAATAAGCGTGTTATGAAATACAATAGTTGGTTAATTGCTAGCTAACCTGGACTGATTTTCCCCCAACCCATCAAAATGTTTTAAGGGAAATCCAACCTTAAAAGCAAGTTGCTTTGAAAGAAAGAGGAAAAATCAGAGAAGCAGATTGGTGAAAGTTTGAACGAAATCGGACAAGAAATAAGAACGTTATGAATTTTTGAAAGTTGTAATCACTATACATATGGGAATTTCAAATTGGCCGAAAAGGTAATGTCACTGTGATGTAGCTGTGGACAACTCCCCCATTCGCTCCAACACACAAAATGACTAAAAAAAAAAATCACTTTTTTTCAAAACGTATTACACAGTAGGATATTTTTCTTTCATGATGACCTATATCAATATGCTATCTCAAATATATTTTGAGTACTGCCCCGAGGGTAAAAGCGCCTCGAAGAAAAATGCAACTTAATGATATTTTTGTATACGATAAACGGGACAGTTGTCCACAAAAATGTCACAATCGACTCACCAAATTGCCAATTTGAGATTCGCATAGATGTAGTGATCTCATTTTTCAAACATCCATAACTTTCTTAGTCCTTGTCCGATACTTTCAAACTTTCACCATCCTGTTTTTCTTATTTTTCTGCTTTCACATAATCATTTTATTACCAAGGTTGGGTTGCCCTTTAAATAGCACTGACGTATGAATATCATGCTGAAGATCATAAAGAAGGCGCGTTCTTTTATGTGCAGATCGAGCAACTTTTACATGTACTAGGTTTCCCAAATAAACTTGATCATGAGGATTTACATCTTTAATACCTCGAACCCACCCTCCATGCCCCCTGCCTTCAACTTCGGCAATCTTCAAACATCCCCGATGGCTTTTTAAATACTGTAACAAGTTTCTAAATCAACTTTTTTTTAGACCCCACGTCGCGCCAAAAACGAATTCAAACGATTCTTCTTATAAACTGATCCTTGCTTCTTAAAGAACACAGAAATGGGTTTAATTAAGGCGGGTAGATTAAAGAAAAAGATTTTATAAGTTTGTGATCAAGGGACTTCGTCGGAATTGATTTTTCGTCTAGATTAAGGGATTACATCTTGCGTGGATTGACTTTCGGCTTGAACAAACTCTCATTGAAGTGGCTTTATATCAATGTCTCTCTTTTTGGGTTGGTGGAAGAAGTGGGCTATGTCTATTCTTTTCAATATCATTTTTGATTAAAGCTCGCGCTGTAGTTCATTTCCCCCCTAAATTAAGCCCTTCGCTGCCGATAATCTTTTCTGCTTGAAAAAATGGAAATATTGAAACAAAAATAATAAATTAGCAAAGGTTACGATTTGTATCACGTCAAAATTTATATTTATTAACATGTTTCAGTCTATATTAATTTTGAGCAAAAATGATTCGTCTTTTTTCTAAAGTTTGCCTTCATCCATTACTTTGCAAGCCATATTTTTTCCAATTTGTTGTCGTCCTATAAGTCTTCGAAACGTATGTTCTGTACTTTCTAACACTTGCGATTTTTTTTTTGAGGGGGGGGGGGGGGTGGCACAGCTGGTGTGTGTCCCCTTTCTAAGACTCGATTTACACATACCTGAAGTTACACATCCCCAAGAAGGTGTCCCCCTTTCAAATATTCGACCGAAAAGGCACCGAAAGAATGTATAACCTTTTTTGTTTGTCAGAGTTTTTGGGTATTGAACTCCCATTTTATTTTATAAAATCCTGGGTCCGCTCCTGCTTTCTAAGAATATGCGGCATTCAAAGGAATTAAAGACAATCTACTACTATCATCTTCCACTTCTTTTGAGTCCTAAATCCGAATTAAAATTCCCCTTTATACAAAAGAAGATCCAAACTATCTTTCACGCTTTAACTTCCTCCCCGTTGTAGAGCCAACAAAAGCGCAAATCTTCCTAAACCCTGCATTTTAAACGTTTCTTTCCAAAACGAAGCCCCTTTAAATCAACTACCATTTTCTTTCTAAAATCCGCTTTTTTGATACGGTTGGCCAGTATTGTCTTTGAAAGGATAAATAAAATGCGGGGTAAACCAGATTTTAGGTGGCAAAATAAAGGGGATAGTGGGACTCTAAAGATGGATAATTCGTCGACAAAGAAGTTGGAAGCGTGGGGTAGTTACATAGGATGTTAACACCCCAGGGGAGAGGGGGTGGGTATAGATAAAGAGATAATGAAATAGTAAAGTAAAGAATGCATGCTTTTTTGTGACATCTCCGCTTTTGAAAAACAGGAACGGTTTCCGTCTTCCTATGATGCTGTTTTCAATTCCTCTCATTTAATCAGATTGCACAACAAAACAAAGGCAAAAGTTCCTAAAGTGGAAAGGAGCTTCCGAGTTTTATCATCAAAGGATTTGAAATGTTCAACAAGGGAATATGTATATGCGAATGATATATCAACATGCGTAGCAAGGATTTTTCAATAGGCGGGGGGGGGGGGGGGGGGGCAGATGTGAAGGATCCAACCGCATAGCCAGGATTTCATTTTAAGGGGGTGCGGTTGTGGGGCACGCTAAGAGTGCGAAATTGGTGATGAGCACGCAAAGCGAGGGTGGGTGCAGGGAGGGGGAGTTTCCTCCCTCCCGCGCGATCGAGCGCGAAAACTCTTACGTTTTAGCATCTCTGTTTTTTAGGCGGAATGTTATTTCAACGCCCTGGCTGTTTTCAGTTATTTTTGGACGCAATACTGCACTGTATCTAACAGGGTGGGTGCAGGGAGGGGGAGTTTCCCCCTTCCCGCGCGAAAGCTCTGACGTTTTAGAAAATTTGAGAGAAAGATAGCGGCTTGTAGCAAACAATTTTTTAGGCGGAAAGATATAGTTCGACGCCCGGACTGCTTTTAATTATTTGGACGCAACATTTCACATGCGAGGGAGCGAAGCCAGTAGCGTATCTAGGGAGTATATGGCGCCCGGGGCAAACAATGAAGTTAGCCCCCCCCCCCCCCGAGTACCCAAACTTATCTACGTTGTTGTACAAGCGAGGGAGCAAGGTGACCGAGCGGCAATTTTTAACCCTAAAAAACGCATTTTCTGACTTGTGCATTTTACCCAGGAAATTTTGCATTTGACAACCTCAGTTGAGCGGTAAAGAAGCTCGAGTTTCTATTCACCCACTTCTCCCATGTCTTCAATGGGAGTATAACTAACGAGAACACTATATGCTTGAGAAAGAGTCGAGAAATTCAGCAAGGCGACCTGAAATTGAGATTTCTTTCAAAAGTTGAACCTTTGCAAATGCTGTTTTATACACTTTATCCTATATTGGGAGCGCAATATTTAGCAGGAGTCATATGAACCTTACATGATATAGTGAGCAAAGCAACTATATCTTTATTTTTTCAAACTTTTTGAATCCTTTAAGCTAATTAAGAACTATATATTGGGGGGGGGGGGGGGGAGCGAGATCCTGAAAAAAAATAGTATGCGAGGGAGCAAAGCTTTGGAAAATACATGTATTCGCATTTCAAACCTTCAAACACTAGATTACTAGTGCATTTACCCTGCGTAATTGTGGGCGCGTTATCTATAAAGCTTATGATTTTTCTTCATTTCCCCCTATTTTTCTTTCCCTCCTTTGCGTTTTGTGTGCCCCCTCCAGGGGGTATCCCCCTCCTACCTCAGGGAATTTTTCAAAAATCTGTCTATAAAACTTGCATTTTAGAGCATCCCAAAATGGTTTTCAGTGAAAAGAAGTAATGCACGGATCTACGCCAATGGACGGAACCCCTTACTTGAGAATAACAATGCGAGCGAACGAATTTTCTTCGATATTTTCGAATTGAAATTATTGCATTTCTTATTTCCTTACTTCTAATCATGTGATGGTATTTCCAGATCAAACATCATGAGTTGGGATAATTATTAGTTTTAAGTTAATGTATCATAATTCTTATTTATTTTATCCAAAAATACTGGGGTGATAATACAGGCCATCCCCCACCTCATTTTTTTTATATCGACACCCATGGTAACAGGGTTGGGTGCAGGGAGAGGAGAGTTATTCCCCCCTCCCCCTTCGTGCGCGAAGCGCGAAAACTTTGACGTTTTAGCAAATCTTGAGAGCCAGATAACGGCTTGTAGTGCCTTTCTATAATTCTAGGCCATTTTCTCTCATTTACCCTGCTTTTTCGCTCTCGCTGTTTTTTATTTTTTTTTTTTTAGTGTCTGAATAGGTAAGGGGGGAGCATAGCCCCCGGTGCCCCCTGTCTACGCCAGTGGATATATCTTAAAGACCTCTTTCCGATAAGCCCCTCGTTTTCATTTAAACTCAAGGGAAACGTTTTGGAATAGCAAGGAAATTAACAGAAGTATAAATGTCACTGATACTCTGCATTGAAAGAAAATGTTTTGTCCAAAAACACCTTGGGACGGAAATAGAATTTACTTTGGTGAAAATAACAACTTTTTGTAAGACGTGAAAATTTGGAAAATAACGTGGTAAATCATCCTCTCTACACACTTTCATCAATGCAATACGGCTTATCTCCCCTTTCATGAACCTAAAAGTTGAGTTGTGGTTATATAGTAAATAATAGTGTATTTTGAGGTCTTGAAATTATTAAAATGATAAGAAATTGACCAAAAGGTGCTAAAAATCTCACACAGATTAGCACCGCACACAGAAAAGTAATTGAGAAAAAAGATAAATGTTACCAATGATTCTGACTACGGCCGGTCAGACGTACAACTAAAGCGAGACTCGGGATACTTTCGCTGAATTTGGACTCAATTCTTTTTAATTTGTTTCTTGACGAAACAATGTCCAAAAGTTTTGTCGTGATGCGTTCTGGTAGGCATGGCGGGGCCCCGCATGGCAATGCTTTGTTCTTCAGATCTTTCCAGTTCTTTAGCTTAAAATGCATTTAAACACTGCGGTACAGTCCCTCGGCAAACATCAGGCATATTAGTACACAACGCGGCAACACGAAACAGCTCTTAATTGCGGCCCTTCATTGGCGAATAGTGGCTAAACAAAGTCTTGGACTCAATTGCTTTAGCGCCAAAATCGTATTAACTGACCAAGAACAATGTTGGATGGATTAGTCCCAAACCTCTTTATAGCATTGTGGTAGTGCGCAAAAGCGATTGGCTACGATTGGCATTGATGATGCAGCAGTCCAGTCTGTGGCGTGGGTTGAATAAATTTAGGGGACACCGCCATTAATGGGGGAAGGGAGGGGGCATCGATCTTACTCTTTGGATAGATCATGAACTTAATAAGGTGGCTGATTGAGATAATAATAATAATAATGATAATAATACTAATAGTAATAATAATAATAATAATATTAATAATAATAATATACATTTATAACAAAATAATGAACATTTATAAAGCGCTTAATATCATGTTCCTAAGCGCATGGGAATGGATGGTAGCATTTTCGTTTCACGTTCCCTCTCACCCGCTTCCCTTTGTCTGTAGGCCCATTGGCGGATCCAGGGGGGGGGGGCACAGCCGGCCCGTGCCCCCCCTTTTGGAAGAGAAGTATGAATTTTTACCATAGACGATCCGCCATATTCGCGATTGTGCCCCCCCTTTTAGAATGAAGACCTTTTTTTTTTTTTTTTTTTTTTTGCTTGTCAGGGAATTATGGAGGGAAGCTGGACCCCATAACCCCTTACTAAACGATTTTTGAAGGTTTGGCGAAAATTTTTTTTTCGTCCCCCCACCCCCCCCCCCCCCCCCCCACCCCCCCCCCCCCCCCCGTTTGTCCCGTTTTATTTGGCATAGGTTGGGTCTCGGGTCGAAGTTAGGAATTTGGTTGGTAGCCATGGTAATCATGGTCATAGAAATTGACTGCGTCCCCGGAGCGCGTCTTGTACGATCCAGGCAACGTAAGTATTGTATATAATATCAGTTGCTTGATATCGGATATGTTATATATATATATATATATATATATATATAGTTGTAAAGAAGTGTAGATGGGAGAACGTATAGAAAAAATGATTTAAAGTAAGATAAAGTTCACTCCGAGAATAAAGACATAGTAGATATCCACAGGTTTGCTTCCACAAGCGCCTGAAGAATTAAACGAACGCGCTTGTGGAAGCAAACCTGCTGATATTTACTATGTCTTTATTCTCGGAGTGAACTTCATCTTACTTTAAATCATATATATATATATATATATATATATATATATATATATATATATAATATTGTAAGGAAATAACATATACAACAGCTTTGGCAAATATCGTGGAAATAAATACAATGTGAAAGAAATGAGAGAATAATGGTGCGTAACTTAAAGGGCAATCCAACCTTGGTAATAAGATGATTTGTGTGAAAGCAGAAAAATAAGACAACAGGATGGTGAAAGTTTGAAAAAAAATCTGACAAGGAATAAGAAAGTTATGGATGTTTGAAAAATGAGATCACTACATCTATGCGAATTTCAAATTGGCAATTTGGTGAGTCGATTGTGACATACTTGTGGACAAATCTCCCGTTTGTCGTACACATAAATATCATTAATTTGCGGTTTTCTCCGAAGCGCCTTTACCCTCGGGGCAGCACTCAAAATATATTGGAGATTGCACATTGTTATAAGTCCTCATGAAAGAAAAACATCTTACTGAGTAATACATTTTGAAAATTTTTAGTCATTTTGTGTGTTGGAGCGAATGGGGGAGTTGTCCGCAACTACATCACAGTGACATTACCTATTCAGCCAATTTGAAATTCCCATATGTATAGTGATTACAACTTTCAAAATTTCATAACTTTCTTATTGCTTGTCCGATTTCGGTCAAACTTTCACCAATCTGCTTCTCTGATTTTTCCTCTTTCTTTCCGAGCAACATGCCATTAAGGTTGGATTTCCCTTTAAATCAAAGTTCCCCAGAGCTGTCCTCCCTTTTTGAATTTTTTTGCAAAGGCTGAAAAAATGTCTCCGCCGGGAATCGAACCCGGGTCGTTGGCTTAGAACGCCAATGTATATATATATATATATATATATATATATATAGGGGGGTGTAGCGGCTAAAATTACGATTACAAGTTTTTCTGCAATATGAAATGATTATTTTTGCAAATTGGGAGTAACTGCACAACGATGCCAGGAGCAGGGAGGGGAGGTGGAAATAGACCTATACCTATTTGGAAAAGATATTTTCTTGCAAACAAGCCATACAAGGCATAAACTTTATTCCGTTGGCGTCAAATGAAATTCTGTCTTACATTCGTGGCTCTCTTTAACTATTTTTTTTATGGTGTTGATCCGAGGTCGCGGCCCCTGCTTTCGTCGTTGTTTGAAATCTGGTTAAAAGTCTTGTTAATTGATAATCGTGATAATGAATGCCCCTGATTTATCGGTTGGCAAATGGCACTCGTAATCCTCTATCTATTTGAGCTGTATAAAAAAAACACATGATTGCCTTCGGGTTTTTAAAATGAAGATCAGGCTTGTTTTCAACGAATTACACGCCCAAAGACTAGTCCAGTAGCAAATGCGTCACTTCAGGTTTCTTAAAAAAAGTAATGGCCTTTTTCGACAAATAATAGTAGATGAGGCAGATTACATAAAACAATGCAATTGAAAAGACGCTTCAAATGTTGTAACACCTCATGCGGAATGAAATGGAATATATTTCTTTACCGAATGACAATCATTTTGTCAGTTTTTATTACAACCACAAAAATTATCACAAAAGTATTTTGTGATCAGAGAGAAAGTCTATGCTTTTTTTCTAATGATATAAACATAATCTCAACATCGTTTTTTTTCCGAAATAGAATTCACGTTACCGTAAACAAATTATATAACATCTAACATTTTTATACCACAATATATCTCCATATGGAGACTACAAGATTATATGTAGAGTGTGTCGTCATTTTGAGCGGGAGCACGATTTCCAAGCCAGTTTTGCTAAGAATTCCTACCGCTACCTTATCAGAGGGTCTGTTTACTACATCATAATATCAATTGGCTATCCTTTATCGATATCAGATTAATGGTTATTATCTGAGGGATGATAAATGACTGGTCAGTTTGTTCCATTGTTAGGAAACAAGTTGTTATCATGTCACGAGGTTTTAAAGGCCGAGTCCACCCTAACAAAAAGCTGATTTGAATAAATAGAGAAAAATCCAACAAGCATAACACTGAAAATGTCATCAAAATATGATGTAAAATAAGAAAGTTATGGTATTTTAAAGTTTCGCTTAATTTCGCAAAACAGTTATATGCACATCCTGCTCAGTATGGAAATGAGGGAACCAGGGACGTCACCCACTCACTATTTCTTTTGTATTTTATTATGTGAAATATATAGTATTTTAATTTCTGCAGATTTCACAATTAAGAAGCTCTCATTGAATTGTGTATAGGTTGCAATAGTGGCAATTACACATGTTCAGCGAGGAATCAAACCTTATTTCACATTATAACAAGGAAAAATTAAAATATTTCGTTTTTCATGTAATAAAATACAAAAGAAATAGTGAGTGGGTGACGTCACTGGTTCCCTCATTTGCATACTGAGCAGTATGTGCATACAACTGTTTTGCGAAATTAAGCGAAACTTTAAAATACCATAACTTTCTTATTTTACATCCTATTTTGATGAAATTTTCAGTTTTTATGCTTGTTGGATTTTTCTCTATTTATTCAAATCGACTTTTTGTTAGGGTGGACTTGGCCTTTAAGGGGGTGTAGTGTTGATCTGGGGCTAACTTAAAGATAAAGTTGGGTTCTGGACAAGATATAACATTGTGAAACAAACTGCCTGGAAGCTACTGGGAAATGTTGATTATGAAGCGCATAAGAATTAATAAATATATACTGAGAGGTTTTGGAATCATCAAAATTATGAGAAATAACTTGCTGAAATTCACACACACAACACACATATGTGTGTATTTCAGACTACATAAGCATTTTCAGCTTCTCAGCTTTTCAGCTATTTATCTTCATGTTTCGAATATGAGGGTATTTGAAGAGCCGTCCTTTCCAGGGGACATTTTCTTTTATCTGTCTATGATGACATTCTTCCAAAGTAACTCATGATAGAATATTGTGAAAGCTCACAAATCATTTTCACCTGAACAAGATATTTATCTTCGCTTTAAACGAAGACTCTTAAAATCGGTGGTTCAGAATATCCAGAATAGCATGTAGCTGGTGTACCCCCCCCCCCCCCGTTTGAAGGCCCCATAATCACTATATTTTACAATGGGTCTATGGTACAAGGGGCCGCCCAGATTATATTTTGCCTCCCGTCCGATAATGAGTCTGCTTTTATCGTGTTTCATAATAACTACGAGCACATGCACTCTAGGAAATTATTTGAGGAGTTAACATAATATTTTTTAAATAGAAAATAAAAGACTGTAATGAGAATTATTTGCCTTTACCAGCTAGGCTACATTGCTCTTTATCTCAAAAGTCACGTTTGGAAGTAACTAGTAATATTTCGACTTTCTGTTCATTCTTGCGCAAGATTAAAATCTTCATTATTTAACAATATTCTTAATATATTCTATGAGGAATTTTATTTCACTGCAAGATACTTGTATTAGATGATAGCACACCCAAATATCCATGATAATAATACATGTAGTTCAAGCACCACCCCACTATTAATAGCAGGGACTCGTGTACTTCTGAGAAGAAATTCACAACTTATCTTCTACAAATAATTACTCCATATGTATCGGCAGGGAATTTTCTAAAGAAAGAGCCATTTCTCTTAAATTCTTTTACACCTGTACATTGTACCTATTTAAACCATGCCCTTTAAGTTCCTTCATTTAGTTTTCAAATTCTGATCCTCTTTTTTACCGAAACGCCCCGTTTCGCCCCATAGTCAAACACCACTGTATACATTATCATTGTCTTATTGCATTTGACCTTTAAACAGACAAGATAATCCACGTTTCTCACCCCTTTGTATGTACAATAAGATTTCTGATAACAATGACAAGGTGCTCATTTCAGTTGATATTATTAATTTCAGTTAGTGAAAGAGATTAAAAATACCCTGAAAAAGTATGAAAATAGAATCATGCATGTTGTATATTGGGGACATAATACTTGTTCATTATCGTTGTTCAAAATAATGAAACCGAGTTTTCTTGTGAACGCTTTAAATGTAATACACATTTTGGGTCGAGATCAGGAATTTGGTGAAAAGCGAGTTCGTCTTAATGCTACAAATTTGTCTGAGACCAAATTGATCTAAGTTTTCTTCAAGAGGATTATCTTTCAACCCGGGCAAATCTATTTTCCTCTTTAAATCACTCTTCTAGGGGGGGGGGGGGGGGTGATCATTTATACATATCTATATAAAATACACCTTTCGTATATCTCTCTCTCCCCCTCTCTCTTTTTCATCTCACCTTCTCCCACCAGTATTCATTTCTCCTTCCCCTTTCTCTTTATTATTATCTATGTATCTTCTCATTTTCTCCATCTCTCTCTCTCTCTCTCTTACGTTCTATCTATCTTTCTCTCACCTTTTATCTTCGTTGCAAATAAGAGATGGCAATATGAGATAATAATCGTTTTAATATCTGTGAAGAAATAGAGGAAGAAGAATGTGGAGACGGAGAACCGAAAAGAAGACGAGACAATGATACTAAAAATCATTTCTCAGTCCAAATCCAGAAAAGTTGTCTAAACAATGATTTGCACACGCTGTCTATATATACGTACGGGTCATAAGCCATTTTCCTCAAAGGTTTACCGCAATCAAAATATGGGATTCGCTATTGTGATTAATCAATCTTTTTTTCCTTATTTCATTCAGTTTATAAGATTCTGCAGGGGCATGGGTTCTAAAATGACAAGAAAATGACATTTTATACCATGGGCGGCAAGCCAAACCGCAAGAGACAGAAAAACAGTTGCAATTAAATCCCAATTATTCATCGAAAAAATAGAAAAATAGATTTGAATCAGCATCAAGCCATATATACCTGAGGGGAAAATTTGAGAAAGATTATCATACAAGTTACTGTGTTATAGATGACTAATTTGTACGACGGGGTTAGGGGCGGCAGACCCTATTTTCATAAACGGCACCTATTGAGGAAAAGCGTTGCCAGTGGCTACGTTTAAAATCGGATCATTTATTGAATCAATGCCTTTTTTAACAGTTATTGCTTTTTAGCTTAAACTGAGACCTATCACGCACAGGCACAAAAACTCACAATACCACAAAAGTGTTTCATTTACCCTTTTCATCAATAACATAAATACAGCAACAATGACTTTCAACCGATAACTATCTAGATAACCTTGATAAAAGTTTGCTTTAATAGCCCGCCGACAACTTTTGATAAAATCGTCGGAAAATAATTTTTGAAAAACCACACCTTTGTCTGGTCGTGCGCGCTTTCTTCACCACCCTCCGCCAAACTAAGCATACATTTTTGTGGTGTCTATACTGGCGTAACGAAGGCGGTAACATTGAGCTATTAAAGTCAAATTAAAGTCGAAAAAGCTACAATAGGACCAAAGTAAACAGATTGAGATCTTTGAAACTCTGCTAAGACATTTATGAAATATTGTCTGCCTGTCTCGTCGTACCATGTCCTTTCATCTTTTACGCAGTCTGGTAAAAGTCGACTTGTATGATGTATGCCCCATTGGAAATCTCTTTGTATACAGGTGTCATTAATAACTAATCATTATGTGTGAGTTTACGAACTGAAGACCGAGAAGAATCATTCGTATGACTTCAACTTGAGATAGAAATAACAGTGAGCGTTGTGTTAGAGCACTTTAATAGATGGAACGAAGAAAAAACAACAACACAGACCAAACAAAAGAAAACTCAAACTCCTCTAAGCCTATGCCTTCAAACAATATGTGATTACTCCTATCGATCAGGGATCGTGATCAATGAAGAAGAAATAATTATTCTACTTTATTATTGACATAAGAAATTTCAAATTGATGTGAGGAGGGGACTAATGCAGGTTTAGGGGGGGGGGGCGCAGTGACGTCACCACACTCAACCTTTTTGTCAATAAAATTCCTAAACCTATGCCATTATCAAGATATCAAAAAGGAAAATATCAACAAGAAACAACAATGATAAAATAGGGGAAATAAATTAGATTCACTATAAGTGGGAAGGGGGGGGGGGGGCAATTGTAACGTCCGAAAATTTAGAGTCTCGCAGAGCTCCCGATGGGGGCAGTTTTCTTCTGTGTACCACGAAACATCTATACACCATGCCAGTTCTTCTTTTGATGAAGGTTTGGCTGATTTTAAAAGGAAAAATAAGATTGACATTTACAGAAGGTTATAACTAGACCGACAGCCCATGAGACCTACAAAACAAAGACATATATGCAGGCCTACTCAATTAATATAGAAAATAAGAAAAAAAAGTCCACCAGACCGGCAGCCCTCGAGAGCGACAAAACAAAGAGAGACGTACGAGAAGATATGAATGATCAGATGGTGGTATTCGTGGGCTGTCGGTCTTTAGCCGTAACAGTTTAATAATCATCTAGTCCTAGTTGGCTAACTTCGAAGTGGTATATACAGTAGCCACAATCCCATCAATATTTCGTCATTTCTCTCGACGTTTACTAGTCAAATCACAACCATGAATCATTGCTATCCCGTGATATGCACGTACTTCTTTTCTATTTCCTTCATGTCCACAGTCGTCTCTTCATTAAATTGCATACTCATATTTTCAAATGATGTGATTTACTTTTCACTATATATATATATTTATATATATATATATCAAGACGGATATTGATATGTTTCTTTTTTTTTTCGAAAGGGGTAAAATATCCTTAATTTGTATGGATTTCCTGAGATGATAATGAAATTTAAGAAAAATATATTATTTTCAATTTCGTTTTTAAAGACCAATTTAAAATCAATTTCCTCTCGTAATCGTTTTTTAGGAGAGCAATGTAAATGAATCTTCAAATGCCTTTTCGCTAGGTTTTTAATTCCACAAAGTGTGTTTTGCCGGAGTTGCTTGGCAAACAAGCACATTTAGCAACAATAGCCATCGGTCGTTAACAATACATGAGCCTATTTTCTATCGTTCTATCAGGGACTAAATTGCCCGTGAAGTGAACTGCTGATGGGTTCGATTAGAAACGGATCATACTCTTTTTAATTTTTCACGTCCATGCTTTCCGATAAACAGTAGAGTAGCGGGGGGGGGGGGGGGGGGGGGGGGGCATTGACATCATGGCCACCGATAAGGGAATGGTGCAGGAAAGGTCCTATCATCATCATTATTTTTTTGCTTTCTTCCCCCTCTCTACTCTCTTTTTTCCATGGGGGGGGGGGGGGGGGGGGAAGGCAAGTACAAAATGTGTCCCCTGTATTGTTCTGACTGGCAGTTTAATTTTAGCCATCAGACTAAAAAGGTCTTTACTAATAGGCACAGACAAGACATGCCACAAAAACAAATTATAGACTATTGACATGATTGATCGCATAAACATAACTAATGCATTGCAAAAAATAGCGTCACGAGGGGAGAGAAAGAGAAGGAGAGATGGAAAGAGAGAGAGAGAAAGAGAGCCCGCGAGAGAGGAGGGGGGGGGGGGGGGGGGGGGACAGGACGATAAGGAAGTAAAGGTGGAAAGCGAAATGAATAAAAGAATATTTAAAACAAAAAAGAAGGGAGGGAAATGGTGTGCAAGAAGTGAGTAAAAGAGAGAGAGAGAGAGAGAGAGAGAGATAGAAAGAGAGGGGGAGGTACTAAAATTTCTTGAAATAAAAGTACATTTTTTCAAGTTTTAAGAATGTTTTTCACGATTTCTCATCCATCTTTTTGTAGCTTTCCATCTCTCATGTTTCTTACAGATAACTGTAAGTATTTCAAACTCTATTAAGTAATTCATTCGATTGTGGTGCTGGTGGGGGGGGGGGGGGGGGGGGGGGGGGAGCGACGAAATCTTTCGCCCAGCCTTTCGTCCTATTGATTTTTAGATCAAAATCATTAGATAGAGATAAGATCCATATCAAGTTCCATATCGCTTAATTATTTTTATTCGATTCTGTTCTAGAATTTGTTTTTCATGTAAGTCAATAGAATTTCATGTGAATGGATTAGAGTCTAAATGAAAATCAAAGTGCAGTAAATGAGGCATGAATAAAAGGTAAAAAAATCCGTTCAGTTCAAAGGGCAGAATACTTGTTTACGAATTTAACCTAAAATCCTTTTCAAAATAGAGGGCAAAGAGTCATAATGGAAAGAAAAAAAAAAGAGTGCTGTATTAGCGTAATTTTGCGCTCTATTGCCTAGATCTATTGACAAAATTTGTGGTGACTTTTGTCAGTTTTGCATAGCTGGCATTCTTTCAAACTGTCTGTGGAATACGGGCTTTTGTTCGGACCGGTGTCATCTCTGTCTCGGGCCCGCGTCGGGTCGGCAGTGCTTTCGAAGCCGCACGCCGGAGCGTGGGAAACGGTAGGTTGCTTTTCAAAGCCACATAATAGAAGAGACACGCGAATTAGAAGTCGTCAATTTTATGTATTTGTTGGCACAAACAATCCGCTTTTTTGCCCTTTCCCTCACGATCTTTCTATTAAAGAGGAACTGGAGGATTTTTTTCATGGTCTCACGATCACTATCCCACTTTAATCAGTAATAAGTATACTAGAAGGTTATTCGACTTTGCATGATAGTCTTGAAAATTGATAAGACTTAAAGAGTTATAAAGACTTTCCTCAAAACGAAGACATGGAGAATTCACGAGGTTAACAACCATTCTTTCAAATTCTCAAAAATGCTATTCACTTTTGTAACTTTGAAAAATGCAAAGTTTTAGAAAAAAATTATTTCGTCTTGCTTGTCCTTCAATTGAAGCAAGTATGGGAGATACGCGAACATCAATTTTTTATGGTTTTTCAACATTCTATAAATCTGCAAAATAATAATTTGGCTAGTGGTTATCCTTGCAAAGAATTCTTCTCCTAAAGTGTAAGAAATTAATACTTTTAAAACCATTCTCTCGACATCGACAAAAATAATTTCTAACAATTATGCCATGACGTTTGTGCAACGAATAGTTTGGTTAGCAAAGGACAAAATATTTATAAAACCGATAGAATTTGCTCGTTTCATTTCGTGGCTAACCACTCCTTTCATTTCGTAGAGGAATATATTTCTGCTAGCACATTCATTTAGAAATTTATTCTGATTTGAAGTTTGTTAAAAAGCAGTTCCTATAAAGGGTACATTCGTTTCACATGAGCTGATTTATCGTTTTGATTTGGTTATTTCCTTGAATATCCAGGCTAACCTCGACTGATAAACGTTTTTTTTCAGTAGCTAAAACCACGTGCTTGGGACAATTCACATCCCACATTATATGGGCATGCTCATAGAAGTAACTGTCATGTCATCTTCCAAAAGAAAACCCTTCAAAACTTATTCTTATTCTCTTGAATTAAGTAAATTCATATTAAATTTGTATTTTGTTTAGGTGGCAGTGTTGGCACCCACTAAATGCCCTATCGTGAACACCGCTCTACCAGTGGGCAATCCTGCATTAGCGTATAGTGTGGCGCATCACTTGGACGAAAGACCAAATTAGGACCAAATTGGTGCGTAGGCCTATTACAATGGCGGACCAACAGTGCGAAACAACTACTTTTTATTGTTGTTTTATATACCTTAACTGTTGCCTCATTAGTATTGATACTGCTCTCTTGAGGGCCCTACAATTATTATTCCCATGGATACCTTAGCATTGCTAGGTACCCAATTAATATACCTCGGAGTCGGACAAATGTGGATAAAACATCTAGTCCAAGGATGTACGTTCGGAGCAAGAACTGCATGAACCCGGGCCCGGGACCTCTTTTATGATAATCAAGTGCCTTTATCAATATACTACACTGTTCAAACTTTATCATGGAGGACCAATTGGACGAGGGATCAATAAATTAGGACCTTCCTTCAGTGGGATAAAGGACAAATACGAAATACTGTCTTGACTGAAGACATGATAGATGGTAGATCTTGTGAAACGGTCGGTGAGTTGTTTTTGTCAAGTCAGTCAAGTGGCACTTCAGCCAGGTGCTTTTGTTTCACGGTGAGAACCACCTGGCTTTCAGTGCGTCAGTGAATATCCCTGATCACAGAAATTGTGATTTCATAAAGGTCAAATATGAATGGGATTAAAAACAATAGAGACCAGAAGTGTTTGCATTTTGGTTTGGGACGCTCCACTAATTACAGTTCCTGGATGCTTTGTTTTATTCTTTATTCATGAATTCCACCCACATAGAACCCCCACAGGCTGATGGTTATTGGTACTCACTGTAAAAATAGAAGGAAAACATGACACAGATTACATACCCAGCACGCAATTAAATATATGTCCGACCAAATTTGGACAACTTAGTGCACAAATTGGGAAATATCAAAATAACAAATTAATACGGCAAAGGGGTAAGATTCTTCAAGACAGTGTAGAACATAAAATAACCATAAATTTCCCAAGTTTTGTTCAGGTACATAATGACCCTCGGGCTATGAAATTTTTATCCAATATCTTTGGGAATGGAGGAAGGGAGGGCTGTTTAATAATCATGATATTGAGCATGTTGAGAACGAAAAATATTTCACTTATAGATATAGAGTACCGAAGTGTGACGTCATCAAATTTTGATTTTTTTTTTTTTTTTTTTTGTATTTCAGTATTTTTATGACCATATTTAGGTAGAGCATGATGGAAAACGTTCACACATCAAATTTGACATGAATCAGTTCATGGTGGCCCAAGTTATGGCTATATGAATATCTAATTAGCCCCACTGAAGTCAGTGTAAATTGGCCTGGTTCTTAACAGTTTAGAACCAGGCCAATTTAACACTGACTTCAATGGGGCTAAGGAGGTATTCATGCGGCCATATCTCGGGGCCCAATGAGCCAATTGCCATAAAAATTTGGGCTCTGGATGTCTTTCACCATGTTCCTTTGAGATATAGTATAAAAAATGTCAAAATGAAAAAATAGCTCTTTGTGACGTCATCACTTCGGTACTCTACATTTATTATTAGTTTTATTTCTATATTAAATTTGATAGGTGGATGTTTGTAGTTTTATGGGATTCATTGTCAAGTATATATATATATATATATATTATATATTTATATGTGTGTTATCAGTTGTGTGAGAACTTGATTTTTGTTATTAGAAGAACCCACCTTTAAAATTACAAAAAGAAGATCTTGCGCAATTGACGGTGTCAAATCTTGAATACATATTACGTGTGATTGATACCTATTAGTTAGACGGTATTGATATTCAGAAGCTAGCTGGCACAAACAAGTCTGAAATACAGACATAAAGAAAATGCTTCCTTGTTGGAAGGTAAAAAACTGTTTTTAAATGTTGGAATAATGCTAATTGTTGAAATTATGAGTAGGAGTATATTGACATTCGGAAGAGATGAAAGCGTGTTTTGATGATCCGCTCCGCAGCCCTCAACTGGGGCCCTTGAAAAAAACATATTTTTTGTTCTTTGTCCGACGGATATTCTAACTTCTTTCTTTTTATTATATCATGATACCGTGCATGCACAGTTACAAATGTCTTTAGATAAACAAAGAAATTTGGAAGTGAAAGATTTCACAATATGGTTGCTTTATTTGTCTGAAGCTCAATGCTTGTTTTTAGATTTCGAAAGAGCAAGTTGTCAGGTCACATTCAAATGGAAAAGGTGTTTTCTCAAATTATAAAGAGTTCCTAACATTGTCTGGAACGCCATGAACACTGATTTGAGAAACAATGTACGTTCCATTTGTTACCCTCCACCAACGACCAATAAGCCGGAAATTTGGCTTTTTAAAATTTCAACATAGTTTGAAAGCTTAGATTCTAAGCTTTAATTGTGTGGACTAAGCAAACCCTGGTAAATTACAATGAGAATGTCAACGTGTCAGACAGGCTAATAACCAAAACAATAGAGAAAACGGGCTAAAGAAGAGCGACCATTTAAAAGCGCCTAATCTGCGTCCTGTAGTTTGTCGCACAAAAAGTTGAGTCAAAACTCCCTAGCATACACAGTGAAGTACTACTTGGATTGGTTTGAAACTCTCCATACCTTCAGAATAAATATATTTCTTTGTTTCTTTAGATTTTGAATATCAGACAGAGCATAGTTTTTAAGCTATACCAGAAAAGCGACGTGAAGTACAATCCCAGCAAGTTGACACACAGAGTTTGAATGCCCAGGAAAACATGGTCATTTTGAATGAGAGTAATGACAAACCTAAACCACCTTTTCAGCTTTTTACTCGAAAACTCCCATTGCGATTTATTGGTCGTTTTGTAGTGAAGGGTCACATTTAATATATATCTGTCTATTTTTCACTTTCTACTGAATCTCTTATTCACAATTTTTTATTACCTAATACCAATCTCACTTTAGTATCATACTTTTCAGGAGCTTTGAAATCAACTTCTTGCTTTCTCTCATCAATCAAATTCACCGTTTGTTAGTTATCAGTTCATCACAACGTACCCAGGCTTACCGACTCCTCTCCAGTGGCGTAGCGTATAGGTCCAGTCATTGTGGGACACTTGCATCATGGCAGCGGTGGGGGGGGGGGGGGGGGGGGGGTACCGGTGTTACTTCGTGGATGAATTATAAAGTAAAACAGTTACTGGTTTGGAAGGGTGTGGGATGAGGTCCTATCATCTTCTTTTCATTTTCATTTTCCGCATCCCTTTCCTTCTAAGGGCACATTTTTTTACCCCCAGACTACTGCCTCTAATTCCATTACCCTGGAGATAGTTTGGGTATTTTTAAACGGGTAATTGTTCCTTGGGATAGATGCCCTTGGGGTATTTTTTTTTTTTGGGGGGGGGGGGGGGGGGGGTGATAGGTCAGAGGAAGTTGTCCTGATATGGCACAATACGCCATAAACCCGCTTTTCGATTTTGCATATCAACACAATTAATGTTATGACATAGAACCGAAACCCGTGTGTTTTTCGACTCTACTGCTTGCGTTATATCCAGGCTTGCCAAATTCCAACACCCCCCCCCAAAAAAAAAAGTGTCTGATTTCTGGCCTGAAGACGCCAGCCTGACGCTGAATCAATCTTATTTGGCTCATTATTCCCAAGGTCTGCATGGTTCATGAAATAGCTGACCTCGTACTTGCTCTGATCAAATTTACCCCCGTCACACTGACATACCGACAACAGACAGTATCGAAAATTACGTTACCCCGAATGACTAAGATATCGTTGGGTATCGATCGATTTGGAGTAGGTCTGGCGGTGTGACTAAGGTCTAACCAGGCTGTTATCGACATATCGAACATAGGGTAGTGACGTCAAAGATTTTATTCCTGTCACGTGACGCCTTCATTGAATAATGCGTCGGAATGTATAAACATTGATGCACGTGTTCACGAATGAAAAATATCACAATAACCCAGATATTCAATCACCAATTTAAGTATGGTAGGCCTTTTGTGTCGGTATTAAACATGCATGCTCTGTCCTTTCTTATCGATAGGGAAGAGTTCCAGAGTACGCCTATATATGCGAAAAATTAGAAATCGTTTGATTTATCGAATGTTTTTCTTTTTTAATTTTCCAATTAAGTTCCAGATCTAATTCTTATTAAATTGACAATCAATTCTGGCACCTGGCAACTAAAAACGCACATTTCAAAGAAGCAGATCTGTCAAAGTTGATGAAAATACGATAAAGAATAACAAAATTATGAAGTCTTTAAACAAATTGGCAAATCTGTGATTTACTTTGAGAGCATCTGTCCGTTTGTTCTGTAGAAATGTCATAAATATATATTTTCTCCTAACTTGAGAAATATTCAATTTTGCCTGTGCCATAAATTAATTCATCACGTGTTTTGCACACCCCTGTATGAAATAGATATCAACAACCAAGAGAAATAGAGATTTAAAGAATAATATAAAGAAAACTTGCTGGAAATCACATTTACTATAATACTACTATACTACTACTGATAATAATGATGATAATGATTATGATGATAATAATAATAATAATAATAATACTAATAATACTAATAATACTAATAATACTAATAATAAATATAGTAATAATGATGATATGTGTTGTTTACCCAGGGTAGCCTCATCAGTATGATAAACTGTTCTCCCTGAGGACCCTGCAATCATATTATTACCCCAGCTTTAGCCGATCAAACAGAACGCATAATATATTTTTGGTGGGTCGGCAATATCAGCTAGATTTCCTGAGGTCATCTTTCTGAGGTCATTGATCAGTTGTTCTACCAAAAATTATTTTTTCCGATATTATTTGCATAGTCTTGATAAAAAATCAATTCCCGAGTTTTCTGCCAGCCTCTATTTGATGTTTTTCTCAGACATTAAAAATGAAAGAGGTGGAAGTAACCTAGGCTATGACGTAACAAAAAAATGATTGATATCGTACAATGTTAACTTGTTTCAACAAATGAGATTTTGATTTTTAACTTGTGCTAAAATTATTCCATAGCATTTGTATGTGTGGGAAAAGTTAGAAACACCTTCTCCCCATTTTCAAGAAGAGAGACTAGGAATCAATATCACGTGGCATTATTTTTAAATCCAATTAGCTTGCCATAGTTAAACCGGTGTTTATACTCCAAGAAAATAAGCTAAAACCTGTCATATGAACACGTTTTTGGTTTAGGCCCCATCGAACTCATTTATTGTCACATAGATTGACATTTGGAAAACAAATAAAAATCTCATCTTTCATAAAACTGACATCGACATAGACAGGTAGAGCTAACAAACCGTTTTAACTCTTTATACGCCAACGGACCAAACAGGGACTCGAGTATTGACTTAGATTCAACTTCCGTTCAAGTCTGTTTGCTTGGATCTATCTTATTAGAGAATGGAGGACTGGGATTTAGAAGATCTTTAGAGCTATCAATCAATCAAAGTTGACGATTTCCTTCTTCTTTTTACATGTCAAAATCGGCTCATAGATTTTGTTTTGGTGTGTGTGCTTCTCATGTAGCAGGTCTTTGTGAAATACGGTGAAAAGATTCATGTGGTTCAGAATGGATATGTTTAAGGACATACCCCTCTCATGTAAATAGAAGAAGGAGAAAAAAGTCGTAGGTCACATATCCTTTTCATGTTTGCAAGGTACAGAACACCTTTCGCATTTGGCATTGATCGGTGTATCAAATGCTCGTAACTGTGATTGCGTCCCGCATTGCTGGGTATACCGAATGACTGTAAAGACGAATACATTTCCCGTTCGGCATTACACGGTGTACCGAATGATTGTAACGTCGATAACCTTTCGCGTTTGGAATTGCTCGGTATGCCGAGTGATTGTAACATCGAATACCTTTCGCATTCAGCACTGATCGGTGTACCGAATGATTTTAACTGTGGTAAATTCCGCATTCGGCATTGCTCGGTGTACCGAACGTTGTAACGTCGAAAACCTTTCGCGCTCGGCATTGCTTGGTGTACCCTATGACTGTAACGTCATTTCTCATATCAGAGGTGTGAGTCTGGTAAGTCACGGTCACGTGCTGGACTTAAGTTTGATGACAGCTTAACAAAACCTGCTACAGAGATAAAAAAAGGAATTAAAAGCAAAGACAATGACAAAAACAAAAACAAACATACCCCCCCCAAAAAAAAAAGAAAAAGAAAAAAGAAAAAAGACTAAAAACAAAAATTGTTCAGACGATGAATTTGAATGAATTTAGTTTCACTATGTAAAAGAAAAAGAAATTAGTTAGGTTTACCAGACCCCTATAGACATGATAGAGCTCACTTTGAAGATGTGTATACATACATACCCTTTAACATTTAAAATGACAAGATGCAGTATCAGCTAACATCAATTTTCCCCCAATATTTCAAAATGCATGTAGATTAATGCACAGTTCAAAAGGTGAACCTTTAAACCTTGTTACAATTTACCTCTTCAGACTTACGTAAGGGTACCACTTTGGAAACTGTAAGGATCAAATAGTTATTCACACGATGTTTATGGCAAAACAGTCGCGAAGGATAAGCCGATTCTATTGTCTAATTGTTTGCTTCGGTCTTTTATTTTACGACTTGGCCTTCGAGTCGGTGTTTGCCTGTCGGGCTTGAGCTGTGTACAGATTACACCTTTATTTTCGAACACTTGCGGCCAGGGGCGCTGATCTATTTTAAAATTTGGGGAGAGGGCAGATACATTAGGAAATGTACTGCATATATGATATATAATTAAACTTTTTTTAATGTTTTGGGTTTGATATGAGAGGTTTTGGATTTTGGAAAAAGCTCACTACTTTCGGTTATTTCTAATTGCACATGCCCATCAATCTGCACATGGAAGGAGACAACCTTGTTCATTTTTTTATGGATATTCTACTATTTTGTTTTTAAAAACATGATTATCAACGTTTACGAAAATATTGAATGGAGCCTTACTACTATCACACAGAAAAATATTCACTAATTCTTTTTAAAAGTTTTATATACCTATCAATTGATAGAATGAATGAAGATAAATTTACTTCAGCTGAGGTTTATGGCATGGCATGGCAGGGCCGTCAATAAGGCCGGGTTAGGGGCAGTTAGCATTAATAACCCTAGTTATTATGGAGTGTATGCTGCCGATAATTACGTTTGCCCCCTCTGTTTCTGGACAACTTATAGTGTTGATAATCTTGGAGTTCATGTTTACATTAAACAAATTTATTATGCTAGGTTACTCTTGGGCTGAACTTTTAAAAATGAGTTTAAAATATGGACGCGAACGAAACGAAAAAGTTCTATTTTTTGTTGTTGCGACTAGAGTCAGTTTAGTCCTCTCTGGCCTAGAAGAAAGATATTTACATCCTCTTTAATCCTTCTTTCATTATTATTGGCATAGAGAACGTTTATCCTTCATAATAACTATTGTGAACTTGTAAATAACGAGATAAAATATTTCTCTCTTTGATCCGATATTCGCAATCTGGCGCCCAACCATACCGACGGTGTTCGCCGGCGCCACCCGGTCCGCACGCGATATACATGATATAGGCTTTGCGCTGACCCCCTAACAACAGCTCAGCGACGGACGCCACTTTATAGTTAACTGGGGGGACAAGAAGTCAGAAGGCCTTTGAGCATTCCGGTACATAGTACACCACACTCAGACCAGCCCATACAACCTCGATCGCTTCAACTTGTTTACTTTTCCCACGCTCCGAACCTCTGATAAGGCAGAAAATAAAATACTAAGCAAACTCTTTCATTTTCGAAAATAGTTACGAAGTATTTTGTTAGCATCTCATCGCGAGGTTAATAAATAGGGAGCGGTAATTATAGAACGGGGTGCAACAGTGCTCCCTCGGTTTGGGACCGTTGTTAAGGGGGAGGGGGGGGGGGGGGGAGGGGTGTCCCGCTTCAACGGGATTTAGGGTTGTTAAGGTATAGCTTTGTTGTGATTACGCTGATATTGTTCTGGGAATTTATATTAATTTACATGTGCGTATTAAGATAAAGATCATTTGTACTTATCTGTTTATTGGTAAACTCAAGTAAAGTCCATTAAACTATTGGTGACGTGTCACTATAACGTATAAATACAGTGTGTTCCTATGCATTAATTTCTTCTTATTTATCTCATAAACTGTATTTTACATCTTTAAAAAAGTTAAAGAACAAACAAAGTGATGATGCATAGTGAATTTTATAAGTAATGTTAGTTCGAAGATGACTATACGTAATTCTCAACCATAAAGTATTTAATAAGTGCCAATTGAACAATGTAAATGCACTTAATAAAGACTTCTTGAGCGAAATTAAATTAAGGTAAAAAAATTTTTGATTACAAAAAAAAATTGATGGAATTTACACCTTATGAATAATGAATCTGTAGTACTATTTCAAGGATTATGAGACAAATATTTAATTTCAATTCATTCATTTCTTTTTTTAAACTAGAGAGATGAGTAGTGCTACAAAATCGATTTGAATAAAGGCACTACAGCTTCTTTCTGTCTTTTTAAAGCTATTCTTTGAAAGTTTTGAATTACATTTTTGAAAGCCATTCCGTTTTCTTCGGACATCTTATGATATCATATATTGTTCTGACAGGTCCAGAGAATCCTTAAATACAAAACAACTTCAGGGATTGTTTGCAAATGAAAAGAATGATCCAAACTATATGCTTGTGTGTAGTGGCGTGTTTTTAGATTCAGATTTTATTTCATTTAATTTTCATTTTTCAAAGTAACAATTGTTCAGTTAACAATCATGTAAAAATGATTGACACCGAAACTAAGTGCAGAAACATCTTGAATCATGCAAGCAAAATAAAGAGCATTAACATTTGAGCTGCAAGAAAAGAAAATAATAACAACACGGAAGACGACATCAAAGAAATGATATGAAAATGAGAATGAAAACAAAGACCAGCAAAGAAGCAGAGCTTGTAGATGCGCTGGTACCTCCCAAAAGTAAATTATAAATCATGCAGTATATAACAATTAAACTGGGCAAACATAAATAACATTGAAGGGTGCGGGGGGGGGGGGGGGGGGGAGCACTTGCATCATGGGGAACGCATCAGTCTTATTCGGTGGATGAAATGCGAATTATAACACGGCCACCGATTGGGGGAAGGGGTGAAAGGGCTCTTAATATCTCATTTCCTCTTTTTTTTTAACTCTTTCCCTGTCCTTTCTGTCCTTTTCTCTTTATTTATTTTTTCGCCATTCGAATGAGGGCACATACCACATGCCCCTGCATCTACTTCTCTGTTTGTGTCTATCTTGACCAGACGTAGCCCGATGACTCATGTTCTTGTTAAAGAGGGGTCAATAGTTCCAGATGTCCTTCGTCAATATGCATAAGCTAATCTAGGGAGTAAGCACCCTTCTTTTAATTCATGGTCATGGACTTTTTTTCAAACCGGGGTCTATGAAATACAAACAATGCTTTCTTAATAGACCCCTCGACTTATGTTGTCCTTTACAAGGTTTACATCATACCAATTGCCTTTAATATTTGGGGGTACTCGTTTCTCCGAAGGCTCGTTTTCCGACTTATTCCGAAGGTTCGTAATTCCGAAACGCAAATTTCCCATAGGAAGGGGTTTATAATTCCGAAAATGAAAAAGGGTTCGTAATTCCGAAAATGTAATAGCTATGGTTCGTAATTCCGAAGATTTGATGCATTACTCCGAAGGTTCGTTATTTAGAAGATCGTAATTCCGAAAGTGAAATAAGGTTCGTAATTCCGAAAATGACACAGGGTTCATAATTCTGAAGGTTTGTAATTCCGAAAATACAATACAGCCTCCATAACTTTTCAGAATTACGAACCTTGGGAAATATGAACCCTTTTTAATTTTCGAAATTATGAACCCTATTTCATTTTTCGGATATACGAACCCTATTTCACTTTCGGAATTATGAACGCTTTTTCACTTTCGGAATTATGAACCTTCGGAATAACGAACCTTCGGAATTATGTACCTTCGGAAAAACGACATGTAAGCGCTCTATTACTGTAAATCATACCCAGATCTATTGAATAATGATCTGTTATATCTATGTATATGTATATACATGTAATTGTTATGTTCTTACTCTTTCTTGAAACTCTGAAACTCTGAAGGTGTCACGGAGGTCCGGACCCCTTTCCTCCATTTCCCCTTGCTAATTAAAGATTTTTTTGTGTGATTTAACAACCCAAAATTTGATTACCTTTTTGTTATTAGTAAATGAAGATGCTTAATGGGAGGAATTTTAATTTGTAAACAGATTTTTGTTATTTATCAGAAATTCTTTCTGTAACAGGACCCCTCCCCCCTCATACAAGATCCTTGATTCGCCCCTGATATGGCTTTAATTTGGAAAATTAAGCGAGGCTGTGAACCGTATGCTATCATTGTTACTACTGACCAATGTATTAGGCTAAAAAGGTGACCCTCTTCTGAAAAAACATTGTCCTTTCTTCATTCTTTCATAAACGCGGGAGACATGAAATGAATATGTAAAAAAAAATCAGCATGATCACAAAGATAGCGAAGGACAAATAAAACAATTTGAGAGACAGAGGGAGAGAGAGAGAGAGATTGAAAGATGAATAGAAGGGGATGAGATGGGGAGCAAGGCCGTACGCAGAATTTTTTTCCTGGGGGGGGGGGGGGGCAAGATGATCGCTTTCAAAGGAACCATAACTTGAAGTCTAAAACCCGATTTAAAAAAAGTATGGGGGCAACTGCCCCCCCCCCCCCCCCCCCCCCCCCCCCCCCCCGCTGCGTACGGCCTTGATGGGGAGGCAGACAAAAGAGAACGAAAGAAGGTTGGGAGAGATAAGAAAGAAGAAAATAGAAAGGAGAGAACTCGATGAGAAGAGAAAGAAAGAGTCTCAGAGTTAGGGATAAGAAAAGAGATGAAGAATTAGAAATGGAGAGAGAGAGAGAGGATGGGGTGCAAATATACCTTACTACAAATAAAAAGACGAAAAATCACTGTTTAACAGAATAAAAAAATTGCGCGATTATAGGCATTGAATGTTGATTTATAAGCAATATTTGCTGGTAATATTAAAATCTTTAGGGCGTATACAACACAAGCTTCTTCATTTATGGGATCGGGTGCTTTCTTTCATGTACTGTAACACCATGCTTTTGAATATACTTATGTTACTCTGCATGCTTTTGAATCAAACTTCATATATTCCTCTGTATATGTTTCTATATTTTATTTATGTTACTTTGTATGCTTTAAAGTTATACTTGTATTTCTCTGTACATGAATCCATTTAAATGTGGAAAAATACTCAAAGAAATACGGTTTACTTTTAATTAAATTTTAAATGAAAGTTACTTTACTGCAAAAGATTCAGACACTACAGTGAAAATGTGTTATACAAAAAATCTCAACAAATTATCATTGAAAACTCAAATTTCATGTGATTTACTTTCATAATCTACTAAAAATACAGGGGTGAAAAAATACTAAATTGATCATGTAGATAGGATATCGCCACGCAGTCATTTCATCATTTACACATCACGATTTATTTTCCTGCTTGATATTTTCATAGCGCCTATTGCAAGCCCGCGGGTCGATTATAGTGGATTTCATTGTCTGCTCAAAGTCAGATCATTTTACTGTGATTTCACGGGTATTTTGATGCCCTCCGCTTCTGAATGAGAAGCAGGGTTAATAATGACATCAAAAATGATTTATGGTATTGACATTGCTCCTTTGAGATCATGTTCACAATTGAGAAGAAGTCGGTAGCACGTTGATTGCCATTATACACGTTTAGTCCCCCTGTCACACCGATATGACCGACAACAGACATAATAAAATATAACATTACAGCGAATGGACAAGAATCGGTTGAATTTGAGTCGGTTTATAGTCAGTGTAGCGGTGTGACTGATATTATATACCACAGCCACACTTCCGAGACCGACACCAGACCAAAAACAGACCGAACAAAAATTATATTATCCCAAATCATTGGCGGATCCGGGGGGGGGGGGGCACTTCCGCCCCGTGCCCCCCCCCCCCTTTGGAAGAGAAGTATGCATTTTGACCATAGACGATCCGCCATTTTGTCGATTGTGCCCCCCCTTTTAGAATGAAGACCTTTTTTTTTTGGCTGTTGAGTGATGTTACTATGGTAGTTACCATTGATAGCAGAGTTACCATTAATAGTAAGTTTTATGCAACAGGGTCATGATATTGAAATGTGAAAGAAACTGATGATTTATTAAAGGCTCCCAGATCGTCTCCATTCCGTTAACAGAAATACTCGTTGCTCTGTTGTTAACTGCACGGTCAAGTAGGTTAATAATGAAAACGTACCTCACTGTCAATCAGCTTTTTTATCATTTTGTACTCACCACTCCATTTTGTTGACGATCAGCCATGCATGAAGTCCTTTGTCTTGTTTGTTTATTGCTAGGACAGGCAGCCATTGCAAACGGATTCGTTTAATAAATCATAGAAAATGCAAGCATCACTTTGCACCAACAGAACTTTGTCATCCCCTGCTCATTTTTCCCGATTGAGGTGTCATGTCATATCAAAGGGCAGAAAATGAAGTTTCCAAAAATGTGATTATCTCTTTTTCGTAGCCCTGCTTCATATTGTCTTTATTCACTCATGCGTGATGTATGTGTCATAATGAGTGGCATCAAATGAAAGAACAGGATCCGAGCTTTTCATATAATATGTGTAATTTATTAATCATAATTGTGAGTAAGATATTATCAAACATCGATAAATCTCGGTTTCGTTTTTTCTGAGACGCACTTTATAGCACATAAAAATTGGTGTATGCTGTAATGTTTTGGATTCATCAAAATGATAAAAAAAGTGACTCAATCCTGCTGAGGTTCACATCCACTGCACACAGAAGTATGTATATGGGACTACACAAAAAAGTGCGGCCCGAACATTTCAGCTGTTTCTTGTCATATTTTGAATTTGAGGGAATTTGAAGAGCAATCATTTTCAGGGGACATATCTACTATGATAATCTTCCAAACTAACATAATAAGAATGAGAAAGCTCACAAATTATTTTTACCTTTCCCAGATATAATATTACCGACAAACAAACAAACAAAAATAAAAAAAAGGATTTCCATATTTTCGGTGTCTTTTGTGTATAAAATTTCAAAAGGGAATGGACATATTTTGTGCTTAAGGTATGCAAGAGTGGGTTTCAAAAGAGAGCACCGGCGATTGTGCCCCGCAAATCTGCTACTGATCACTTTCCTTTTCCCGGCGTCGCTGTTAAAACTATACTTGTACGTATGTTATCGATACCACCACTGCCTTACATGATACCCTATCCACCCCTCCCCTCCGATTACCCCTGCCTTTCCGGCACCGCTCTCAGCTTTACAGACGTCTCTTTCAATACTACTACGGCCGGCGGGCAGTCAATCCTTCAAAATGTCAGAAATTGGTGATAATTGGGCAAGAAAATATCGTGATTGATAGCAGGACATCAATGAATGGTGATATAGCTTTGGTCTAGACCTAGACCTGTCTAGTTTCTTTTCGCGTCGCTGTATCCCCGGAGAACTGGCACATGATGAAATTACGTATTTTTTGACCAGTATAAGCATGGTTACAGATATTGCTATGGGAGCAAAGAACTTTTCCCATAAAATACGATAAATTTAGTCGTATAACATTGTATAACGCTCTTGCTCTTACGGTTTCATAGCTCTTTACAGAGCTCAATTAATTAGCATAAATGTAATAATTAAGTTGACAATGATCATCATCGAATCGTGAGAAATCATTCCATATTTCGTGGTGCAAAAGCTTAAAACATTTCCACAAACTTTAATGTTTATGCTCTGCACATGGTAAAAAAATTGCCAAAATTGCTAAAAGTCGAATATTTTTTATAAATTCGTTCCGTTAATCTGTACCAAGGGAATCCTGACAATTCAGCTGAAAACATTGTGATGAAATTTTAACCTATTTTCAGCCATAATATTCCATTTCAATTTTTTTTTACCAGCCATTATGTCTGCCTTAAAAACAGATAATGAAGTGTATACACAGGGTGACGTTATGAACAATTTCATAGTACATGTATACACCATTCAGTCAACAAAACTATTCATTCCCCTTGTAATTTGAATTCTTTTGTTTTTTTCGTAAAAAAGAAAGGAAGACTCGTGGAATTTGGGCATTGGTTGGATACTTTTAATTGTAAGCTGTAGGTGAACAAATATTGTGGTTTCACTTCATTTGCATAACAATGGAAATGCTAATATATAAATTT
This sequence comes from Heliocidaris erythrogramma, assembly GCA_025617745.1. Lineage (NCBI taxonomy): Eukaryota > Metazoa > Echinodermata > Echinoidea > Camarodonta > Echinometridae > Heliocidaris > Heliocidaris erythrogramma. The sequence goes on along the minus strand of CM046865.1, from coordinate 31,266,047 downwards.
CCTGGAACCCTTTTCTTAAAAAGAAATATTGATATCCTGGTCCAGGCATGGCATTGATGTATATTTCTTTTGAGAATGCACATATTTCAGATATTTCTAACAATTCAGTGATCAGGTGACGTATGAATAGTTCTGGACAAGCCATTTTTGGTAGAAAATAAGTGAATAAAATACCCCTGAAGCATCAAATAGTGTAAATTGTCTTGTGCACCCTAAAAGCTCAAATGTTAAATCTACATTTAAAAGGTTGGAGGAGTGACAACCTTTTTAAAATTTAAAAATTAACACTTTTAACATGCTGGATCTAATAGTTTAAAGGTTGGCTGCAGCATAAAACTTAAAAATGTTCATTTGCCATTTTGAAAATGTTGTCACCCCTCCAACCTTTTAAATGTAGATTTAACATTTGACTTTATAGAGTGTGTAATTATCCTTACAATTGTTTGTCGCATGCTCAAACAACATAAACCAAGACAAACCAATTCTTCACGAAACAAAATAAAGCAAAAATTGGTAGGGGTATGAATGATTTTATTGTGAACTGCATATCAGTGTATAACAAAAATAAAATGATTTTGACATAAGACCCTTATTTTTAGCAGTTCGTCTCATACACGATTCACTGTTTGCCTAATGTATAGCTAAAACACCAAAGCTTAATTGATCACTTTCAAATGATAAGGGCATGTAAATATCGTCATAGTTGTATGTTTTATTTTGCGCAGCAAAGCAATTATGAAAGATCTTGCAGTAGAACGTTTAGTCACCTGAATGCCATATTTGCTAGTTCTTTTAAACCTTCAGATTTATCATAATAAAAAAATTGTCATTTATATGTTTTATATTTCAATAAGTATTTAGGTATGCTGCCTAGGAATTAGTAGACATAAAAGGACTAAAGAAAAGAAACAAATTGTCGGCTCCCCCTAGAAATAAAAATGTTTGTTATAGAAGTTAATAAATCGTGAATTTAAAGTTTGTCAAACAGTTTGCCCCTCACTTTGGACAATCCTGGATGCATTCTTGTAACGTTATTATTTAACATCTATCACTATATTTCCCTGTGGTTAGAAATTTAAAAGTCTAGTCTAAAACAGGATTTGAAAAGTGCTTCAAAAAGTTTGTAGCACGGTGATTTTAACTTTCTGCACTAAAATGGGGGGGGGGGGGGAGGGGGGGATCTGCATTTCAACCCATTAGCTACTGAATTTTCTAATTCCAATAGACTTGATAATGGGATGAACCGGTTCCCGTAGGCAATAGGTTAAACTGGGGTAAAAGAAAAGAAAGGAAAAATAAAAGAAAGGAGTACCTTACCGACCTCGCTAGAATTTCTATGAATTTCATAATTTAGAAAAAAAGATTATTTTGGCCTCTGTTTTCTTGGTTATTTTGCTGCTCTTAACACTAATTAACTGTAAAGATAATGTAAATGTATATTCTACTTTTTTCATTCTCCTTTGCTTGAAAAATGTTTCAAACTCGGAAAAGGGTCACCTAAGCTAAATTCCATTTTTGACAAGTGAAATTTAGTGGAACTTGTATTATATATGATCAAAATATTATGAAAGAATTTGAAAATGTCTGTAATTCTTATTTGGAAAATGTTTTGATGTAAGAAAATTCAAATACGTTGTATATACTAAAGCTTCTAAATGAAAAATACTAGTCATAAGCTTTAAAACGTCACTCAAATTTCTTTTGCAATATTTTTTATTATTCTCTTCTTCGGAACCGGTCGAAGTACACATACAAAACTATTTTGTGCAAACTTAGCTCAGTAAAATTTATGAAAGCTTTCTATAGTTTCTCTTTTGATATCATACGCAGAGTCGGCATATTTTCACAATTCTGTTTGTTGTTCCCACGATAGATTAAGTAAGGATTTGAAGAGATTAGTCTTTCAAGTCGAGCAGAACACCTCAAATCAATCATTACGATATTTTTCTTCTCTTTTCCTCTCATAATGTGCAATCACGTCGACATACCTCAGCAACTATGTTGCTTACATTGGCGCATTGAAACCCCCCTTGTTGACCCTCGATAATTTTGTTTTGTAAAAAGAAATTAAAAAAAAGAAAGGAGTGAGAGACTCACGTCCAATGTGATATTGAGTTTTGGGTAAAATAAGAAGTCGTATTTACGTAGAAACAATTCCAAAATGAAATCTAACCTAACTACTGCATTCTCTTATTTCCATATGTTTAATACAGGGGTTCCCGTAGGTAATGGGTTAATTATTGAGGATTCATTATGACTTTCATATGGATTTTCATAAATTGTGTTTTTATGGTGTTTTTTCCCTACCGAACGAGCTAAGATGTTGAAAATTATATAGGAAAACATCAACAAGAACTGTACATAATGGGTACTTATTAAATCGTCTTGAATTGTATTCCCCACAGATCCGATCGATGCCCTCAACTTTTCAATGGCTTAGTTGTTACAATATAATAATTATATCAAAATCGTTTGACAGGCCTATACAATCATTTAGTGTATGTTTCAGCATTCATTGTAAATTTTGTTTTAATCTAGAGAGACAGAAAGAGAGAGAGAGAGAGAGAGAGAGAGAGAGAGAAGACTGGACTGGAGCTACGCCACTTTTGATCAATGTCTCTACCCCCATCTCTTTCCGATGGTAATCCTGAAGATGGTTCGACCGACGCCCATGTGTGTCTGTACAATGTAATGCAAACAGCAGAATGTGGAGCATTTAACAGCATTATCTCTTCTAGAGACCGGAATAGTCGGAGTCAGATCGTGTTGGTCATCGTGTTGGTCTTACTCTGACAAAGAAAAGGAGAGAGAGAGAGAGAACGGAGGGAGAAGAGTAAAAGACAACAGAACACCTCAAATCAAGCGTATGTTTGTATTTTAATTCTCTTTTTCTCTCCCACAGAATGTACAATCACGTCAACTTGTACCTTCGCGACTATGTTGCTTACTCTGGCGCATTCAAAACTTCACTTGTTGACTCTCAATTATTTTTCATTGTACGAAGAAACGAAAAGAGAAAGGAATCAGGAACCCAGGTTGATTGTTATCTGGAGTTTTGTTCAGCTAATATGAACTGTATTTATAGCAATAATGTACAAAAAAAAATCATTTTAATAGTTGAGGATTCAATAAACACGATACAAACTACTTTCGACAAATAAACTCAAGACAATTTCAATAGCCCTGTATATCACCTTTAGAAATGTGCGAACATTACAATGGTGTATTACATAATCCGAACCTGATTTCTATGGGCAGTACAATAGGCCTTTGAAATTGTCCTTGAGTTTATTTTTCGAAAGTAGTTCTTATCGTGTGAATATGACCTGCAATATTTTTTTCGGGGTAACCTCGCTAGTCATAAGGACCGCTATTCATAACGTGTAAGTTGTTATACCTGAAGGTCCGCTATTCATAAAACGGGAAGGGGGTCACTATTCATAATGTGAGATGAGGGTCGCTATTCCTAATTCACATTGAGGGTCATTACTCATAAGGACCACTATTCATAATACGAAATGAGGGTCGCTATTCATAATACGACATGAGGGTCACTGTTCATAATAGGAGAAGAGGGTCGCTATTCATAAAACGGATTAAGGGTCGCTTTTCATAATAGGAGATGAGGGTCGCTATTCATAATACGAAATGATGGTCGCTATTCATAATACATGAATAACGGTCCTTATGACCTAAGAAATAGTTACCCGCTTTCTGTTTTATGAATAGTGGGCCCCCAGGTATATGAACTTACACGTTATGAATAGCGGTCCTTATGGCTAGCAGTCCTTATGAGGTTGCCCCATAGGAGAAGAGGGTCGCTATTCATAATACGAAATGAGGGTCGCTATTCATCATACAGATTGAGGGTCGCTATTCATAATAGGAGAAGAGGGTTGCTATAGGAGGAGAAGGTCGCTATTCATGATAGGAGACCAGGGTCGCTATTCATCATGAGGGTAGCGCCCTCATTTCGTATTATGAATAGCGACCCTCTTCTATTATTAATAGCGACCCTCAATCTGTATTATGAATAGCGACCCTCATTTCATATTATGAATAGCGACCCTCTTCTATTATGAATAGCGACCCTCAATCTGTATTATGAATAGCAACCCTCATTGAATAGCGACCCTAATTTCGTTTTATGAATAGCGACCCTCTTCTCGTATTATGAATAGCAGTCCTTTTGAATAATGAACCTTATGAATAATAGCGGCCCTTATGAATAGCTGCCATTATTAATATCGGTACTTATGACTAGCGAGCATATATTACATGTATTATGTTGTTTAAGGTGTTTTTTCTCCTACCAAACAAGCTAAGTTGTTGAAAATCATATACCAAAATGTAATAGCACCCAACATAGATGTGCACATATATGCCATTGGATCCACAGAATAAGATAGAGAGAAAGGGATGGAGAAGAATATATCAAAAAACGGGAGATATATAGAGTGATGGAGATGAGAGATGTAGAAAGAGAGAGAGAGAGAGAGAGAGAGAAGGGAACATAGAGAAATAGAGAAACAGAGAGACAGATAGAGAGAAAGACATCCATTTTTACAAAAACAGATAGAAAGACAGAGATAGAAAGACAAAGACAGAGGCAGATCAACATAGCTCTAGAGAGAGATGGAGAGAGAGAGAGAGGGAAAGAGAGAGAGAGAGAAAGAGAGAGGGAGAAAGAAAGAGAGAGAGAGAGCGAGGAGACAAATAGAAAAGCACATATAAATGTTCTTTATTTGTAGTCTTTGTTTATAAGGATAGGATCGTCCGTTGCAAAAATGAAAATTACTTGCTAGGTTTACATACCTGCAAATTACTGATCTGAGAATAATCTATCAGAATGAAGACTAATTTAAAACTTTCCTGAAAAAAAATTAACATACTGTTTAAACCAATATTATGATTAAAAAATGAATTTGGAATTCAATTATAGAACAATATATTTCAGGGTATGTTTTATTTAAACTTTTAATTGATGACATGTACGTAAATTATCAATTTGGACTATTTATTGACAAATTCAACGCATGCAACGAGAGATTGTTTCTTTGATTCATACTAAGGCTATTCCAACCTGTATGTCCCATGTATTTACATGTACGACTGGCAGCATTGTTGAATAATCTTATCCAATCGTATTATTTAGAATAGGTGTCCTTTATAAAGATAATCTTTACTCCACACCAAACTTCTGTGAATTGGATGGTAATTTATATGACTTTCGGGGGACGGGATTTTACTAAGCCATGAATTCTACAATCTTCAAAAAGTATTAGAGTAGAATGAACTATCGAGAGGTCATAACATAGAAAGAAAAGACTCTCCCAACTGCTCTTTCTGTGAAACTGAGTCGAAACTTTTATACATTTCTTTTTTAATGTGACTGGAATTTTTTTTTCAAACGATCGATGTTATTCACCAATAAAATCATTAAGCCATATAGTAGGCTTTCCCTTTGATAAAATGTTTGCGCTTATCAAAATAATACATTTACAAATTAGATATTACATTGAAGTTTTATTTTTACATTTTTGTAAAATTTCACGATAAATTCCCCAAATTTAAGGTTTTAGGGCTTATTGGAAAAAAGACGGAATAGCAAGTGGCTAATAATGAATAGTAAACTTACTATAAATTTTCGTAAACAGCTACTACCTGCTTTTGATCTGTATCAATTGTTTACATGCTGCATCCTTGTCCTTTTCGAAAATCTATATCCGATCCTTTTTTTTCATTCTGACTTGATTCTATTGCAGTTGTTGCGTTTGAATCAATAAAGACGAACAAAATGTTAAGAGGTAGAGCAGTATGCTGTTGTGTCGTCACAAGGAAATCATTACTAAAATGTGTGGTTGCAACCAAGAGCCCACACAATCCTTGGAAGTTTTTTTGTGTGGTGAGACATTCATGGACACCATTTAAAAAATTGTCATTAAAGTATTATGCGGTGATCATTTTCATCCATCATTTAGCAAGACCATGAAAATCAAATTAAAGATAAAATAAAAATAAAGAATATTGGTCATGCGATTATATGATTGTAAAAGAATCTTTGTGAAAGAAAATGGGAAAGGTTGGTTACCATGTATACTGTGAGGTTTTTGAGTCATCAAAATGACACAATATTGACTCAATCTTGCTGAATTTACATGCAGCCGGTAACGATATGATTGCAGGGAGAACAGAATTAAATCAGAAATAATTATTATACGGGACTTCACACACATATGGCATGGGAGGGCATTTGAAGAGCACATTTTTCAGGGGATATTTCGACTATGATATCCTTTCAAACTAATATAAAAAGAATGATAAATCCCCAAAATCATTTTATACTTTTCCAGAACTCAACTCTTTCTTTAAAACCCGTTAGCACGAAAAGCATTTTAAGCATTATCCTAAAATCATGATAGATTTGATATGTCTGATTAACGGTTTTCCCAAATTAGTCTGATAATCGGCTTCGCTTAGCTAAAAAATACCTTAAGAATCTTATCCTAAGTACCTTAACCTTAAGTATCTTAACCAAAAGATAACCCCATCCCAGTTTCAGGAGATATTGTACTTTCGGAGCCACATCAGAAAAAAGTCATGGTGTCTTTAAAAACAAAAAAGCATCTCTGAATTTAGATTAGGGCCGGTAAAAGTCTGTATCAAGCAATATTTCAAATCTTCTGATAAATACACAAATCCCCTTTATATAATTCTCATTTCCTTCAAATCAAAACAATTAGGGAATCATAGTTTATTTTTTTACTCAGTGGAATAAAATCTTCCATTTTTGCAGAGTAGCATTATTATATTTGATTTATAGAATTTTTAAAACATTTCATTAACTTTCTCAAATTTATTTGGCTTCAAAGTTGATTGTTGTGGGTTTCATTATAAGCCTCCACTGAGTCACTGTGGTATTTCTTTGAACAAGTCTGATTGATATGTGAGGTCACAGGTCAAATGGTCGCCTTGTTCTTTGTTCGTGTTCTCTATATTGAATTACGTTTATTTTATTAATTATCAATAATAATTTCATGTATATAAATATAAAAATATCAATAATGTCGATTATGATCATATTTAGGATAATAAATCAACATGCAACAATGTTATTTCAAAACAAAACAAAATTCTCAAATGTATGACTCTAATTCCTATAGGCGCCATATTTTGGTTAAGAAAAACGAATAGGCAGTGAAATGAAAACCAGCAGCCACGGCAATATAGAATTGCCTCTGTTTTCTTTAATTTTGTCCTTCCAGATGATTTCTCAACATTTTCTTTTATTCAACCGATGAACGGGAATACACAATTATATTGATATTTCACAGCGACACTTGTTAATGACTGATCTTATATTACATATGCCATTAGAAAAAATAACCCACTGTACTACTATACTACACTGTAAAAATCGCTGTTTAAAAGGTTGTTTAAAACTTATACAACCTGTTTAATATTTAAACAGATTGTTTAAAATATGAACTGTACAACGGGTTGTTCGGTTCATATTGTAAACAACAGAACTGTTTGCATTTTTAAACAGCGTTTTCTCTGAGTAAATAGATTCCCCCTCAAATTTCCATTTTCGGCTTGCAAAGTCAGCTCCAATTTCATGCAATTTGTAATTACTTGATTTAAGTGATTTTTACATGTTTTCTTAGCAGTGTAGCTATGTTTTCTGCTTTGTTTTGCGTTCTCTCTTTTTCTTCCATTTCTCACCTTTCAATCGCCACTTCATATCTCTATCAAACGATTCTACTTTCTTTATATGCCTTATGTCATTCTTTCCCACGAGTTTGCTACGCATCACATCACAGGTGAGTCCATAACAAAGTATATCATTAATCGATCGCAACTCAGCAGCTACCTGTCCATCAAACCTGGAAGAACAAGAGGGGGAGAGAGAGAGAGAGAGAGAGAGAGGGGGGGGGGGGCGGGTTCGGGTTGGAGGTAAAAAAGAGGAACATGAAAAGAGAGAGGGAAAGAAAAAGATGAAGAGAGAGAGAGTGAGAGAGAGAGAGAGAGAGAGGGGTGGGTTGGGATTGGAGGTCAACCAGAGAAACATGAAAAGAGGGTGGGAGAGAAAAAGATGGAGGGAGAGAGAGAGAGAGAGAATACGAGGGAACACAAGCCAGGGTGGTGAGGAGATAGAGAGAGAAAGAGAGAGAGTGGGAGGGAGGAGACATTATTCCAGGGGTAAACATGATTTCGTCCTTCGCCTATTCAGCGGATTGACACCTTTATTTGAGACAAATATCTCAAACAATGTACACACCTGCACACTACCGACTTCAAACTTTTGCGTGCAGTTCCAGTCTTGACAAATCAACATTTGATACAACTTTTCAATAATTCAAGCCAAAACATGAGATCTCATTATATACATTGTATGTTAAACATTTCATAAGACAGACAGTAATGAATGATATATCCTTTCTGACAAATGTTAATTAACACATCATCATTAAAACAAAAATATTTTAAAAATAAAAAATATAACTGGTCTGCACAAAGGAGACTAAAACGTGCAAAATTATATGTGCGCGTGATCCGACGACGTGGCTGTAAGTTTTCGTGCGCCGAACGTGAGACTGGAATAATACTGTACGTGCATTGGCGTCAAAACTTTATTGACCAATCACGTGTCTCTACTGCATTTGCAGCGTGCGTGTAGATAACGTGCACGGTATAAGCATGAAGCTACAGCTTCATGGTATAAGTGGAAAAGCTACCTGTGGTGTTTGGAATATATGAAAGACTGTAAGTGTATGAAATAAGAGATGAATTTTAAGATATTTTAATGTACGTGGAATGTTCCAAATACAATTTTGCCCCTTTTCACACTGGCAGAATTACGAAGGCCTATCAAAATACCAATTGTATTATGTCGCCTTTTTCGCACTCATGGTGTGGGGGGGGGGGGGGGGGGGGGAAGCTATTATGGTTATAACAATAATCATTACTCTTAAATATAAAGTTGAGTTCTGGTCATGAGACCACATTGTGAAAGAAACATGTCTACATAAGAATTAGTGCATACTGGACTTCGAGTCATCAAAATGATAAGAAATCAACCCAATCTCGCTGAAAATCACATGCACTGCACTCAGAAGTCGGTATTATGGGACTGCACACAACATATGGGGCATGAATGTTCGGCCAGATCACTTTAGCTATTTCGCATCATATTACGAATATGTTGGCATCCTTTTCAGGGGACATTTCTACTATGATGTTCTTCCAAACTAACATAATATAATGAATGAGAAAGCTCACAAATTATTTTTCACCTTTCCCAGAACTCAACCATTATACAGCAGTGATACACAGAAATAGTACTAATAAAAGATTAAAAAGTGTTTAATTTGTGTATTCATCAAAATATCTAACACTACTTAGAAAACAATAAAAGTAAATACCATGCAAATAATAATAATAATAATAATAATAATAATAATACCTGGCATTTATAACGCGCCTTTCCCAAAGTGGCCCAAAGCGCTAGATATATATTATTACCCCGGTCATTGGATTCTGGCACGCCCGCACACAATGTATGCACATTCTCCACTCCCTGGGGAGCATTCCAGCAATGGGCAGTACAGTGACGCTCACATGCTAAGCAAACGACATTAACTTTTGCCATCCTACCGGGTACCCATTTAACACCTGGGTGGAGAGTGGCAAATGTAGATTAAAGTCTTGCCAAAGGACGCTAGTGATGCGGTGGGATTCGAACCCCGGACCTCGTGGTTCACAGTCCGGGGACTTATCCACTGATCCACAACACCTCTAAATGTATTGCTATTATGAGTGCTAAAATACAAATTGGCCTCATTTTTTACTCTTCCTCTTGCTGGAAAGTAATCCAAAAAGTAAGGCGAAATCGTTTTCAAATTAAAATCCTTATTAATGAAATATTAAACTCATTCTTTCCCATTAACATGATATATGTCCGTCGATGTTTGGATAGAAACTGCGAGTTAGTCCCCAAAACATGCAAAACATTAACTAATTAAAATATGACATATTACACTATTTGATGGGAAAATATTGATTGACTATTCCGTTGTTCGTGTGGTGATTACAATTGTGATAGCCACGATGACCTGCATGACAGCACATGACATAATAATGTATTGCATAATACCTGAGGTTACCGGGAACATTACCTTTTTTACCATGTGATTGACATACGCCAATATTCTACATTGATTTTTCAGTGAAAATCAATCAATTGCATTGGCAGACGACGTTCCTTATATTTCTTCTTTACTTTCTTTTCATTCTCTTTACGATATCTTGAAGTTCTGGGCCCCGTTGCATAAAACTTACAATTAACGGTACCTTTGCCATCAATGGTAACTTCAATGGATACCTTGATTTTGATTGGCTGTTGAGTGATGTTACCATGGTAGTTACCATCGATAGCAGAGTTACCGTTAATGGTAAGTTTTATGCAACAGGGCCCTGAAATGAGAAATCAAATTACAAGGACTTGTATGGGAGCGTGTCCACACAGACAGGGGCGGATTTATCATTAATTTTTTTTAATGTAAACAAAAGGGGCACAATTTTGAAATATTTCTGACAAGCAAAGAAAAGGTAATTACACTTTTAGGTAATAACTCACACAAAAATTGCCTGATGACAAGAAAAACAAACAAACAACTATCTTTCAGCCCATTATTAAGATGGCCAGTGGAGAGAAGAATAGTTTCGTTTTTAAAGTCGAGTTATGTAAATACAAAAGTTTCTTGCATTGTTCAAAGATTCTAGATGCATTGGCAAGAGAAACGGCCTTATCCGGTTGGCGATCACGCTCATTAATGCCCGATGGCGCCGTGATTAAGGCGCCATATAACCAACCTAATTTTTAAAATCATTTTAGAGTGGAGGAGGAGAAGGTATAAATGATTTCATTTTCTTTAGAGAATGCCAGAATAATTCCAGTTATAGAGTGGCCCATTACTTAGTTATCAAAAGAACGCCAAGACATTACAATGTACCTTACATGTGTGTACCCCGTATTACATATTTTTCTTTTCCGAACGTTTTGCAATAAAGTTCAATAAAGTTCATATGAAAGCAAAATCGTTTCGAAATAACAATATTTTGTAATAAACTCCTTCATTCTGACAACCCAACATTAAATGAAGGCATAATGCATTGACTTAAATCATGTCAGTTGACGTCATTTGAATTATACATATCAAATTTCACACCAAACACCGAAGGCGTTATCACAGACACTCTATTTGCTTTGATACGCGTTTTGTTTGATTGTTTTATCTTTACATTTATTTTCTTGTATATCAGTGTTTATGATTTCATCAACGTACGTGCCCATGCTGCTTAATTGTCAATTTATTTTTCCACTGAGTATGATAATGGAATATTTAAAAAAAAATCATTTAATCAGCGTCTACCATAAAATAATGTGCGGAATTTTACTGCCTGACTTGTATCATAATTCATTATAGGTGGAATTCAAGAGAAATATTAATCAGAGAAGTAACTTTACATTTTCAAAAACTCATTTGAATATGTTAATTATCTCATAACGTAAAGTCGGCTCAAACATGCATGTTTGGAAAAAAAGGTGAAGGGAAAGAGAAAAACATGTTCTAATTTATTAAATATTGATTGATCTGTTGGATACATTAATATTTTCAAATTAACTCACAGTGCCTTCAAAGCAAGCAAGAGTATGCTTAAGACTAAATCCCAAGGGCTTTTATTCCTACCTGTGGTTTGGAACCTAGGACCTCTCATTTACGAGACCACTGCCCTACCATTGAGCTTTCACGCCTTCTTTTAAAAATATCGGGCGTGTCCGGGAATCGAACCTGGGAATTTCCCACCCTAAGTTAAAATACCACTAGAGCAAGAAGTCTTTTCCATGTTTGTTGAGACTCTGAATAATGTGCAGTGCACCTATTTGTCATCATGCATTGTTGGTTTCCAGTTTTAAAAAGTTCTGACAGATGAAAACGTTTGAAGTGGACCAGTTATTTTCGAAAAACCCTCGACAGCTAGGACCGTGGATTCGACGCGTGCGCCCCGCGCCAGTCAAGGCATACCTGTGCACCTCGACAAGCGCGGATTAATAAGGTTCAGACATCGGGGCACAGCAGGGCCAGGAGAACGTGCTTGGACTCGCCCCGCACCTCTATTTCGATTTGGGGGTGTGCGCGTTGGTTGTCAGAGGTGCTCGTATTGTTTGAGGAACCCGTATGACGTGTGGGTATGTCGTCCCGCACCTGACTCGATCAATACTTAGCTTACCTGTCCGCTGTCCTATTGTTTGCCTCGCCCGACCCAACAACAGAACTGTAGAGAGAGAGAAAGAGAGAGACACGCTTATATTGGAGTTCTATGCAGCGGACTTCATGTGAGACAACCGTGGGAACGAAGCTCACCCGATCTTCTCACAGCTATTGTTCCAAATACCTCAGCGCATCGCGCTAAGACTATAAAACTCGACGAGGTTAAAGTATTAACTTTTGAAAGAAGAAGCGAGTCGGGGCCTTTCGTTTTTACCTCGATCTTTTTATGTTATTATTTATCTCAAAGCATCGCGTTTACAATGGACGAATGTGGTCTTTTCTTTCGAGGCTCGCGTTGTTGACGACTTGGAACAAGGTGATTCTTTCGGGGCTTCTCATGGCCTCTCGACGCTTTTAAACAGAAATAAAAGAACAGAATAAAAAGAATGAAAGAACGATCCCTCGTCTGTCATTTCATTTTATTTTGAGGCCTTTCTAAAACGTTGGAAAAGCTTGACAATTAATTTATCATAAACCATCCTTCGAAAGCAAGAAAAATATTTTTGTGAATTCGCGTGAACAACAATGCGTTTGGCGGTCGTCTGGAAGTCTTGATTTATTTAGAAGTGAAAAACAACTTTTGGATAATTCATTCCTCCACTTGGAAGAAAAAAGGAAAAAGGAAAAAAGGAAAGAAGGAAAATAAGCCTTGTTTTTTGGCTAGGCAACATATTTTGTGGAATATTGAAGTGGACATCGGATGAATATCGGTAATCAATCGGAATAGAGGGGGATGTTGATCTACTTTTGAAGAAAGAAAAATTCGACCAGCTTTAGTAGCAGTTTCCGAACAAAACCATACAGTCGCTTTGCTTTTGGAGAACACCCTTCGAAGTTTGATAATTAAAAAGGAAAACAACAAAAAGATTTTTTTTAGAAGTTTGCCCGAGGAATTGCTCAGTTTCAGTGGTGGAAAACTAGCTTGAGTATCGTGACTATCGGATCGTCAAGATTGGTCGTCTGCTGCGGGTGAAGTTTAATCGGTTTTTGGGCGCGCGCCGCGGGTCGTCCCGAGATAAGTCGCCCCTGTCACTGGTAATGACACCTTCAAACGATGAAAAGATGTCTTCTCCAGAGAAACCTAGTAGGAACCATGAAGGCCGGAAGGTAAAGTATACTTTCTCTCTTTTTCTCGCTTTCTCTCTTTAATTTGTTAGATAAAAAATGTAAACTTACATTTGCATTATAGAAGACCTTTTTCTCCCTCTAAATTTATATGAGATGTATGCTTACATTCACATTAAATTCAGTTCTTTCTCTTCCTCTTTTTAATTTATAATATGTAATTTCCGAAATTCTTTTTCTCCCTTTCTCTCTCTCTCTTTCATTCTATATAAAATACATACTTACATTGACATTTTAGAAACCATTCGCGCTCTCCACCCCCTCTCTCTCTTTCTCTCTCTATATATGAAATATTTTTCTACATCCACACAGCACACACCCACACACACCCACACACACCTACACACATATACTTTCTCTCTCTAAATTGAAATTGTTTCTCATTCCCTCTATCTAAATGTATATAAAATATCACATAAAAAAACTACATACATATCTTTATCTGTGGTCCCTCTCCATGTAGATGTATAATTCTAGATTACCCTTTTCGTTTCTTTTTGCAATTTTTCTCTGAAGTGCTTAACATACTTTAATCACGACTTTTCTACTATGCGTTACTTTAAGAAGATTTCAGATAAATTAAATACATTTCAGGTATTATCAAATGTGGGTTTTTGGTCGTTGTTATGGTCGACATGTCTAAAATAATGGGAGACTTGGTTCCTGAATATTCTATGCCTCCTAATTATTTCCTCCTACATGTTGCACGTTTCCAATGTCTATATTATTAGCTATTAGCTAACAATTCTCTCTCTCTCTCTTCTCTCTTATACTGCACTTTCACATATTTCTTACTGGTTATAGAACTCTTTTATTGTTTTGGCATCGTTCTCTTGACTTTTCCTTCAGTAAACTGAAACAAGCATGCCCAAGTCGAAAATATTAAAATACAAACATGATTTACTTATTTTTTTTTCTCTCTCTCTCTTTAATTCATGGCGGTCCATAAATTCAAAGAACGAACATTTGCTACATGTTCCTCCATTTCTCGCTCCACATGCAGAATGGATATTTCTCTTGACCTTTCTACACCTGTCTTTATATTTACAGCAAGTTATAGTATCCATGATATAAGATCTAATCACCTTTTCTTGACATCACCTTTTTCGATTCTGACATCTCGGAATAATATTTCTGACATTTATGCTCTGGATTTTTTATTTTTTGGCCTAAAAAAGATGACATAGTCATAAATATACATTTAAGAACATCTTTCTATAATTTCTTTCGTTGTAAACTGATCATTTTACGATGTACCATATGAAACCGTTCTTACTACCTTTATTTTGAGGCAAAAGTTGAGTTCTATGGACGTCATCGTAAAGCATATAGCTTCTCCTGGATATTTTGGTATTAACGTTTCTGTAGACATTTACTAAAATTGACTCAAATATATTACATTCCATTCTTTATTGGTTGTATACATCTACACCCGGATATAACCAACCTTTCAATTGACATGAGAAATACCAGAATACCAACACAATTTAATATAGTATCATTAGATTTATTATAGGACAGGCCCCCTGTAAATCACAATTGCTAAAGAGGTTTCATCGTTTTCTCTGCAAAAAAGAAATTCAAAGAAACATCTGTAACTTTAGTTTGATTTCATAAAAGGATTGAATATTAAGGATAAAACTCTAAGCGATGTTATCATTTGTACAGTGTTATAGGTCGAAACTTGCTTTTCCATTATTTATTATAATACATAATAAGTGTACAACTATTAGAAAGAGTGCATTAATTGAAACAACAATCATGAATTCCCTCTTAAAGAAAATTCTTAAATTTTAGCTCGTTTAAATGAAATGTACATAGAGGGAATGTCATGAATCTTACACCTGCAGATCTCTTGAAAATATATTCCGCATTCTGTCACCATGCTACATTATTTCAATACTGAATATGCGCTTGTTGTTGTTGAAATGGCGCCTTATTCTAATAACCATAAAATTCCCTTTTTCTGAAAACGAACGTAGGTTTCCCCTTCTGACTCATCAAGTTTATTATGTCAGCGCACAGCAACGCGATTCTGTGTTTGGCATATAGAGAATGGCCGATTGTATGCCTCGATATTGCGACAGAACATTATAACAATACGAATTGTTCTGTTGATCTGTTTCCGCATTCTGATCAGCACATAATGCCTATCTAAACTTGTTAGGACATGTCTCTCAAATCTTTGAATAATATATTTGTGATTCGATCTTCAGCTGCCGTTTTGTTGACATTCAAGGCCGATATGATAACCGATATATCGAGCACACTCACAAAAATATGTATGTTTTTTTTTTGGTGCTTGATAATCTCAATGAATAGTTGTTATTTTAATAAAGCATCGAGATTCAATTATATGTAAACTTCTTTTTAGACTAAGCAGGTTGCAGAATAAAAAACAAGTATGTAATGCGGAATACTGAAGCTAGAAGGAGTAGAAAGTAGTTGTAAATAGTAAAACATTAAAAAAAAACATCGAAAGAAGATACTATGTAGTTATATTAAGCAGAATATCTGTAATACCTTTCTTTTCTGAATCTATTTACTAGCATAATTTTCCAGTATGACATATTTTAATTCTGTAGCATTCTTTATTGCATTCATTCAGTACAAATGAAAAATCAAACATCTTCATATTTAGTTAATGTACATAACATATCATAAGTAAAGGACATTATACAGTCGTCAGTGATACATAATATAATTAAATACCTGTATAGTACACAGTGCACTCAAATTAATTATTCTGAATGAATATTATAGATTAAAGCCTCCCCCCACCCCTCCCCCTACAAACAACAAACGCACAAACATGCAAAACAGACAAAAAGAAAGAAGAAAAGAGAAGAGAATAGATAAGGGCAGTCTATAGCGGCAAAGATGTGCAAAATTACAAGCAATTAAAAAAAAAAGAAATCGGTAATCAGGCACATAAAAAGCTTTAACAGATTTAAAATACTCCACAAGATGGTTTGTACAGGCTCAGCCATATCATATGGAGGGAATTTAAGAACAGAAGTATTACGATGATCTGATATCTGATTCTTTACGAAAGGATTTCATGCGGTATACCGTTTCTGTTCATCCTTTTTGCTGTTTCATAGCTCAATAAGTCGTCTTCTTTTAGAATTCCATATCGCATTCTACTGGTTTGAAATCAACATAATGAAGATTATATTCTTATAATTATGTTAGGAATCAGAACTATGTTATGTAGTTATGTAGATTAAAATGATTCCCAGCCGTTTTTTAATGTCCATTTACGGTAGGTCCTTAAAGGCCAAGTCCACCTCAATATCAAGTTGATTTGAATAAACAGAGTAAAATTAAACAAGCATAACAGTAAAAATTTCACTGAAATCGGATGTAAAATAAGAAAGTTATGGCATTTTGAAGTTTTGCATTATTTCATGAAACAGTGATATGCATAGCATGGGCGGTATGCAAATGAGTGAACCGATGATGTCACACACTCACTTTTCCTTACGTATTTTATTATATGAAATTTCAAATATTTCAATTTTTATAGATGTGATAATAAAGAATCCCTTCCTTGTATGAAAATAAGTTACAATAATGATGATTTTACATCTTCCATATGGAGTCAAACCATGTTTTACATTATTGAAGCAAAAAAATGAAATATATGATATTTCATATAATAAAATACATAAGGAAAAGTGAGTGCATGACATCATCGGTTCACTCATTTGCATACCGCCCATGTTATGCATATCACTGTTTCATGAAATAATGCAAAACTTCAAAATGCCATAAGTTTCTTATTTTACATCCGATTTTCAGTGAAATTTTTGCTGTTATGCTTGTTTAATTTTACTCTGTTTATTCAAATCAACTTGATATTGAGGTGGACTTGGCCTTTAAGTGAGGTAATCTTTGAAATGCATCAAGTTAAAATGGAGAATATTTGTACACGGGTAACTTAATAAATCAGCTTTTCTTATGGTACAATAGTATAAACTCAAGTCTGCTTCATTCATCTTTAAAGTGCTTTTTAATCAACAGTCCATTGAATCCATGGTTAGAGAAGGATTACTGTGAGATGAGTCAGTGAGAATTTGGGGTTTGGTTTAAGAGCTTGGGGAGGGGGAAGCGTGGTGTTATTCTATAAAGTATACCAATCGAAGATGAAGCCCAAGAGAGAATAGATTGGAAGACAACGGGGTACACTAGACGACCCCCTCTCAATACTACCATCAGACAAGGCCCTATGGGGGCACAATTGTACCTCAGCTCCAACTGGACCCGAATCAATTGTTTCGAAGAATAGAAAACCAAGGGTAAGAATGGGCAGCTTTGCACCCCGTGAAAACCAATGGGTCCGGATTCTATTTGGGGTTGGTAAGGTGTGGGGACTATAACGCCACCTGAGGCTCCCAGTAAAGTCGTCTAGCTTGATGCTTTGGGGTGTGGGTGGATAAAAGAAGGGGATGGGGGTAAACCAAAGGGGTTACTTACAAATTGTTCCTCAATGGATAATATAATACGAAAATCTAATGGTATAAAAATGCAATTAAAAGAACAAATAAGCTCCCGGTAATGAAGTCAGGGGAGGTCATTCCAGAATGGTATGGCGTCGCGGCCTTTGGCTAAGCCATTCTTTCCTTAAGTGTGTGTGCGCGATGGATCCTATGTTGACGAAATGCATATCTCTTTTCATGCATCAAGTAATTTAATTCTTCTCAGATTATTTTCAAAAACTTTATTTCTCATTTGATATCAATTAATCACGACTTTTTTTTTTAAATTGTCACTTGTGATTTAATTGGGCCCTGAAAATGTGTCTTACTCTTTATGAATATTGGAGTTTCTTAATTGAATTAAAACTCTCTCCCTCTCTTTCTCTCTCTCTCTCTCTCACACACACACACACACACACACACACATATATATATATATATATATATATATATATTTGTATATATATAGAGAGAGAGAGAGAAAGAGAGAGAGAGAGAGAGAGAGCGAGCGAAAGATTTACCACTTATAATGCCTATAATCGTTTAAACCCCTAAAGCCTTTGAAAAATTACCCTAGATACAGAATCAAAAATCAATTACTTTAAAATTTGAGGTATAGATATTTCGTTGGAAAGGGTTAAATGTGTCTATTTCCGTGAATCATTATTATTAGTTTTTCATATATTCCCTACCAACTACAAATATTATTGCGGCATAAAGCACATCTCACAAAGAACAGTTTTCCTATATATCTGTTAACAAGATACATATTCTGTTGAAAGAATTTATGTTACGCTCTTTCCTTTTAATTTGCAGTCTTCCAAACCTTTGATGGAGAAGAGGAGAAGAGCGAGGATCAATGATTGTTTGACAGAATTACAGACCATCCTGGACGCCCTTAACCCAGAGGTAAGAATAATAAACATAAATTTACACCCTATTGGAGGGACTTTTGCTGAGAGTATTCATTCTGCAAACTCCGCCATGGTTCTTTTCGGAGTTCTGAATAGAATAAAAGACATGAGTATATCAGTATTCTTGACATGTATTATAGTGAAATGATTAAAATAAAGCCGTGACTGCTGAGGTGTCAACCGTTTTTCAAGAGAGACCTTTTGGAGAGGGGATCAAACTGGAATTATTGTAACATTTTCAACTATCACAAAAGTTACTTCCTCAAGGCCTTTAACTCGTATATTGCATGGATTAACTAACGAAGATTTACATGCTGAAATGAAAGCAGAATAATTTGCAATTTGATGTTACTTTGCTCTATCACTTGAATTGCCAGGCAAATTTTGAATGTACACAATTGAGAAGATCTCCGGATTATCCAAAGATTGGGTATTTATATCGTTCGTATGAAAATCAGGCAATTTCGATTTTCTAGCAAACATTTCAGCCACTTCATGTTGTGGTGAGAAAGCCATTAATTTTCGGGATTTACGAACCAACACAACGATAAAATAAGCATCTCCATGATGACTGGCTCAATTCATTCAACACGATAATGGTAATGGACCCATTTGGATGATTGTGGTTTTCATACGTAATTGCACAAGTAATTTCCAAAAATGGGATCGTTATCATGCAGTGATTATAAACCTGCATATTATTAGAAGCAAATTTCTTCCTTTCGGGATAGGCCTCTTTTTCTTAATTTGGAATTGCCTTGGTGTGCGTACAATAGGCATGAAATTGGTTAAGAAATGGCACTTCTCAATAAGTCTCCTTCTGATTTCTAAAAGCTTTAGATGAATACAAACGTGAAATTGCTGGTAAAAATACAAGAGCAGTAGACGATTTATTCCTTCCCAAATTATCCAATAGATCAACTTCTTTATCCGGAATCAGAATTGTTTCGGCTTGACAGATTAGTTATATCACTTGACGTTTAAATCTATCAGTGAATAGGAGTTCAATTTAGTGGCTTTTTTCAATGTCTTTTTCTGGGTTTGTATGCATTGGGCGAACTAATAATGCAGTAGAAATTCGATTTGATACAATGGTCAATCAAATCTATAATTTTGCAAACTAACTTCAATATGGGATTTTAGGATCGTGTAAAAAGGAGAGGGATCAAGATATATGATGTCTCAAATATAATTAACAAAAAAAAAAAGAAGCACAGTATAGCAGACCAGGAGATAAAAAAAAACATTTAAGGAGTGGGATGGCGGGGGACGGACACCAAAAGCATGCCCAAAAATCTTTATATTATCCTTCTGATTCTTAAAGAAGATAAATTCTCATATGCGTTCGAATCTCTTTCTTGTGTTAAAATCCTCAAATAGATTGAAAAAAAAGTCAGCAGAGTAAAGTTTCTTTTCTGGTATTTCGAGTATTTCAATTGTTTATCATACCACTGGTCCTCCCTTGTTTACACTCTCGCTTTCCTCTTCAAATTGGCCGGATTTAAGGGGAAAAAGTTAAAGAAAGGGAGTGAAAAGAAGGGAGAACAAGACTTCTGGATTGAGGAGCTCTGCTAAATGGAGCCTGACAATCATCTGAAAAGATGGTCGCCAAACAATGATGTTTTTTTTCTGACTGGGGTCGGAGCACCTTTTAATGACCCTTTGAGCAGAAATGAAGACTTTATTATCGAGGAAAATTGGAGAAGTGGACGCCACCCTGTCTAATAAGACCTTTAAAAGCCATATCATGCATGGCCAACTCGGCTGGAATTTAAGTGCCCTCATGAGGTTGTTGGTGGTGGTGGTGTTCTAGAAGGCTTTATGTTACAAAATGGGTTATATAAATTAATAAAATTCCACTGAACATGTTGTCATATAAAAGGTAATATAATTATAAAATTTATCCACCAAAGCATATCTTACATAATAGGAAATATACTGCATAACATATTATAAAATAAATTAATAATGGCCACATGGTTTACTGAAAGAATGACCACGAAGGGTTCTTAGACAGGAGGGACTGAATTGTGATACTTCTAAAACCGTTTGTTCGTGTCCAAAAGTCTGTAAATATTTCGATTATTCTACACTTTAAGCGCAAAAATATTATAAGAATACTTTTCGAAATTGATACATGTTTTCCTAAATACATTTTGTGAATGACAATGCATACATAACAGAACATGAGAAGCCGGTGAAATATTGCTTGATCATGGAAGCGTCTGACGTGAGATGGAGATTGTATTGAAATTACATACATTTCTATTCAGTGTAATTAAAATTGTTTTAAACAAGGGGAAAATCTTGGTCTAAACTCTCGCGATCTGCTAAAATATTCCAAGTCACAGTCAACAACCTAGTCGTTTCCTCGTCTTATTATTTGGCTAATGATTTCCTTCATCGTATTGTCCAATTGTACACATACAGTTCTGTTGAGGAAGGGAGATACGGATTAAAATAGAGAGGGACAGAGAAATGGAGAGAGAAAGAGAGAGAGAGAGAAAAAAAAAGATGAAAGAACTAAAAGAGGAGGGCTAATAATAACCTTCCTCTTCCTCGTTATTTAGTCATAAGCATGATGTGTAGTTGCGTAGACAAAACTTTAAAAATTGTCACCAATACCTTAGAAAATATACATTTCAGTATCTAATCTTTCAGATTTCATATTTCATGAAAGTCTATGACATTTTCAAAAATTTACATGAATTAGCAATGAATTTACATTGTAATTACATTGTTATTCAGCTCTGGGTCTGCGAAAGTGATTTTTAGTTCATTTCCATTCAATCCAGACCTCTATTTTTTAGACCGTAACCATGCGAATCGGAGCTAGAGTAGGACTGTGACATGGCTTCTGATTTTCAAAGCGGCGCCAATATTGAGCGGATGGTGTACAGGTCCAGAATAGAGGACCTCAGAAGGGGAAGAAAGACTTTCTCCTTGTATCCATGCAGATAGTCAAAATTGGCACTTCTATGGATCTCTGGTACTAAGGTCCTTAAACGCCACACCCCAACTTTTTATTGTATTATTTAAGGTTAAAGTATCTGCATTCTTTCGTTTAATTTGTCTTAATTTTCTCTCCCCTTCTTATAATTTACTGACAAATCAAAACACGTATTCAAATTTTCGGTATTCTTACAACCCTTACGTACCCTTCACCCTTTCCCCTGTTGTCTTAACTTTACAAAAGATATTCATATACATGTCTTAACTGGGCGTTGTGGCGTGCGCCTGTAATCCAGCTACCAGTGGAAGTTATAAACTGATTCAGCGGACCCAGGTTCGAGACTGAGTCACGTCTTTCGGATGGTGACGTTAAAGGTCGGTCCCAGACGTAAATAATCATATCTGATTGATACACGTCTGTAAAAACCCAATTACACACACACACATATACCTGTCACCTCAATTCTCAATAATTCTCCTTAGTCCGTCTGTCCCATAGTAACTGTCTTTTAAAGCTACAAATTGTATTCATCAAGAACAAGTTACTTTGAAAGGCCTGAGAATTATTGAGGCTTTAATTTGCCTCCTATTTTATGTAATATTTGCTTATTTAGTTTATATTCACAAATGTTTGCATATCATGTACGAATTTTGTCTGAGTTATTTTGCAAGCTTTAAAGAAATATTTAATCACTGCATGAATATGCATGTTTTAGGGATATTGTTATAATGAATACTAAATGAATTTACCCAGCTTTCTAATTCTTTTTATTTATATAGGCTAATGATATTAAGCGCAATTCTTATTATATGACAAAATGTAATATTGGACACAATGAATGGCATTTCGCATAGATGTACTAATATTTTGATATATCGTAATACCTGAATATAGTGATACTCCAAAAAGTGAGTAGAGTTTACATTGTAATAACAAAAGAAATAAAAAACAACCGTGAGATCTTGCACAAATGCTGTTTAAGGCCTTTATACTTTCCTCTGTTTCATCAATACCAAATTTCAATATTCATCAGTGCTACAAGGCACTAATTTCCATTCAATTTGTGCTATATTGTTCATATTGACGTGCTATTCCACTTTACGAGTATCATCTGGTCAATTTCTATGAAGCGGTAACCAAAATATCTCATTACTTCCATTGTTCACTATGTAGGAGAAAGACCCGGTAGCTTATAAATGCATACTTTGAAGTGCCCCGCAAACAAAACACTCAAGAAAAGAGAGCGTTTGGATGGCCCAAGTGATGATTTTGGCGCTCATACCTATAATAGCGAGACGAAAGAGCTAGCATTTCATTTGATTATCAGCAGGACAATGATTATCTCAAGCATGTCGTGGTACCGAGGACCACCCCTATGATTACTATTTCTCATAATCTAACAAATAAGAAACGCGACCATTTTGAGGGGCACTTTTCCTGTAGAACAAATAATCTGAGAATGTTTCTTTCATTTTCCATTAATCACCACAAGTGGATGTTACATGATGAGCATTTTCTTGAATTTGATTTTTTTTCTTTCAATATTCTTAAAAAAGTTGTTTGGAACGGGGAGTTCAATCAATCTACTACCGCAAAATTTTTCGTTAACTGACAAGAATGATGAATCGACTTTTATTATCAGAAGATAGTGGTAATAGTTGTAGTTATTGCAGCAGGCAACGATTAATATCGAAAGAGTTAGAAATACGATTTTAGAAATCATCAGAACTGTAACACTGACGCCAACAAGATCTTCATATCAGCATTGGCGACTTTGAAGAGATGAGATTTTGTTTGGTCAGGGACAAATATGTAGTCCAACCGACTCCTGACCATGTCACTTGATTACAAATATCTGATAGCATTGTAATGCTGGTTGTTTTACTCGTTAATAACAAACCAAATAAAACAAAGAATCCTCATAGAGCGCCGCAATAAGTCATTGGAAAATCGTGTTTGGGGATGATGGGAGGATAAAGACGAATAAGAAGCCATTGAATATTGATAAATAAGACACTCTTAAAATTTTACGCAGTCACTGGATGGGTGGAATGGGGGGGGGGGGAGCGACTGTGGTTGCTCTAAACACACGGCAAAGGCAAAGTGCTCTCATCAAACACACGCACACACACACACCCGTACTCACACGCACATACGCACACTAGCACGTACGCCCACATATCCATAATTTAGAGGGCATCAAATATTTCTATTAAACAAGTTAGATTGGGAGGAGAAAGAAAAATCAGAGAAAAAGAATTGTGAAGTTTAAATGAAATACGACGAACAGTAAGAAAGTTTCTTCCGTTGTTATTAGTTGTAACCACCATAAATTAAGAATCTTGCATTCGCGAACAAGTCATTCAACTTTGAAAAGGGTTATTTTAGTAATTTGGTTTATTAGAACAAATGGAAGAGTTGTCCGCCATTGTATAGCAGTGACAAAACCCATCTGCCCAAATTAAAATTCCCATTATATTTTGATTACAATTCAAAGAAATCATAACTTTCTTATTGTTTTGTTCGATTTCGTTAAAACTTTTTTTCAACCAGCTTCTCTATTTTTTCTGCTTTCGTTCATAGCAACCTGCTTTTCAGGTTGAAATGCCCTTTAACTTGTGACCATCAACGATTGATAGACCGATCTTGTAGAGATCACTGATTGTAGTGGCCATTTGGGATCTATCGACCAATATTTAATCATTTTGATAGGCGATAAGGTATCTCCGCTGTCTATGCAGATAACATAATTATGCCGCATGTCTGTATTATTACCTTGTGAACTCAAAGGCAACTGATTTTAATGGAAATGTATCGATTTATCTTTCGCATTGCTCCTTCTTTCATATTTTATACAAATAAATATAATTTTGAGGAAATAACTGTAACAAAGAGCATAGGCAACTTCCTAGAAATAGATACAGAAGGATGTTTGAGTAAAGCTACGCGCCATTATTCACAATGCATATAACATGTATAAGGTCAGATGTCCTACGCTGCGTCGGTTAATGCAAAAATAGTAGACAAAGGTTAACAATAAATAATGCAACCGTTGAAGAGAAATTATATATATATATATATATATATATATATAATTTTATTGGCTAGATAGTTTAGCTTATGAGTGGTAGAGCCTGTTTCACCCGAAGGTTCATCGGCGACTCATGTCAGCGACTCATATCAGCGACACATATTGTGAAAATAATGTGTATATTTGTATAAAAAAAAAGAGTTGACATTGAATTTCGTCATGATTGTTTTTGCTTCCGTAAGAATTTTCGTTAAAGTAAAAGTAACCGCATGGGAATTTATTTATAAATATTAAAAGAATTGGTTTTATTTGTGGAATTGGTCTGTTAATGATAAATGACCCGTAGAGCAGCTCCGGTATTTTCTTTTGTTCTCCAAAATCAAATGCGTGTCAATCAATGACCGAATAATATCTTTCCGGCCCTAATTAATACCATCATAACACTGCTTTATTATCTTCTTTCTATTATAAAGACTTCCTTTTATATATTTTACAATTCAGAACCTGGAATTTTGCTAGTACAGTACATTGCAAGAAAGTAATATAAAAAAGTATTTTATTTACCAAGTATAATATATTTGAATCAAAAGAGATTTTTAGTAATGATAAAAAAGAATATAACCTGAAAATATGATACATGGCAACTAACAAATGAAATATCATAATGACAATATTTGAACGAAATATTTAATAAAAATGAAATACGCAATAGTAACGGTTTTAAAAAAAATGTTTGTGTAGCAATACACTACCCATTATTGATGTCCTGCTGTATAAAAATGTTAAAAACTTAAACGGGAGA
Organism: Heliocidaris erythrogramma; assembly: GCA_025617745.1. NCBI lineage: Eukaryota > Metazoa > Echinodermata > Echinoidea > Camarodonta > Echinometridae > Heliocidaris > Heliocidaris erythrogramma. The sequence goes on along the minus strand of CM046865.1, from coordinate 31,240,406 downwards.
AATGAATGTATTTCTTGACATTAAAATAGAAATGAGTGACTTCGTTTTGTTTAACTTATACATTGACTGAAAGAATTCTGATGGATATGCGTATTAGTGATTAAGCCATTTTAGTTTAATGAGCCATTAACGCTGTATGTTGAAATAGGTACAACGATAGTTCCATAGTTCATGAATAGTATTTCGAATTAATGGTTGAATTTTCAAATGGAATTATGCAAGAATGCTTTGATACCAATTTCGTGCCCCATCCTGCATTGATACTCTTTGATATTCTTTATTTTTAACTTAAAATTTGTAATCTATATTTATATTACAGTTCGATTTGTTTCTTTTTGTCGTATACTTAGTAAGTCTTGAAGGAATTGTCTTCAATTGATATTTTCCCTTTTGACCTTGATCTATAAGACTCAAACTGATCCTAACCTGTTTTCATTTCAGAAATGGAGCACCCAAAGAATATTATTATTAAGAAAATAGTTCAGACACCTTTTGAACCTCTCAAAAAGAAAACTTATGTGGCAAAAGAAAACACCTTTTTTAGCAGGAGGAATCTAGCGTTATTTCTCTATCTCACTTAATTCATAACAAAGGTTCTATGATATAATGGCATATTTGTTCCAGACCTGTGGACAATCTTTCTTTTCTCAAAAAATTCTAACAATTCTTTAAATAGATGAAAAGAAAGAAAATTTGACCTTTTTACACCTGTTTGTGAAATAAGTCAAGAGCTGAATGTAGATTTGACCATAGCCTGAATTGATGCCCCTAACACCAAACAGCCTGAGAAGCTCGCACTTGAATGATATTGACCGTGCCAAGTCAAATTATCATTTCAATTTCATCCTCGATTGGACATTAAGAAAGCAATATTGTGGGTGGAAGTAAATCATCCAGTTTTTTCACAATTTGGTGGGAAAATATTTTGTTAAAAGTGCATTCATCTCCGTTTTGTCAATCAAAACCCTCCAAATATCGACAAGGCCTTCTAACTAAGATTTTAACAAACGCTAGATTCTGATAATGCGAGATATGTAAGTCAGATCCCTAATCTCCTTTTTAGAAAAATGAGAACGTCGTTAGATCTTACATTAAATGCGTACTCCGGCCTGAAATTAATGTGAATTGAATAAATAGAGTAAAATTACACAAACAAATCACCGAAAATTTCATCGAAATCGGATGAAAAATAATGAAGTTATGGAATTTTAAAGTTTTGCATTATTTTGGTAAAACAGTTATATGCACGTCATCATGAATATGCAGTGAGTGGGCTGATGATGTCATATCCCCACTTTTTCTTTTGTATTTTATTATATGAAATTGCAATTATTCAAATTTTCTGCTCCAAGCCTATAACTAAAAGGACTGACTCCTTATTTTTAATGTGTAAGTTCATCATTGCTGTAAGTTGTTTTGTTACAAGGGAGATATTTTTTATAGACATGTATGAAAAAATGAAATAATGAAGATTTCATATAATATAGTTAAAAGAGGAAAGTGGGGACGTGACATCATCAGCTCACTCATTACATATTCATGATGACATGCATAGAACTGTTTCCCAAAATAATGCAAAACTTAAAAATTCAATAACTTCGTTATTTTTTATCGGATTTCGATGAAATTTTCAGTGTTTTGCTTGTTTAATTTTACTCTATTCATTCAATTAATATTATTTTCAGGCCGGAGTACCCCTTTAAGTGAATGACAATACTATTATTAATATCCCATATAAAATGCACATGATATTAAGCCCCTATGTTCTACAAATAGTAATTAAGCTTATAAATCAGGAGACACGGAAGGGGGCAAATAGCGGATTGCGCCTTGAGCATCTAATCAGGATGGATAAGTGCGCTATACAAGTCACATGTATTATTATGTATGTAGCACACTTTTTGTGGTAAGCGCATTGAAATTATGCGAATAACATGAGGGAACAAATCTAAGTGTATTTTGTCATAAAAATTGGCAACAGTTTAATTTTCTTTCTCAGAGATATAACTCCAACATCTACAGCTTGAAAAGGACAGTGGCAAACTTTTGTGAATGTTTTAGGAAAAGGCAAAACTGAGACTCTTTGTATTATGAAAAATTGTAGATTCATTTGCGAATTTCACCAGTATATTCTTTCTTTTCTTTAAAGATTCTTTTTTTTTTATAATCGTTTCCTCTCTTTTCTTATAACAGAATAACAGCACGCGACAAAACAAGCGAGAGAAGGCCGACATTTTGGAACAAACCGTCAAATTGGTCAAGCAACTTCGACAACATGGAATCAGAGGTGAGAACGTATTTTCGAGACAATTTAAAATCTAGACATCTCTTGGAATAATCCCCTGCTTCATTTCAAAGTCACGTCTTCATGGTCTCGTACCGGTGCTAGAATTTCTTTCTTGACAAATTTTGGTGTCCGGTATTTTGCTCGCCTCTGCCTATTTATTTTACTCTCACCCACTTCTTCTCTATTCTTTTTTCCTCCTCATGAATGTATCCTTGAAATAAGAAGAACTGGGGGTGTTTCACAAAGAGTTAAGTTTGACTGACAGTCGCACTTAAATTCCTAGTTGTGTGCGGTATATGACACATCACCGCATTGGTCAGATCATGCTCAAGGGCGGCCCTCTGTTGGGTAAATCTACCAATGAGATTACGCGTTTAGTATACCGTATGCGCATTGGCACTTACGCATGATTTTAAGTCAAACTTAACTCTTTATGAAACGCCCCCTGGAAGCCCTGGAATTTGTGATAGATTTCGAAGCTAAAGAACTAGTGAAAAGAAATAATGAGGCATTGTTATTCTAGTAAACGAAGAAAGATGTAGGTTAGGGGATCGAAGAATTATGTAATATGAGAATATATGTTTAAGTAAAACTAGTGAGATGAGAAGGAAAAGCTGAATTATGTAGATGAAAGTTCAAAATGTTAAAAATTAAACAAGAAAAAAATATCATGTGAGAAATCAATAATTGTAAGGATCGATCATCAGTGATTATTTATTTTTCTTCAAAACAATTAGACAGAACTTAAATGTAAATTACATTTAAATACAATGAACATTACATTTGCATAATATAACTTATCATGAATTTATTTTCGCAGTCTACGTTAACATCAGACCTCTGAAGAAAAAAAAAAACATCCGTGGGTATTCCCCACTCAATGAACAAATTGTTATTTCTTTCAAAAATGATTTCAAAACAACCAGTTGTCATGGTTGTGCTGATTTGTAATCAGTCAAAGAATAGAAAAGTTAACACAAATCACACTGGCCTATTGTAGGTAAATTGCGGGGGACACTTATTCAATAACATATACTTTAAGGAGTCACTGCCCTTTTAATATCTTTTGTTATTTTATCTAATTTTTGTATTCTTATGTCTGTCTCCCACATAATTGTGGGCGGTACAATTAGCCTTTAACAAATAAACGTTAAATAGAGAACAAATATGAAAAACCGCCCCCGTATATTGTGTAATTATTGCCCATATTATTGTTTCTGAAATATTCCGTTTTCTCTTGCCTAAAAATATTTTTAAAAATGTTATTGTATATAAGCTTGATTTGATGTGATGTCTCGGCAAATAGAATCGAACGGCAAATGCAATTCAGGTTTAATCGAGCTTCAATTCCATTAGGTTGGTTCGTCAAAAGTCACAATGCTGGCAAACAAAAGCGTGCGAATGTTCTTGATCGGGTGTTAATGCTCCTAATAGCATAACACCTGCGGTAATTTCAAATGACATTCCCGAAATTCTTGTCAAGAACTGACGGACAAACATTTACTTTCAAACCGCAAAATTAATGTAAAATCCCGTCAAAACAAGTCCTTGTTCGGAGGCCATATACCCGCCCAAGTATCTGGTCAATATTTTGAAAAAGAACAGTTCCCCATGGTTTAATCCGTGTGTTTCATATTCCACAAAATACTGGAACTTGCACAAATCCAATCCTACATAAAATATAAGCTGCAAGTCACATTATAAAGAAATAAAGCGGCGTCAACATGCACCATGCCCTTCGTGGGAATCTCATCCTGAAAACGAGATATAGTGAACCAATAAATACTATAATTTATTCCTTCTTTTTTGTATAAACGACTATCTAAAAGTTCCATAACTTTCGAGGAGAACAGTATTTTAATTAATTCATTTTCGTCCATTTTCTCTTCAAAATTTCTATGATTTTACGATAACGTTCGAACAACGAAATTGAATTTAGACCGGTCTTTTCGTCTATAGGTATTGCATAATGAATATATTTTGATTGTAACAGTCTATTAATCTTTTAAAATGTGTAGTCATAAACATTAATGTTGTTTGGTCAACAATGACCTCTTTAGAAAGTTTTCAGTGTCTTTTACCCTAATTTGATAGGCCCAAGTTTACAGAGGACAAGAAAACTGCTTTAGTTTCATTTGAAGTATTTTTTTCACATGCACAGGTGTCTGAAAATGATGAAAGCTGTATTATAGTACTCGGAAATTCCTATATATACTTTAACGCATACATAATCCAGATCTTTATTAAGACATGGATGATTTAGCTTCTAAGACGGGATTTCTTATCAAATCCATTATTCATTTTGAGGGCTAACTGGATCAGCGATTATCATCATCATTTAAAAAGCCATCGTAAGATTATACCAGCCTTGGGACAGTATTCATCGGTCGAATTGTTTGTCGAAGTTTTGAATGACATACGACGCGATTGGGGTCCACCTGGGGTCCGACTCGGGTCCAAACGTAACCCATCCCCGAATTCTTTCCAGATATAACTATGATAACAGGTTGTTTCAAATGTATTTTTGTTTGATCGGAGCTAAATATATTTTTGCTAACAAATATAAGGCGGTTACGACCCAGTTTTCTTCTAATATCCAACATTACGACTCCATTGATTGTCAATGATTTGCTGGGCAGACGGTACGATTGATTTCCGCGCCTCGTAATTTGGCAACCGCCACAGTTCGTCTGTCTGACTCTGCGATTAACTGAAAGTTATACACAGTGGCCTCAAACAGCAAGCTCCTTTTAATCCCGCTCACGGTCACATTATTGATCTCCGTGGATGGCAAAAGGACATCGAAGGTCGTAGATGAATAAGACTAGAGTAGATAAACATTATGTGCGATCTAGAGCCGTCGCAGTTTTACGAAATCTAGAGAAAAAAGATCATAAACAAAAAGTAAAGTAAAATGTAGGTCAGATATATAACAGTTATTCCATTAAGACGTTGGACGCCTTTATATTGGAGTGGAGCATGTCGAGAATATAGTTTCTCCCGAAATGCAAGTACCATTTCCTTATTGATCCCTTCTATATTAATAGACCCTTCTTTCTGATAATAATGGATACTCTTTAATATTTTTCCGCGATAACTACGAGCCTCCCCCCCCCCCCAAAGGGAGAGAAAAAAGCCAGTAGGGTACACAATACGAGCTCCCTTTTCGGGATAATTCGACCATGGACATATCTAAGGCTTGTTTATCACGTATTCCTGATTTATCAAACATGCTCCAAATGTGGGATAAGAGATTAATAACACATTCTCCCGGCATTTGACACCCCCACTTAGAAACAAAAGCCATGTCTTTAAGATTAACCTCATTGGGATTGATTTCGGAGATTTGAGGGCGCAGATTTATTGAACAAATTTAGCAGCGATGTTAATTACTCCGGCATGCAAGGTCCAAGGGTTGAACTTATTGGGGACTTGTGAGAGACGAATTTAATTGATTACCGGCTATGTGTATCTTTCACTCTAATGGAGTCTTTATGATACCCAGATTGGAGTGTCTTTGTTTGTATTTCCCATCATAGTAGATGTACATGAGGACCAAAGCCGTTCCCACGTCCTTAAAGGCTGGTCTACGTCTTGAAAAGTTCGAAGTGAAAATTTAACGAACCGTTGAGGGTTTCGTTAACAAATTAAATCGATTACTTTCCAACGCGCAGGAAATGACAAATAGTAGAACCCCATCTATATTGCTTAGGAACACCCATGAATTTAATATTAATCGGAATTATTGTATGGAAAGAACCATCAGTGATTGCCGTAACGCAAAATAATAATTACAATATTTTAAAGATTTCCTTGGCGTAAAGCTGAATAAACTGTCATAAAATAACAGATTATAATTTTTCGTGCATTAATATATTTTAGTTACATCACTATTAAACAAATTTGTTTTGAATAAAACCTCCTTTTTATAGAAATTATATCATTACAATTAAACTTCATCACAATTCACAATTCTATAGACGGTGATCAATACTTTGTCACAATACAACACAAGACTTTAAGCTCTTTAGGTACGCCATATTTCAGTTCCATCAAAAAATTACTGTTTAGGTTTAGAAAAATAGAGGGTCTGCAGCGACAACGGACGCTTTGAATATATTCTTGACATCACTAAAATATGAAATCATGTCTTTATAGTTTGAGAAAAGATGTTTTAGTCCTATTTCATGGGATTGCTTTATTGTCAACAGTTTAAACACCAATAGACCTTATTTACGTCGCATTTCTTTTCCTCAAGGATAGATAACACTTATTGTCTGATCTCGGGTTAAATTTAATCCGTTCAAGGAAATTTTCCAGAAATCGCCTCCACACGAATGCGTGTATTTTGTCTTCACGACATGATGTAGAATATCCAAAAATAGGAATAAAAAGGAAGAAACCCGAAGAGTGATATAAAGTGTTTTGACTGAAAAGGGGGGAATTGCGAGTGAAAACTAAGAGTCTATTTTGCTAAGCTTTTGGAAGGACATCCTATATGATTTCCAAACGGATTATATGTCTGCGAGTATTCCTATTCTAAATTTTGTTTGGGACTTCCTAAACGCCGAAAAGCTTTTCTCACCTGTACCGAAAAATAGATGGAAGAGGTTAAATAAAAAGTGAGAAGAGGATTATCTCAAAGCACAGCGTATCCTTGCACGTTTTTTTTTAGTTCAATTCAATTCACTTACAAAAAGACATTTAGTTGGCGAGATAATCTCCCCAATTAAAACTGTTTTTCTACCGTCGATTAGACTGTAAGGTATAAAGACTTCTTTGTATGAAGGACATGGAGGGGTAAAATCTAAACTGTCACAATGATACCTTTACAGAAAGGCCACTTGCCACAAAAAATAATGCTCAGAGAGTAATATTGCCATGATTGTCATTCTAGAAGACCATCTGCATATTCTATCATTTTCATTTATCATTTTTTTTCATATGTTCTTCTTCCATTTCTAATAATTATCATTTTCATCTTATTTTTTTTAAAATTTTGCCCCATATTCTGGTCACTATCCTACTTTTTTAAACATAACTGTGGTGGTATAGCTTTGTTTAAGTTCGATGTTCTCGTTAAGTTTCAAGTTTTTCCTTTTTCCTCTCACACACATACAATTTCCTAATGAAATACCATACTACTTTGCTAGATAAAATGTTTGAATAATATTGTTCGTAATTATATGTTCTATTTGTTAAGTGTTACTTTAAAAAAAATATATTTTTATGCAATTTCTTGTAAATTCATCGCAATTCGGCTCTGCCGCAATGATGTTTTTTTAAATCAATAAACCATTTATCTATCTATCTATCTATCTCTAAATTGAAGATAACGAACACTGTTCTTCCAAACAATGTTAGGATTATAATTATTACAGAATAGCCACCCCTTACTATTTTCCCGAAAAAGATTATACCTGAAATGTATATCATTCTAAAAGATATCATGAACAATCAAGATTTACCTGACATTTCTATATTCATGAATTAACTCTTAACCAACTCTCAATATAATTCAATCATTAAAATGTCTGAATTTTAAAGATCCCTTAATAAGGTGATGTCTCGGATATTCGAAAAGAATCACATTGTATTCTTACTTGTCTTACTTGATCAGTCATTTTAATTTCATTTACGCTTTTTTCAATTTTATATTCTTTCCTTGCCAGGCAATCATCCACCAGATCCGAACTCTCAAGTGCAATTCAGGGCGGGGTTCAACGAGTGCATGGCAACCGTTACCCAGTTTCTTTCGGTCAATCAGGGCTCGTTGAATGGAGAAGCGAAGGCGGGGCTTATGTCTCACTTGGCAAACTCCCTACAATGCAACAAAGTCTACTCCGAACGCTTGCCACACCCACCGCGACGACGAGCAGATGAGGCAGCCAATGGCATGAGCGCATCTACGAAGCCGCCGCCAACTTCCAACCAATCACAGTCCGGCGAGGCAAGCGGAGCCAGTTCTATGAACGTTGTACATCCAATGCCGGCTGCAGCTCCGGCGGTTGCTGTGACGTCATCTTCACCACATTCCGCAGTCTCGGTGCCAACAGTGAGCGTGCCGAATGCAATGAACGGCGCGTTGCCTAGTCTCACGGCCAGGCTGGAGTTCACCTCAAATGGGGGCAATGTACAAAATGCAACTCAACTCGTGCCAATACATATACCAATTAAGGTGCAATCGCCTGGGCAGATTATTCTAGTCCCATGCCAGTCGCAGATGTTAAATGGTAACCAGCTAACTACGCCCATCATCCCCGTTATGAGTCCTCCCACCGCAACCCTCGCTTCCAGTCCTCTATCATCCGCCGGTAGTTCAGGCTCTGTGGCAATATCACCACCAGCCCACCGCCACCAATCTCCACAAAAACCCTCTCCCCAGCCATTAGACACCGCGGGGGCATCCACGTCGGGAACCATCATGTATGCATCTTGCCCAGCTCCGGGAACGCCCGGTGGCGCCGCGGCTGCCGGTGCCAGCCTTATGCGTCAAGCCGCGCCATACCCGATCGCTTTCGTAGCCATGGGCGATCCCTCCGAAATGCAAAACGAACAGTTTTATCAGAATTTACCAAGAATTTTGGTCCCTGCTAACCCACCAAATGGCTCCGAACCCGTCTGGAGGCCGTGGTAGCTACCCACCATATCATGATAATTAGAAAGAAATATAACATTGGACACGCTAAAAATCATCGTGCAATCAAATATTGTCGAATGCCGACATTCTGGGATATACATGTAGAACTATCAGAATTCCACAAAACTATTTCATCAGTGTGTTGATATTAGGAAGAGGAATGAATCGTGACATACCAGATACTGATATACATTTTACAAAGAGCTGTTGCGACTGTCAATTACACATGTGCACAAGACAGTTTAATAATAATTGAGTGAATATTTTACTCTCAAATCAAAAATCGATCAAAAAATTCAGAGGTTCATAACCACCTGGATAGTTTAATTTGAACATGTGATTGAAAGATTTCACCTTCAATGGGCTTCCGACAATGTGCTTCCAATTAATCACAACGTATTCAGACATTACCAATGATTTTTCTTAATGAAACGTGTGATATTAAATAAAATGTGTGTGCTGTGATACTGTGTGTCGTTTTTCTGGCTTTTATTTCATGTAAAGCTCCACTACAAATTTTAAAAAGTGTCTATTTTGAAGCTTCAAAGCCTTCATAAATACTGCAAGTCTTCCATGTTCTAAAAAGATTGTGATTAAGAAATGACCGCGAGAGAAAGATTTTATATACTATGAAGTCGGTATTCATAAACAATCGATTTTTTTCTTTTTATAAATGCATTGTATTGTTGACAGAATGTACGTATTGCGAAAATTTCAAGAAAAAAGTAGGTTGATATCAGTACATAGTTTGTGTCTTCCATTCAATATCTCATTTGAATAAATATATTACTGATTATTTACGGGGCAGATATTGACTTATCGTAATGAAATATATACTTTATTTTTTTGAGGGTAGGCATGATATTGGTACACACAGATGGGGAATTACTATATACAGATTAAGATCATTTTTCTTAGTAACGGACAATTTGAGTATAAAATCTGTTCTCAGCAAATATACAAAAAATTAGGTAATATATTTGATTAAAACTTGAGACAACATATCTTACTGTTTCAAACAAACCCTTGGTATATGTCTACATGATGAAGAATTTCCAATAAATTTTAAGGCAGTTTCTTTTGAAATGAACTTTGAACAAAATATTTTCTGATTCAATTTTACCCTATTTGAAAAACAAGAAATGAAGAATATGAATTTAATTATTTTTTACCTAGAATGAATACTGGGTGTGATACTCTCTTCACATGAGGTGGACTAACAGACAACAGGCGATTCTTGTTTGAAACGATAACAATATATATTTAGTCCTGGTTAACAGGTGATTATTGCGAAGAAAATTAATAATTTTATGTGGTGAGTGTTAGCCTTGAGATTTACATTGAAATAATTGATGTGAAAATCTAAAAATGAATTATTTTTCTATTTACATTTTGCTGTGTAAAAGTACAGAAAACCACAAGGAAGTGTGTCTAAAAATACAAAAATGCTCATAGATTTTATTGAAATTATATTCAATGTGTGATTTGTATATATGGAATTTATATAAAGCTAATGAAAGAGCGAAAGCTATTCCTCTTCAAAAGATTTTATTACCGATATTTATGGATGCATTCCTAAAGAGGGTCAATGTTTTCGCATGTGAAGTGTTTTCTGTAAAATAATTTTGAATGTTATACGGAAAATATTATATAACTTTGTTATCTACTCCTATTTATGAATTTAAATAAATGAACTGAGCTACTGCTTGGTGTTAATTGCTCTACATACATAATTCTACAATTTAATGTTAATTATGTGTTCCATGTGGTTCTGATATATGTGAGATAAAATGGATCTGGGCCCCGTTTCATAATATACTATAAATACATGCTTGGGAGTGCGTTGGTGCGATCTGGCAACACAAAGGTTTTTATCGTGGTGTCAAACACACTCGGCTTGCGCCTCGTGCGTATAGTACACCACGATAAAAACCTGCGTGTTGCCAGATCGCACTAACGCACGAACTCACAACCATGTATTAATAGTTTTATAAAACGGGTCGGCAATATGATTATGAAGTCTATATAAATAGTTACGAACACCATAGAAACGCCAAGAGTCGCACAGTCATGTAGGCTGCCATTTGCTTTCCTGGATGACATCACAGAAGCGCAGCCAACAAAAGTCATGCGCGTTTCAGTGCGCGCATGTAATCCCTGCGCTAAAATTACAATTAAACTACGGGACTTGCGTTGCGTTTTAAGTTTGTACGCACCAGAGGTACGCGTACGCGCAGCTCAGCCGTGCTTTAGAGCCTTTTTGCCGTGCGTTATCACTTTTTTTGCACGGTCACGTGGTGTTATTTGACCAATCAGGATGGCTACATTCTTGAACCCATTATATAAAACTTATTATGAATACCAACTGTCACATATAATAATAATAATAAGTAATTTCTTATATAGCGCTATATCTAGTTACAAACTACTCAGAGCGCCTTATATTATTACCCCGGTCATTGGATTCTAGCACGCTCGCACACAGTGTATGCACATTCTCCACTCCCTGGGGAGCATTCCAGCCAGTCGCCTGTTAAGCGCACACATGCTAAGCAAAGGACATTACCTTTCGCCATCCTACCGGGTACCCATTTAACAACTGGGTGGAGAGTGGCAAATGTAGATTAACGTCTTGCCAAAGGACGCTAGTGCTGCGGTGGGATTCGAACCCCGGACCTCGTGGTTCACAGTCCGGGGCCTTATCCACTGATCCACAACACCTCTACATCTATGACATATTTGCTCTCAGCCACTCAGATGCAAGTATTTCAGTAGCTTATAACTGTTATTGTCACTTGTTACAGATATAAAGTTTTATGAAACGGGTCCCAGAATATGCCCAAAAGAGTGTTGTGTGAACTTAAACTATGATAAAGACCACAAGGAGCCAGAAGGGGAGAGGGAGAAGGGTGGGGTGGATTGGTAGGGGCGAGAAACAGGAAAGGGTAAGCGTGCCAGAGAGAGGAAGAGAGAGAGAGAGAGAGAGAGAGGGGAGGAGGAGAGAGAGAGAGAGAGCGCGCGCCAGAAATTGACATTTTATACATGAGAGAGTGAGAGAGAGAAAGCCGAAAAAGGGATGGTTAGACGTTGCAAATGCAATCTAGAAATACAGAGAGGGACCGATGGAAAGAAAGAAGGAAGGAGAGAGAGAGAGATGGGGAAGGGAGGGGGGGGGGGCAGTGAGAAGAAAGGGCAATATAAGTCATTTATTAAAGTTATAAGCGTTTCATTTGAGATGGGTAATTAGATTTTTTAATAATTAGATTTTTAAATAAAAATGTGTGAAAGATGTGAAATACAACTTAGCTCGACATTCTTATAATTTCTTTCTTCATGGTCATTAGTACAAATAAAAAAGGATAATAATGCTATATTGCATAATCTTACGCTGAATAAAAACTACTGTCATCTCATTAAAGCTAGAAAGGCGTTACTATATATACGGTATTATATGTCTATGTCTCTCTCTTCTCTCTCGCTCTCTCTCCGTGGTCCCCCTTCAGTCCTATGCCAAGGACTCTCCCTTCAAGCCTCGGATGATGCCATGATATTAATATGATTATGCCCTGTCACGTCCCTTGCGAACCTCCCTCCATACCAGTTGTTGACTTGGGCTTGGTGTTTGCCGAAGACTAGCTAGACTAATAACATCGCATTACAAAGGTAGCCCCTATTTGGAACGTTTGCATTCCCACGCTCGCGCACGCAGCCAGTCCAAACAAAATCTCAAACAGAGTCATGAAAAAACAAGAAAGAAAAAGATACTCTTCAAGTTTGCCTAAGGGATTATCTTGAACAAGTTTATACTTGACTAATACACATATTTTATCGTGTTTTGTAGAGATAAGGCTTTCAATTGAATATTTTTTTTAAAAGATGGCGGTGGCGAGTGGTGTGGAAGATGGGGGAGGGGTGGGGTGGGGTTATAGAGCTATTTTATGTTTTGACGTGGCATGTGTTTGAGAAAAAAAGAAAGTCAAAGTTCTAAATAAACAATGATGATATTGCTATTCAAGCAATAGGTAATACGATAGTAACCGCTTAATTATTTAGCCGGGGGGGGGGGGGGGGGGGGGTCAGAGTTATCTATAACAATGACAATTTCCTTTTTCCCTTTCCTCCTACCAACACACATGGTGAACCGTAAACCTTCTCCACGTTAATAAGCTCCACCATGCAAACCTTCAAAGATCAACAATGATGAGGTTCCTATGGAAGCCAAATGTAATATGTCAGAAATATTGTAATATTGAAACTTAGGAACAATACGCAATATTATCATTTGCTACGCATACAAGATTTTGATTGATGTTATGTTCTGGAGACCATGGATGAAGTTAAGAAATTATTGACATAGGCAAGAAGGCCTTCATGTAATTTATACCTTTTCAATTTTTTAAAAATATTTTAAAAGCATATCATGATATTTCTGAAGTAAACAATAATAATCCATTTCTGTCTAAATTTACACGAGCCAGTCATGATACTGACCTTTGAATTAAATAATAATTTTTCATCAAATTAAAATTAGCATGTATTAAAATAAGTAGACACCAGTTTATCCCAAACATTAAATTTTAAACGCTAGATGTTGGGAATCTTTAGCTAATGTTATTTATTACTTCTTAAAGAAGTTTTTTGAATTTCACTCAACTGCCACTATAAGGACCCCCTAGCTGATGACACGCATGTATGAAGTCATACCATTGTCTGAACGCTATGACTAATTATCATTGATCAATTTTGTAATGACATCATCTCAGATAAAATAGAGTAGACCCCTTTTAGACATTAAATCATGCAAAACTGTACGTTCGAAACACAAGTCAGAAGAGCGCAAACAATATATGAGTATCGCTGTGGTTTACAGTTTTATTTAGTGGTATAATGCTAGCAGGTGACACGTTTTAAGTTTGTTAACTGTTATTTTTTTCACTTGTTTGAATGTGAGCGCATTAATCTTCTCTCATACGGATTTTATACCTCCAACCCATTCATAATGTATATGTTGCAAAAAGTATTGGTATATAAGAATTAAATCATGAGTCTTTCAAGCTTCAAATTCAAATAGATGAATATACTCGTGTTTGTGTTTACAACTATTCACAAATTTTAAGTTTTGGAAAAACCCCACTTGTTGTTAAGCTTAAAGCATCCTGAAACTAATAAGAATGAATAGATATAAACACCATTCTGCACTTAATAGGTCAGGTAAAAAAGAGTAATTTGTCACGCACAGCACGGCGCCGATTTAAGATGAGGAATGGTGGAAGATATAGGTCATCTCCCAGCTGGCATCTTTTACATCCCTATGGAGAGATCCGCCCCACTCTACCAGTGTTCCAAGCCCCCAACCAAACCTAACAGGCGTGACTTTTTGTCGTCCATACACCCTGCTCGCCGATGCGAACATAAGACCCGTGGATAATCCCTCCTACCGTAAATATGGCAAAGAATCGACATGACGGTCTTGAAAGAGCAAACTCACGTCAAGTTTACAAAGTTGGACATGTTTCCACACCCCATGGGGGTGAGGGAGTACCAAACACCATTAGTTCGGGTCAGCAATGATATTCTGTTTGCCATTTCAGGACAAAAATGCGCCTTTTTGTCCTCCTTTTCATGCTAAAAACTACACGAGGGGACTTTGTTAAACGCAATGGTGTTTAAAGTTATTTCGGAAAATGACCCTATTGTTTGTCTTTGTACCTATTATTTAGAGGCATGGTATTTCTTCTTCTTTTTTTCTCTCTCTTTCCTGATAACCTTTTCATTTACGCCCTTTGTTTGACCGAAATGATATTTGTTTGGGAGAGCAAGGCAAGTATTGGTATTTGTTGAAGACATCAACTTTGCTTTTCCCACGAGCCGGCCTGCGAGGGCATGAGTGGACTATATACCAGGTGTGTCTAGAGCTCACCTGGACTTATCCGCCATCGGGTGGGTTGGGCTGTTTACAGGGGTGCAGGAATCCACAATTTAGGAGGGAGGGTAGGAGAGAAGGGAGATAGAGAAAAGGAGATAAGAGTCAGGGGAGAGAGGGAAGGAGAGAGATGAAGAGAGACGGAGAAAAGGAATGAGAGAGAAAGAAGACAGAAAGAGAAAGAACGAGAGAGGAGAGAGAGAGAGAGAGAGAGAGAGAATGAAAGAGAAAGATAAGGTGCAATATACGTGGAAAGGGTTAGAGCGGAAAGAGAGTTAAACAGACAGAGAAAGAGAAATGTAAATCACTTTCCTTAGACGAGACAATGATTCTGAGCCTCTAACATAGTCCTGCTTTTAAACATTTCTACGTATAGAAGGATTTAAAAAATCATTTTTATACGTAAGACAATTACGCATCACATATTTAAATTGTTACTCTTTATCATATGTATAACAATCTTCATAAATTTTAAGTTTGAAAAACCCCACTTGTTGTTAAGCTTAAAGCATCCTGAAACTAATAAGAATGAATAGATATAAACACCATTCTGCACTTAATAGGTCAGGTAAAAAAGAGTAATTTGTCACGCACAGCACGGCGCCGATTTAAGATGAGGAATGGTGGAAGATATAGGTCATCTCCCAGCTGGCATCTTTTACATCCCTATGGAGAGATCCGCCCCACTCTACCAGTGTTCCAAGCCCCCAACCAAACCTAACAGGCGTGACTTTTTGTCGTCCATACACCCTGCTCGCCGATGCGAACATAAGACCCGTGGATAATCCCTCCTACCGTAAATATGGCAAAGAATCGACATGACGGTCTTGAAAGAGCAAACTCACGTCAAGTTTACAAAGTTGGACATGTTTCCACACCCCATGGGGGTGAGGGAGTACCAAACACCATTAGTTCGGGTCAGCAATGATATTCTGTTTGCCATTTCAGGACAAAAATGCGCCTTTTTGTCCTCCTTTTCATGCTAAAAACTACACGAGGGGACTTTGTTAAACGCAATGGTGTTTAAAGTTATTTCGGAAAATGACCCTATTGTTTGTCTTTGTACCTATTATTTAGAGGCATGGTATTTCTTCTTCTTTTTTTCTCTCTCTTTCCTGATAACCTTTTCATTTACGCCCTTTGTTTGACCGAAATGATATTTGTTTGGGAGAGCAAGGCAAGTATTGGTATTTGTTGAAGACATCAACTTTGCTTTTCCCACGAGCCGGCCTGCGAGGGCATGAGTGGACTATATACCAGGTGTGTCTAGAGCTCACCTGGACTTATCCGCCATCGGGTGGGTTGGGCTGTTTACAGGGGTGCAGGAATCCACAATTTAGGAGGGAGGGTAGGAGAGAAGGGAGATAGAGAAAAGGAGATAGAGTCAGGGGAGAGAGGGAAGGAGAGAGATGAAGAGAGACGGAGAGAAGGAATGAGAGAGAAAGAAGACAGAAAGAGAAAGAACGAGAGGGGGGAGAGAGAGAGAATGAAAGAGAAAGATAAGGTGCAATATGTGGAAAGGGTTAGAGCGGAAAGAGAGTTAAACAGACAGAGAAAGAGAAATGTAAATCACTTTCCTTAGACGAGACAATGATTCTGAGCTTTTAATATAGTCCTGCTTTTAAACATTTCTACGTATAGAAGGATTTAAAAAATCATTTTTATACGTAAGACAATTACGCATCACAGATTTAAATTGTTACTCTTTATCCTATGTATAACAATCTTCTTTTTTTTCTTCCATAGACCTGTTTGCTAACTTTATGCATACTTCTTGAACAAAGATTTCTCTTGACCACTCTAAAGCTTGTTAGATGTTTGTCCGACATAGTAACAACTAATGTATTCAAAATGGATTCCGTCCATAGAAATGCCATTATGCATAGCAGGTGCAATAAATAGTTGGTAACTAAGGATTCTGGAGAGAAAGATGCATAAATTGAAACACATTAGTAAACCGGTCTATAATATCATTTTTTTCCCAATAGGTGTATTTACTATCAATTTTAAAATGAAACTTAATTATAAACTGGAGCATTCTTCACACCCTCTGCATGTGGAATTTGTTTCCGCTTGTTTCGTTTCAGATTTTTATTTTCTCTTTCTTTATGCTTTCTGTCCTTTATAATTACTCTTTCTCTTTCTTTTTTGCATTTTTTTCTTTTCTTTCTCTTCTCGATGTCATTACTCTGCAAATGATCAATCTCGCTCTCTCTCTCTCTCACTCCCTCCCTCTCTCTCTCTCTCTCTCTCTCTCTCTCTCTCTCTATATATATATATCTCAGTATCTCTCTCTCTCTTTCTCTATAATAACATAACAATAACATGTCTTGTTTACCCAGGGTAGCCTCATCAGTATTATATACTGTTCTCCCTGAGGGCCCTGCAATCATATTATTACCCCGGCTTTAGCCGAGCTACCATGATAAGGTGCTCAAGCATTCAAGGAATTTCTTCCTACCGGGTACCCATTTACTTCACCTGGGTGGAGAGTGGCAAATGTAGATTAATGCCTTGCCAAAGGACGTTAGTGCTGTGGCAGGGAATCGAACCCCGTACCTTGTGATCTGCAGTCCGGTGACTTATCCACTAGACCACAACACCTCTTCTCTATCTCCTCTTCATCTCAAATAAACCGGGCGGTTCACATATACTATAGCTATAGTTTTCTTTTCTTCCACCTGCCATTATCAGAGTGACGTCATTCTCTATTTTCTTTTCCCACTCCTCAAACTTATATACATATATAACGTTTAAAAAATTAATACAATTCATGTATCACCACCAAATACAATGCTAAATATGGGGACATCAATGCCTTCATAATGCAATTGTGCAATAAATGAATATTCAACAAATAGAATCTTGCTCTTTGACGATTTTGAAAAGTTCATTACTCATAAATAATTTTATGATGTCATAGGAATATATATTACAAATTATACTAAAGAATGTTTTGTGGTCTCGTAAATGAATCGTCGGACTGTGGACGCAGGTTCGGGGGTCGAATCCCCTCCACATTATTAATGTTCCTTGTCATTATTGTTATCACTATAGTTCTTGCTTATGATTTTCTTATTACCATTACTATTATTATTTTTATTCTCATTATTCTCATTATTATTATTTTATCATTATTACTATTATAATAAAATCATAATGACAATGATTACTATTATTTGGCCCAATAGACACGATCTGTGTGTACTTTCGGTGCAACAACCTTAATTGTAAATCCAATAGGAGCCGTAAAGTACACTCAACACAGGTCAACATTATAGAGGGGTTAAATTGTTTTAATAAGCGGGCTGTCGCATTCCCATCAAAGTTGAATCCCGTTTTGTTCAAATCAGATTATCTGGATTAATCCTTTAACTTCGCCAGCCATTCGAATTTCCCCTTTATTGATAAAGTGCAGGTTCCATATAACCCTTTACAACTGAACTAAAACCAGGCAAAGGGATCTATTTAAAGACAGAGATTTGGAGTGCGAACAAGAGTTTAAGCGAATGGTAATAGTTTTATGCAGTTTCTCGATTGAAAAAATCTCTTTAGCTTCGAAAAGAAAGAGCTGACTTTAGCTGAGATATAGCCGAGACTTTATGACGACCATGCAGATTATCAAAATCATGCTAAAACGTGAATAATTTTTGTAAATGTATTCTGCATGAATTGAGAATCTGGTCGACGTTACAAACTTGTAAGTATATTATGTCATAACACCAATTTTTGCACCTGGGTAGGGCGTTTAATTGACGTTTCCAATCTTTAGGTCACCTTACGCTCTTGATTTGTGCAGAAGGATGATTGCTTTACCGGATAGCTCAATGCAGTTGAAACAAGCAGGAGAGGCGCCAGGCAGAAGTGCACTGTTTCGATTAGTCGAACTTCTAAACCATAAGACAAAACAATTTGAATAAAAGGGTTGTAAGCTTATATTATTCCACACTTCATCTTTGTATATTAGCCTTATTAAATTGTAAATTTGTGACATTAAAAAAATAAAGCTCTGAGATGCGATGGGCCTTAAGTAAGATCATTAAATGGTTCCCTAATGAAAATATAATCTGTTATTTGGTTAAGATTTACTTGCATTTTTCGGATTTGGTATTATTTCAAATTGATTACTTAAGCGAAAATAAAACTTATTCAATTATTCAAATTATGTAATTTCTACCATACATAAGTGTTGTTTTTAATAACCTCATAGACGTAAAAGGGCCCTTTTTGAGTGATTGAGCTGTTAAACACGTTTCCAGTCACTTTCTGTAATATGAGTAAGCGGTCTTATTTACCTTAAATCGTCCAACTTGAAAGGTATTGTGCAATGTTTTGATAAATTTATATAAAAAGGACACTTTTTACCCAAAAATCTACTTGACTGATCATCGGCGGGCGCCGGACAGACGAAGCGAAGTACGGTAATTCGATTATCCAAGCTTAGGGTGAAAGATAAATATGTATCCGCCAACAATCGCAAGAAAAGCGTTGAATATCCTGCCTTTCGCCCCTTGTATAATTTGTAGCTTCATGGTATAATGGAAGCACTGGGCAACAGTAAACGCCTAAAACAATTCTTTTCACCCTCTTGTCTACCTCACTTTTTGTTCCATAATCCCTTATCAAATCGGATAAAACTATTACCACAGTTAAGTTAACATATCAATTGCACCGAACGGAGATAAGTACTTCATGATTGTACGCCCAGGTCAATACGAGTGTTCTTGATTAAACGAATGAAGAATTTGATTGTGTAACTTCAACTTGGGTCCAGTTTCTAACAAACGCTTTGATGAATAACTTGAGAGCAGTGTAAAGCAATTGCTTTCTTTCTTTCTTTGTCCTCCTCCTCCTCCTTCTTCTTCTTCTACGTCTTTTCCTTCTCCTTCTCCTGCTTCTTCTTCTTCTACACAATAACCAAACCTTTTCCCCCTTAATTAGTTTGTATTACTACAACATCCATGCCAGTGTGACTTGTTTAAAAATGTTCATATGTGAAGGCAGGACTCTCAGGGGAACGAATGATTTTAAAAGGCTTTATTATCTTTGAATAACACAATCGGAAGAAAATTATCTTCGCCCGTATATACTTGTATGTAAACCTTACATAACACTTATTCCATGTATGGCTAAAAGTATCAGCAAGAGCAAAAGTCAGCAAGGCCTAAGAGAAAGAGAGAGAGAGAGAGAGAGAGAGAGAGGGGGTTTCCTATGCGAATTATTCTTCTCAGATTCAAGGCATTTTGCGCTAAAAACAAAATGACCGTAATTTCCCCTCAATTTCTCGAAACTCGCTGAAAAGGTTAAGGAACTCTTTGCCAGAGCTTTTAGACAAAGTGCCCTCCCCCTCCCCTCCTTTGTGCTACCAGCAAGTTAACTGATTAAGAACTGTTCTTCGAGAGCAATGAATATCGGTACGTCTTACACACGTTAAAATGGATTGACGCCCCATGACTCCCCTCCAAGACCTCTTGAAGTAAATTAAGTGCGTTTGTCTTACCGTGACCTCATCGATATCACACTTTCACTAGATTTCCGTTCCACATCGAGGTCAATACTAGAAGAAAAGAAAAATCTATATTTTAAATGCTTCCGCTTGTAACGCGAAAGATATCGATAAGTGGTAGCATTGTTTCGAATTCAGTAGGTAGAACTAACAATAAAATTCCTTTAGGATTACGCGTGAAAGTAACCGGGGAAAAAGCTTTAGATAAATCTATATAGTCGTTTGTTTGAATGTCAGCAATGACGAAACAGTGCCCAGAGTCAATATTGAAAATTGTTATATCATAATTACGAGATCAAACGCTCGCTTGAACATAGATTTGACCCGTCATCCGGTTTATTGTGGTCGCTCATAGAATAAGCTATGAGAAACAGTGGTAGAGTGTAAGAATAGGTAAAAATTCAATAAAAGGAAGTTGCTTTTTAACTTATAATGCAAAACAATAAAAGGAATGTTGAAGACAACTTATAAAAAAGACATTTCAAGGGCCTTGTCAAGTTATCTTGGTATAAGTCATTAAGGAGTCTCCGAGTTTGATCATGTTATTCGTCGCTTTTTCTGAACAGAATGATGATGAATTGTACTTGATTTTATGAATATTCGAAATTAATCATTCTTTATCCTATGATTATATTATGACGTTTAGATGAACAATCACAATAATTATTGGATAATTCAATATTCAAGGGAAGATTCATAAAAATTAGGAACTTCTTGCAAGCGTACAATTATTCTGCTGCAAATTTCAATTTCACGTCTTCTATTGTCGTTACAATAATCAGTTTGCATATTTTTGAACGATGTTTATAATACGTCAAGCACGACATCTGTGTCCTCGCGGAAGCCCGAAATTAATTAATTAACCAACTGCCCACGGGAACCGGGTGGTTTCTGTTTAAGTCTATATATGAGAATGTGAAAATTCAGTATTCAACGGGTTAATTAATTCAGTCTGTGCAAAGTGATAATAAGAGTTAACGCCCTTCTGTCTCTCAGCAGTCTTGGCAGAAATTTATTTATTTATTTATTTATTTATTATGGTATATGATGATTGACCAGCAGCACAGGGGCTGAAGGGGTCAATCTACAATCAGATATATATGTGCATATATACAATAGAATCGCATCAAATATATAAAAAGATACATAATTGGAAGCAAAACGAAAATACTAAGATTTACGCTACACAAATAATAAGATAACAAGTGTGAAACGTGAGAGAAAGAAAGAAAAAGTAAAGAATAGGAAAGAAAAGGGAAGAGAAAGAAGGAAGGAGATATATAGAAAGGAGAAGATTTGGGAGCAATACATAAATATAACCAATAGAAAGCCATAACCATGTAAAATGAGTCATTACATCTAGGTATGGAATCTGAGAAGTGAAAATGTTTGGGATGCAAAGCGTGGGGGGGGGGGGGGGGAGTTTATTTCAAGATTCTGGCAAGGTGAGGGATGGTGGATTTTCGATATCGTTCTGTATTGCATTTAATTGTAGGGAAGCCAGTCATGTGACGAAGCTGTCTTAAATTGAATTATATCTAGGGACGGGAAGAAAGTGTTTGGGGTGATGAGAGTTTTTGATTTTTTGTCCAAAGCTTAGCAAAAGGGAATCTCTTCTATCAGATAGAATAGTGAGTTTAGTTATGGAAAGGGCATTGGCATAAGTCACGTTATAGCCTACAATTATTTTGAGGGCCCGCTTTTGAACAAATTCCAATTTATTATTCTCATTTAGGGTAATTGAGGTGTGCCAAACAGAGGAACAATATTCGAGTATGGGTCTTATGTACGTAGTGTAGACAGTTACCATATCCACCAGGCTTGCCTTAGATTTCCTAAGGATACATAGTGTGTACAATCTTCTGGATGCTTTTGATACAATATCTGAGATATGTAAGTTCCATTTTAGATCATTCTGAATTGTGATTCCGAGTAGTTTGAGATAAATACAAAGTTTAAAGGGAATCGCCCGTATTCTCAACTCCGGTTTAACTTAAACCATGGTTTAAATCTGTGGTTTAAGTATGGGTAGCCAAAAATGTCAAAAAAAAATGGTTCACACTGTATGTTCCTTATGGTTACTGGATTCAGGTCTCATGCTTTAATGGTCAAGAAAACTATTAATATCATTCCCAGACAGTTTTTAATAGCCCGAGTACCAAAAATGCTGATAAATTGAATATCTACTGTTTGAGATTTGTGTCACATTTAGCTGCCCATAGTTAAACCACACATTTAGACTATGGTTTAAGTTAAACCGGAGTTCAGAATACGGGCCAATGGGTTTTTGGTTTGTGATATAAAAAATGTCTAAACATCCTTCATGTCTTTTTGACATAGGGCAAATCATTGATACAAATATATTTGTTGCCGTAAGGCAGGGGGAGATCCGGGGGGGGGGGGGGGGGGGGAGGTGTCGTGTCCCCCTCACTTGCAGTAAGAAAAGACACCCCAAAACGCTGTTGACCTTTTATTTCTTGCTCGTCGGAAATTTGTCTAAATATTTTGCTCCCTCCCTCTCAAAATCCTGGATAGGCCACTGCCGTATATAAGGAGTATTACAATTTCTCGACAAAGTTCCTACACCCCGCCCTTTGTTTTCTACACATTGTTAATGGATAATATCTCATTAATTGGTTGACATAATTTTAGATGCTCTTATTAGCAGTCCAACAGATTAAACAGTCTGTATGAATTTTTGTATTTAAGAATTTGTTATTCGAGGTGATGATTATAATTATTTAATTTACTTTCACAATCGATTCAGCCGATTAAACAGTCTGTGGTGGTCATTATTCCAGGTGAATTTCTGAACTAGAACCAAATTACATCAGTGTAGTCTCATAAAACTACCATAAATTCAGCGTTTGAAAAGCAGAGCAATAGCAGATAGATATAGATTTAGAAAATGATGCGGTTGATTTGTCAAAAATGAACACAGGGGTTTGAGTGCAGTAGTAATTCATTAGTTTTTATTGTTTTCGAATGATTGACAGCAGCATAGATCATGAACCCTTTATTCTTCAAAATTAATCGTTATGGCCTTGCTAAAACCTGAGTCACACGACCAAACCGACTACAAACCGATATCAAATCGACCGATATCTTCCTATTGGGGATAATGTAAGTTTATTTGGTGTGTTGTCAGTCTGGTAGTCGGTCCTGTTGATGTGATTGGGGTATCTAATCTCCACATAAATCACGCTCCATTTCTCACTTGAATCAAAATGAAAAGTGAAAATAAAAAGTTCTATATTCTCCACCGCCCTTCCGATTCTACACGTCACGCATTGTGTCAAAATATTGATTTCATGCCCACTTAAATTAATGCGTTGGTCTTACGCTTTCAGATCACGCCATAAAGATGTTATCATAAGCATGATAAGGAAGGTTGATTTTGAAATATATTTGATTTTGTTTCGCATCAGACGAATTTTGGCCTTTATCACTTTATCCAGTTAATTACCACGTGGTCCACGAACTGAATGCGTTGGTCTTAGCATGATAGAGTTAACAATTTAGAATTTTCTATTCAGAGGCCGACACATGAAAATAGAAACAAATCTTTAATTGTCATAAATTTATCCGTTTTAAGAAGAGAACAGGTTGGTAACATGTTTTCTTTTCAAAGTATATACCCTCTCTCCCCGTTTACCTTTTCTTTAAACTTTCTTCCTGCAGGGAACTGGCGTCTGAAAAGCGTGGAGTAAAAAATGGAAGGGGTGTGCCACTGTGCCCCCTGGATCCGGTATTTATTACAATAGATTCATTGGATCCGTCTCATACTATATTCATGTTATTGCAATTATTGGCTTTTCGGATTTAGGATGATATAAAATATCAGATTTTTTTGCACTTTGTTAGCAATTTTCGATTTATCCTACTCGTTTTTTCATGCAATGGCTCATCTACATAGGGGGAAAACCGGCCTGTGCCCCCCCCCATTGAAACCCAACTGCATTTGCGGATCCAGGGGGGGCACAGCCGGCCCGTGCCTCCCCCTTTTGGAAGAGAAGTATGAATTTTTACCATAGACCATCCGCCATTTTGGCGATTGTGCCCCCCCTTTTGGAGTGAAGACCTTTTTTTTTTTTTTTTTTTTTGCTTGTCACATGGAATTATGGAGTGAAACTGGACCCCAAAACCCCTTACTAAGCGATTTTTGAAGGTTTGGCGAAAATTTTTTTTTCGTCCCTACCCCCCCCCCCCCCCCCCCCCCCCTGTGAGCGACTTTTCGAGAAGCTGGCGAGACCAAAAAAATACGGGTCTACCTTTTCACAAACTGTTTACGTTTACGGCACTGTGCCCTCTCTTTTACAAAACCATGGATCAGCCCCTGATTTCATGATGCCAATATAAGTAGCCTTGTCGCAGGTATATTTTGGAAACTCGGGCTGATTTCAGTTCGTTCCTTTGTTTATAATGAAAGATATTTCATACTTCATGTAACTTTGATAAAATCATTCTAAAACGTAAAACCATCTCCATGTGTATGAAAACGACAGCGGAGGCATATTGAAGACGCAGTCGTATCTTTTGCTTGTTTTTAATGTAGCGTGAGTAATCGAACATTATTTTGCAAGGTTGGCAGAAAGTATGTTTCTTCTTCTGAAGTTTTCATACTGTTTTTAGATACTCTAATATGTGTGCCTTGTTGTAACTAAAACTCATTTACCTAACACCTGTAGTAAGAGAACAGGGGAGCGTTTCATCAAGCGTTTTGTCAGTGATTTTTACCGACAAACTGTTATAAGCTAGTGAAATCCTTGCATCTGATTGGGTGAGAGCAAATTTGTCAGTAAAAATCACTGACAAGACACTTGATGAAACGCTCCCCAGGAGCTTAAAATGTAACTCAAAACCTCGCTAAATGTAATGTGAGTAACCGTGGAATTACACATTTCCATTTCTTATTGCAGTTATTGATCCATACAGGTATTTACTACCTTTCTACTTTGATCATGCCATGTGTAAACGTAAAAATATAGGAGGACTATGGGATCTGGAGACAATAATTTTTAATTTTTTTTAGATCACAAATAGTTTTCACATTTCTTTGATTTTAAGCGAGAGCTGCTGTGAAGTTCTTTCCTCTAGAAGTGTCCAACATGAATAAGGAAGGTAAAATACGATAGATTACTGGTCACTTAATCTAATGAAAGAACAAGGCTTTCATTTCGTAAAAATCTAAGAAGGATAGTTATTTTAGACTTTGCAGTGAGCATTTTAAATGTAAGTAAAATGGGAGGGCCATTCTCGACTTTTGGTTCTCCCTTTAACAACAACAACAAAAAAAATTTAAAAAAATGATCCTTTATTTTTTGTGACTCCATTCACGCAGTGGATATCAAGCAGACTGCATTTTTGTAAAATTGTCTAATCCACATGTATTACCCTCTATTTCCTTGTCATAATCATTGAACCTCTGCTTCTCCATCTCCACTGCTCAGTACTGTTGTCGGTAAAAGCCTATAACAGTGCTATCAAAGATATACTTTTAGATTTCCTGCCATAGGTGTTGTGATCATACCAGAGGCAGGGGAAAATAATTATTTAAATCCTTCATTTTCATACTGCAGACTTAAATTTGTAACATAGTAAATTGGAAAAGTCCCTGAATAAAATCATCAGAAAAATATAAGCAATTCTTATATTGAATATGGGGTTTCTTTTTTACTACTGTAACAGTGAATGTTTGACACAGTCCCACATAGGCATGGTCCTATCAGTGGTAAATGTGAAAATTTTGTCAGTGAATGTTAAATTTTCATGTCAGCTTGTTGTCGGTTCATTTTCCATGAAAACCCCTCCCCTACGACAATCCTTTCCGCTAACAAGAGGAAAGCTACAGTTTCCTGCTCTGACATAAAAAAGCTTTCTGCCTGTGTAAGTTCGTGGGCCGGCTCGTAGACAAAATTGCGAGCTAGCTTGTATTTGTATTGAATCATGTAACGCCTGCCCTGGGTAGTCTGAAAGCACAGACCTAAATTGACACTTTATCAGAAAATCATTGCGTCTTGAGAGAAGCCTAATTCAGCAACCTATGGTCGTGTCAGGAGCAGCTACAGTACATGGCCTATGGTAGTCTTACAGCGCAGACTCTCTTTTACGACTGACCAGGGTTTGTTCCTGTAAATTATACCCTGGGTGACGCGTGGATTCCTTTTTTTGCTTTCACGATAAACAAGCAAGAGTACAACTTGTAAACCTCGAGATGGCGCCATTCTTTGTACACTCCCAGAGCCATCTATACACGGAGTTTTGCCAACTTGGCTCAGCTCGGTAACAACATGGCGCATGTTGCTTTGTTGGGCAAGCATGTAACACAAAGATATGTGCCATATTGTCTCCAACTGAAACCGAGTTGGCCAAACTTTTTCATATAGATGGCTTTGTACACTATATGGGTATATCTTGATTTGTTTATAATGCTCTTGTATTTGGATAGTTCAATGCTGGACCAAACAGGCCAAATCCACGTTTTTTTGCACACGTGACCGTCTTTCAAATTTCTGAATGACATTAGCCTTTGACAATCATGAAGCTTGTTCGAGGCTTGGCGGATATACAGTAGCTACAAATACTAGATACGTCATAACTTCCAGCTGCACTGGCAAATATATTTTACACACAGGACAATTTTGTTCAACATTAAGTAAATGTGCAAGTCATATTTAGCTTCGATTAACATGCTGAATAACGAAATGTAAACTTATAAACGAGATATCCATTCATGAATGCAATGTGAAATCTTTTGCAGGTGAAGGGGCCTAAAGAAACTTCGCTCACTATATGGTACAAGTATGTATTAAAACAGAATACCTTAATCATAATTCAAAGAGATTTGGTACTGCAACCCGAAGATATATACTCCATGTTCGAAACCAAGTATACCCTATTAATTTTGCATTAACCCTGCATGGTGGTCACAGGTAGGCTATAAATTCCTATGCACGTATAGACCCACACCCTATATGCACGGGAAAGAAAGCCTTGCACTTTTACGGAGTTGGGTGAATACCCGATGTACTTGTTCGTCGGCTTATCCTCATGAGTTGTTTATGTATATACAGGGAGAAGATGCCCGAGGACACAACAATTTACCGAATAAATAATAACAATGACAACATGATTGAACATTCATGAAAGTATGGCAACCTGAAAGCATGCAATTTGTTTTGTCAAGATTAATGGAAGGTCAATTAAATATAATCCATCTCAATTTGGGTACTTTGGTGCGGGATTTTAGATGAAGAGGAAAAATAGGTTCGGATCAACTGCAAACAGTATGAAAGACGACATTGTATAGAGATAATCGATAAGAATAATTAATGACTAATATAGGACCCAAGACGCATCCTTGGGAAACCCCACAAGTACCTTTACATGAGATATACATATACTGATTATGACTGCGCTTTGTCTGTAATTCTTGAGCCATCTCAAGGCCCTTCCTCGGAATACAAATGGCAAGCAATATCTATAAGCATGTTAAATGATCAAACGGATTTAAAGAAATCATAGAAGTACTATATATACTTATATAACAAGCGCTGTTATGTACTTGTATTACTTTTTCTTCAATTCATAGCATGAGCACATGTCTATTGTGTTTTCTCTTAAAGCCTAATATCATTTCATTCAAAATGTCATCAATAATAATCGATTGGCCTTCATTGTATTTTTCAAGTATTTCAAAAGACGTCAATGATGGCGCTAAAATGGTATATTATTACCGAAACCAAAGAAGCTTCCAGAATTGTAACATCAACTTCGCATCCTGGTCGTTCATCATGTTCAGGGAGAATGCGAAAATATGTACTTACCTGTTGTTTTTTGGTTCTTTCATGCGCCACTTGAGTAGGATAGAGCTTAGTTTGTATATCCCCCTTTAAAAAAAAATAATTCCCCAATAGTCGGCCTGAATCAATAAATCGAGGTATAATCATCACAAAAATGGTAAATGGATGAAAAATAATTTGTGTATCATCCTACGTCTGCCGTTTTGTTTTCTTGTTCTGTATATTTCAGTCACTATCTCCACTAAGTGGAAAATATCCATAGAAGATATAGGAATTAGACTACAATACTACATGACTAAAAGATATATACTGCATTCATATATTTTATCATCGATCAATGTATTTACGCAACGCAAACATGTCACGTAAAATAGGGATTTTGATGTTCGGCAACTGAAAAAACAGAGATTGAAACACCTTTTTTTGGGTTTTACTTTGTTTGTTATATAATCTATCATTGCGACTTGCTAATGCGAAATAATGGATTTACATAATATATGTATATAAACAAAATGCCATTCATTTTTTTGGGTAAATAATCATATCGTATATATAAAATGCAGGTCCGGGTAGCTGCTGTTTACAGCCCACACAATTCTGAATATATGCGCGATTTTAGTATCACTTTGATTATGCTGATTGACAGTATACGCTCCAGTCGAGTTGCTCTCCATCACTTTAAGCCCTATTATAGTTCTACTCCTTGTTGTCGAGAATCCTGTAAAAATCTTCCAAATTTCTCACCCTCCTGCTAGGATGATCCCTCCACGTTTTGTCAATGTTACAACCACGATTAAGGGCACTATGGAGGTGCATATATGGGTGTTCCCCTCATAATACGATCTGTCAATCAGTTTTAAATTAAACAAGGATTTTAATCTCGCTGAGACAGCCTGATATGAATGTCATTTTGATGTGACAGGTTTTGACTAAATGATTGCTATTGGGTTACCCTTAAATGACGTCTCCAAAGTTGTGTTGATTCCTGTCAATTTAAAGGAAAAAGTGACGTAATTTAAAAGAAAATTCGGGACTTCAGTCAGGACTCCAGGATTGTCTTTTGAGCAGCTAACTTGAACAGCTGAAGACAGAAAGTTATGGAGAACCTGTGTCGCAGGATACATCACATTGTCACCCCAACGGCCTCCAAGCTATGGATAGATAGATAGATATGATAGTCATTCTAAGATATTGTTCAACAACGTCTTAACGTTTTTCATAACTAAAAATGATGATGACGATGATTCGCAGCCTTTATATGCTCCATATGCCTGTTAACATCATTCAAAGGGGCGCATATATGAAACAAGACATTGTAGAATAACGTCGTACTATATAGTTTTTATAAAGATAAAATAAGATGTGGAGTAGATTTGAGCTGCCTTGCGTTTATTTCATTTTCGTTGACTTGATTTCCAAGTTGATTTTATCACATTTTCCTACCATAAAATTAATGATATTTTTTCATTCTTAGAATTACAGATAATTCTATTAAAAATTTAAAGAGATGGACGGGTGACAATTCTCCTTTTTGTCCTCTTGAACACACTACCGGAAAGTATTGGAAGACGTAAAAGAACTTCTCTAAACTATCTCTAATAATTATGATAATGTCGCGTTAACTTCCACCAATAAACTATTGTTCAGTATATGTCGAAATCTTTCAAATGCTTTTCAGAAGTTGATAAACATCTTACAAACAGCTTGATACAAAACACCATATCTATAACGTTACATTAATCCGCGTAGATGTCACGTGACTTCGAAGCTAAATTTCGTCACGCCAATCATTCCACGATCATTAACCCAGAATGGATCGGCCGCGATGAAGGGCGACTAAACTGAGCTTTCATTGTCGGTTTAATGCCCCTCATGTGTACAAACAAGTGTTCCTACAAAGGATTTACGATCAATTACAAGGCTTTGTGATCTTGGAAAAATGGTCTTTTCTCTGGATTTCTTTACATTAAAACCCCATGGTGGGTATCATGGCATGTGACCTGTAATCTAAATGGACGTTTGCACAAGGGACTTCTTACAGTGCATTCAGCACTGCTCAGTCAATCTTTCTTGGTGCTGAACAAACTCATGACGAACAATACACCAACTCGGCAGGGTGGGACTAAAGTTTTGGTCCTATATGATAGGAAAAAAGATCATATAGGCCTATGGTGCAATCACTAAAAGGAAACAAGTACAGTTTGCCCCAAATTCCGAATTTGGTTAAAAAAACACAGAACTATGAATGTTTGTACAATTAAAAAAAATAATTATTTTGTCAACTGTACGTAATAGACACGCCTTTCTCTAAAAATACGCACAGTATTCTGATTGTATATTGCTTTTCTTTCTCCTTTAAAGGTCGTTTTTATTGTTTGGAAGGCTCCAACAACGATTTCTTCGATTTTAGATGGTAAATAGCAAGATATACAATTTATTCTACCCTGCTGCATTTAAGCGGAATTTCAAACAAATAAGATATGAGAATCCATTTTACATGTCTGGTCATGGATGTACATTATCATGTACAACTTACACGTATAAAATAAACGGACAGCTATGTGTGCATGGTTTTTGACGAACCTCCATGAGATACAAGTGCAGTGCGCTTTGGCTTAGAGTCAGAAAGAGAAAACCGAAAGCCTTGAACTTTAGTTCTGTTTATAGATATGCCTAGTCATTACAAAATTAATTGGAAATCATAGAACGTCAAATATCTGACACAAGCAAGTTTTGATTGAAGGAGAACACGCTTTCCCTTCAGCTACCATGACTAAATTGTAGAAAAGAGTTGACAAATTTCTGATGGTACTTGCCACCTTTTACCACAAAGGGGCAGCATTCTATCTATGTGGGGTTTGGACTTGGGGAAGTGCTCGTTTACCTGTCCTTCAATCGCTTGGAAAGCTTCCCAAACTGCTAGTAGGGTGTTTAAGAAGCACCAATGCCCCTGAAGTGAGCATTGTTTGAGAATTTGATGAGTCAATTATGGCCGTCTCTTTGTTTACCTCGGGTGAACGACGCGTGACTTTTCATACAAGTTTCTCAATACCACAGAATTCAAACTTCAGGGAAGAGCTTTAGTCCTCTCCCAAATCATTTTTTTCCTTCTCAAAGAATGGGTCCTCGATCAAAAGCAGCGGTCACTACTGTTTATTTTTGAAGCACACTTGGACATTGACAAGAAAGTCTCCCTTTGATATGCCCCCCCCTAGATCAATATTTTTTCGCAAATGACCTGATGATGTTGGATGATTGTCGGTGACATCATGGGTGGCCATCGATTGCAGAAAGAGGATGAGTTTTACTCTTAATGAGTCAGAAGATGTATTCTCTTTTATGTCTGCAATGTTATGCACAGGGGTCCCAACCATTCTGAAGACACAGAGTTTCAACAAAAAAAAAAAAAAAAAAAAAGGAAAAAAGAAGATTACATACCCCATCGAAAAAAAGAAGATATAAGACCTTTACTGCTACGGTATAATAAATAATGGCTATAATGATGGCGCCCTTTCCCAAAATTCCATGATAAGGTAAAAAAAACCCCAAAAAAAAAAACATAATACTGTAGTGCATAACATAAAATGAATTTAATAACAACAAAATATAACAATGATTTTCTTCCATAGATATGGACACAATACCAAATATCAATAAGTAAAAAATATGATACACAAATATTGACCTATTAAGTGATGTTGAAAAGAGTTGGACATGTTTAAAAGCAAAGCTTGTATATTACATGTCCTGAAGCTATAACTTAATCACGAGTGGGTCGTTCAGTGTATTTTACTCTGGACTTTTTATACTCAATTATCTCCCAGCCTTTTTATCTGCTACGCATTGACTGTGTATTGTAAATTGTTGAACATCTCATTTTGAGATATCTTATACATGTTATACATGTTATACATGTATTTGAATGGCGTACCCAACGCAGGATGCGTAGAGAGTTAGCGTATACCCCATCCCCTCCCGTTTGAAGCCTCGAAAAGGCCAATATAACTTTCAAGGGAACTATATGCCATGCAAGACCCTTCCCGTCCAGAGAGGCCCCTAGTTTGGGAAATTCTGCAAGCTGTCATAGGTCCTTGGTCTCACCATGCCCCGTTTTCCATTACAATCCGGTGCAAGATAAGGCCACATAAAATTAATTCTTAGTTTCCCGTCCCCTCCTTCTTCCTTTTGTCTGCTACCTCAATTCTTTTTTTTCTTCTTTTTTTTGGTTATGAAATTGAATAAATAATTAAAGAATTAAAACTCATTGATGTAATGCATTTCACTTCGTTTTGAACCTCTAAAGTGCATGTTAATTTAAAATTTAATTAAGAACATTTGGGTGAGATTTGACCCAATAATATTTTTATGTAAAGGAAAAATATAATACCATACAGAAAACGGAACTCCTCGTTTTCAAAAAGTCCGGACGAGAAACAAGGAATTAATTTTAATTTGGCATTAGGTGAAATGGTCAAGAGAATACGCCCCACAAAATACATTAGTGGTGATAAGTATCCTGATTATGAGCTTTCGATACAATTATCATCTCCGTGACATTTTGAGAAAGCCAATATTTTGGCCGAGGACCATTTTTGGAAATGTGCTCTCTTCAGATTAAGACTGCTTTTGTAATAAATTTATTTCCTCTTACACGAATTTATAACCGTGTCAAAATGTGAAAAGAAAGTTAATCCAACGGATGTTTTCAAAATTGTTTAATTCAGTAAGTTAAAAAAATTTATGAAAATAAAATTTCGGTATGATTGAATATACTTATTATTATTTACACTGTATTCTGATTTATGAAAAAAAAAATGATTTATGAAATTATAATTTTGGTATGATTGAATATACTTTTTCATTATTTACACAGTATTCTAATTTCTGAAGAATTATTTTTTTGATTTTTTTTTCCTTGTGTAACAGCTTCAGGTGAGGAAAATATATATTTATAAATATGTGGGAAATTATATTGCATTCTGGTAGAAGACTACTCTTTGAATGCTTCAAGGCTGGAGATGAAACTTGCAAATTGGTATGCGTGCTAAACATTGATGAGTCATTCATTATACGACCAGTGGTTCATTATACTTTGGGGCCATTAAATTCCAGGTATGCTCTTCCTTAGTGGTGTATAGTGTGTCCAGCTATTGAGGGGGCACTGGCATAAAAAAAAGAGGGGGATGCCTTATTTTTACTGGGCGGATGAATTGCGAATTAACAAGGCTACCGATTAGTTGGATAATATGGGGGATTTCTCCTTTCTTCATTTCTAATTTCCTTTTTTTAAAACTAAGCTACGCCATTACTCTACCTGCATGTAGTCAAGGAATAGCAGTCTAATTCAAATGGAATATCCATATCATTCATAATGCTATAATTGGTGAAAATTGATGTAGAATCTCACTTCATATACTATTATTTTCAGTGAGGCAAATTATTCAATTTGAAATAAAAGAGATTGTAAAGTTCCCAAGTTTTAAATGCTTGATTTGCCAATAAAACATGTGTCATTTTAATTTGCAGACCTCTATGCGATTTTAGAAAAAGAAATTCCCTCATTAGTTCTCTTTATAAGAAAGATGAAAACAAAACAAGGAAGACCTTTATATGATCAGTAATAATTCAATAAAAATCGTCAAAGGAAAGTGACAGTATTCCTTTTGTTGTACAAGTTCGCTTTTATTTTCTTGTATCAAGTGAAGTTCAAAGTCATTGTAGTTATTAAAAAAACTCGGCTGACAAAGACGCGTTATTTGCCAGACGGTCAACACAAGCTGGACATATAACTCCTTCCGTCTTAAAAAACCACAATCCTAAAGTTAACTACTTTTTTGACGAAACCAAACTACAAAACAAACGACTTTAAATATGTTTGTTTCTAATTTATGTTCCTTTGCTTTTGGTTTGCTTTATTGGTGCGATCATTATCGGCTGGATTAAGTGAAGAAGAGGACTAGCCTTTTGCCACACGCCTAAATTAGTATAACTCCGGCGGTAATGAAAGAGTCAACAAATTATGTCTTGTATTTTCTTGCCAACAATTAGTCAAGTCCGTAATCGTCTGCTGTCTCCAAGATGGCAAATAACGACAGACAGTCTACACATTGCTAAACAACAAGACTGGACATGGAATAAGGAGTTCAAACGGCATCTTCAAAGTAGCCTTGGCGTTCAAACTATACTAGACTTAACCGTGGCGCCGTCAAGCTTTGCATACTAAAACACGCCAAACAGAGGCAGTATAATAATATGCGCAGAGGCGCGTATCGATCTTTCATTGAATGCGTGCGTTTCGGGGCTTTTGAGTTGCAGTAAAGGTGGCGACAATTTCTTTTTCGCCAGACCTCCAAAATTCGCTCAGACAATGCAACCTCTTAGTGGGGGGGGGGGGGGGGGGGGATTCAGTTTCCCTCCATAATTCTCTGACAAATTCTTCATTCTAAAAGGGGGCACAATCGACAAAAGGGCGGATCCTCTATGGTAAAAAAACGCATACTTTTCTTCCAAGGGTGGGGGGGGGGGGGGGCACGGGCCTGAAGTGACCCCCCCCCCTGGATCCGCCAATGCTTGTATCATATAGTATTCATTGTACCCTTCTTGTTCGGTTCATTTTAGTCCTTTGTTGAGTATTCTTCTTGTAAGAGCATAAAAAAGAGGTAAATCTTCTACTTTTATTTTAGGAATGTTGCAACACTTGTATTTCTTTTCATAAAGTATTGTTCTTTCTATTATCTGGCTGTTGATTTTCTAATAATCAGCTTAAAGCCCTAACTCTCCAGTACCTTGTCATTTTGCACAATAATATTAGCCGTTGTATACCTCCCCAAGAATCATTTTATTCGAGTTGCCTTCGTTTTTAGTCCTTTGATATGAGTATTCTTTTCGTTTGGAGGATAGAAAACGGCATAAATCGTCGATTTTAAGCTAAGGAATGTTTGCAGATCGATTACATGCCAACTACTCTACGAAAACATCAAAGATAAGAGTGTACTTCAGATTGTATATATTTATTCGCAATTTTGTCCGATACGGCGATTAGCTTTACGGTAGAGGCGGTCTACTATTGATTACGGTTTATTCAAACTACAATCCGTCTAATTATAGTCGTGTATCTGGGTTTATAAACTAGTTTTATACATCAGCTCCTTAAGAAAAGCAGTGCTGAATTCTTACAAGGATTAAAGAAATAAAGGAAATACTCCTTTTCTTTTTTATACTGTTTTATTTGTTTTTATAGACCCCCAAGAGTATTGCAAGTCGGAATAGTATAGGCCCTTAGTTTTTCGGAGATTTAATTTGCCTGCACCATTCCTAGAAACTTGTCAATTATATGTTCTTCTTTGTCATTCTACATCTAGGCCTATATGGAATATGATTTGCCGAATAAAATAATAATAATTAAATATCATAATTGATAGGATAGAAGTAAATTGAATAAGTCATAAAGAAATGTGAGAAAATTACAATGCCCCGACCGGGATTCGAACCCGGGACCCTGGATTACATGACCAGTGCTCTACCAATAATAATGGATATTATAATGTATAGAAGTCATGAGCAACGTATTACTGGTATGAAGTATATATAGAGTCATGGATTAGAAGGGTTCGTTTATAAAAGGGAGAGTTTATATTTTAGGGCCCTGTTTCATGAAGTCTATGGCAAACCATGTACTGAAGAGTTACAACTGATCGTACGATTGATGTTACAGGCCCCTGGTTTGTGAACTTTGGTTTCCCAAAAGAGGAAACAAATACCGTACAACTCTTTTTTTTTTGCCCCCTTTTAATGGAATTGTTATCGATCAAATTGACGGAACTTCCATTTTTCTCCATTTTCAAATCACTCAGCTTTGGCAAATATAATTAGCATATTAGGAAGCAAAAGTAAAAGAAAAACGCCAATTCGACTTTCCACTTTAAAAACTTTTCAATTAATAGTCTAATGATGTCGAATACACGGTCTAAACAGAAATCCCTTCGCTCTCGTGCACCCTTTCTTTTCGGTTCATTTTCACACTTGAACGCAAAAAGGCTTGTTTCTTTTTCACGGGGAAACTCGAGAATATTTTTCTATGTAGGTTTAGGAAATTGCGCCCGAGCGTTTTCAATGACGTAACAATATTGCTTTGTGTTTATCTTGTTAAAGTTACCCCGGAAAGGGTTTGCGTTTTTAATTGGTAATCTGGTGATGAGCGAAAATATTTGAATACGAGACATGCAGGCATGAGGGTTTTTCACGAACAAGCAAAAATTAACATCTATGGACTCGAGCATATTTGCGAAAACAAGCTGAGCTGGACTTGGAAGAGCATAAGGTGGAGTAAAAGATATTTATTCTATCTTAGAAATATATACCCACAAAACAACATAAAATTATGCAATAAAATGCTCGTAACCAGAATTGTCTTTCAACTTTGGATAAGATGGATTATCATAGATAAATGATAGAGGTAAAAACAAAAAATGGATACGATAGAATTGAAAATGAAAGACAGATTGAGGTAAACGAAGGGAAAGTGCGGCTACGAAGAACAGTTAGAAAAAATCGAGACGAAGACATAAAAAAGAAGGGGGAAAAAGAGAAAGAAAGAAAGACAGAAGCATTAGGATTGACTGACAGTTTGTCCAAACACCACATGTTCCCTTTCCATAAAAAAATATGTCACAGTTTATTGATGAAACATGGGATGTTCCTACGAATACATTGCCCACTTCAGTGGCCGATCCAGGATTCTCTTGGGTTGGGGGGGGGGGGGGGGGGGGGAGGGTTCATGTCCGAAATAAAATCTCCGACAAGCGACAACAAACAACAAAACAAACGAATAAACAAACCGTTTGTTTGGCAAACATATATTTCTGGTGCTTTTGGGTGCTTAAAATGTATAAGGGGGATGGCATAAAAAACTTTTTTTTGAGGGAGGGAGGGGGGGGGGGCGGGCGGGCATCTTTTCCGTGTATTTAATGTATGCCAGATTGGGTTTTGCGGGGGGAGGGGGTCCCCTATCTCACCTCCTTCCCCACCCCACACCCCGTGTTAATTTTTTTCCCTCTCATCAAACCCCTCCCCTTTTAGCCTTCTGTTTTCTTTTCAAACATCAATGATTACAGACAAACTGTCCGACGGGCAAATGACAGTGGATTGAGTTCTTGTATTTAACGAAGAAGACATTATATAAAGATAATTTGCATTTGATGATTTGTGTTTGAGATTTGGCAAAGTGTAATATTGACAAATTTAGTATTCCTGTTTTTGAGAGAGAGAGAGAGGTTTTCTTTTAAAGCAGATCGCAAAGAGTAATATTGACAGATCGGAGTCAAATTTATGGATGATAACTTTCCCCAGCGTCAATAGTCACGAACTACGCATTCACCTGCTTTTAGATAACGGACTTGAAAAGTCAGAATGCGCGTTGTATAAATTATGTTCTGCTCTGCCAGGCAAGCCCAAGAAATCGATGTCTATTTAGCAAAACCAGAGAATTTAAAAAGAAATCTATAAATTTCAAATTTTAGAATATGTATACACCTGTTATGTATTTTCCACCATATATGGGGATTTTTTTATAATGAAGAGAAGAGCTTGAGGATTAAAAATATCTTCCTGACCCGAACGGTTATTTTATTTCTAAAGTGATACAGGTCAATGATTAAGAATATATTGCACCTTTGAACATATGTACATTTATATTCTAGTGTTAATTCTCCTTTAACTCTTTTGGAAGAGATCTGCTGCTTGTATAGTATTACCTGAACAAGCTTGCAAATTACACTCTCGAAAATAAGTGTTGAAAAACTAGGTGCAGAAATTGTATATCGGAAGATGCAATCACCTGAAATTCTATAGAAATAACGACGATTGTATATCTATCATTCCTGATGGGGTAAAGAAAGGATCATTTTCGAAAATCAACATTATATTATATCCTTTTTAATCTTAAATGTTGAATATTGCTTCTTAGAACTGACCGTTTTTCAGCGCTTTACAAAGGTAATTACCCCGGCTTTAACAAAGCTATATAAGTAAGGCGTTCTGGGCCCGTATTCAATTCAATGAAATATGAATCGTTTACTTAGTTTTCGGCCGAGATAAAATACTTAAGCAATTTTGGTATTCATTTGAATCTTTTGGCTAAGTATTTTACCCTAGAAAGCTCCCTAGCAGACTTGAGCCAATTACTTGATTGGCAGGTACATGGCTTTCATACATACGCGGAGCAGTATAAGCTGCGCACAAGTAAACCTACAAGCCCACATCTACTGCGACGCATTTGTTAGTGTTAGTGCCATGACAGGGATTCGAACCGCATACCTTGTGATCCATCGTCCGGAGACATATCCACCAGACCCTAACACATCTACCTCTTCTTTCACCCAAATTAGTAAACTACTTTTACCACAGTATCAAGCTATTACGTAACATGTTAAACCCACGCTTTGACTTTAATACGCAACATCAACCAATATCCATACCAATCATTCCATAAAAACACATTTCATATAACCATCCCTCCCTGACAGAAGAAGAGGGAGAAGAAAAGGAAAAAAGAAGGAGGAGAAAAAGAAGCAGGAGGAGCTGAAGGAGAAAGATAAAGAGAAGGAAAAGAAGGAAGAGGAGAGAAGAAAAATAAAAAAGAAAAAGAACAACAACAAATGCAGCACGAGGATCAAATGTAAGAATCAAAGAAACTTAAACATTTTGTAATAGAAAAAATGCTTTCACCCTTTATTTTCTATTGCTGTAACTATACACTATGTATAAGAGAAAAACTAAAAGAGATTTACAAACAGAACTGTTATGATGAATACATGTACTTGTACTATGCTATCCGTGCATACTCCATATATTAATACGATTTACAAACAATTTTATTTCATTTTCACCTAAATGAGCATTATATACACTTACACACACACTGACCCATATTCTGTACAGAAGCAACAGAAACTTGTGAGAAATATAACATGGCTTGAATAATAACATTTTTTTTTACAAACAGCTTGAATATGGAGTATACAAGTACATACATGTATATAATTTGACAATTATTTTACACTACGATTACTATACATAAGATGATGTACCAGGTGTAAAAATACACAGTAGACACTTTTGATTGTTAATAACTCAAAACTTATAAATCGTATCAGACCGAGGTTTTTACATTGTAAAGTTGAAGGATGTAAAGTTTATTAGGAGCAAGTCTCATGACATTTATCTGAATACTTTTCTTAAAACATTGCTCTGAATAATTGTATTTAATTAGATTTTTCATATTTTGAAAAATCAAAAATCTAATTAAATATTCAGAGCAATATTTTAAGAAAAGTATTTAGATAAATGTCATGAGACTTGCTCGCAATATATGTTACATCCTTCAACTTTACAATGTAAAAATCTCAGTCTGATAGGAGGTATAGATTTTGAGTTATTAACGACCAAATGTGTCCACTTTTTTAAACACCTACATGTAGTACGTCTATCATGTATAATATTAATGAATAAAAATTTGCACTAAAATCAAGGCTCAAGCCAATATCAGCATTTCGACAAAAAGAGTCCAATTTGTGAAAGATAACTGAACTAAAAATAAATCATGTTGTAATTGTCAGATTTTGTCATGAAAAAAGGGACAATGTCTTGTAACAACAAAAACAATGTATGGGACTATTAGAAATGAACACGGTCTCTAGTAACAAAAGAGTAAATGTATGGGACGAGGCTAAATATTTTATACATGCTAAAAAATTGAGCACATAATGTATGCACCTTGTAAATATGTATATCTCAGAAAGCATTTTCTTTCCAAGATACAACAGGAATATACAGTAACACAAATATTTCTACACATAGCCAACAAATAAAGCACGCTTGCAGCATTAATCATTGTCCCTATAACAAATAAAACTTAGCCTGACTCCTACTCTGTACATTAACAAACCTTTTAAGGTTATCTTTAAGGTTATCTATGAGAAAGAAAGAAGTTTTGATAAAATGAAAGGAAGACAAACATTATGCACCTCTCTTGTAATACTACATTCTTTCCTTGAAAAGGCTAAAAATAATAATCTATTTTTCACATCAGTCGCCGAGAGACAGACGGACCTAAGCTCTTTTTTTCGGGGGGGGGGGGGGGGGGCTGAGATGTTGATACATGTATAGCTTTACTACATTGCAGTTCTTAATCTGCTTTACCACTGGAACTCCTTGCTACTCTTTATTACGTTATTAAAAATCTAAGTATAAGTCAAAGTAGAAGTAAAAGGGCTGATTGTTTATCATACCATTTTATACCTTAGACAATTTTTCAACCATAAGGGCACAAGTCCTCAAATTCATAGTTATACCATTTTGGTTAAAACACCCAATCGTTGTGTGGCTCCAGAAGGGCGTAAGCGCATTGCGCCATTCTGCTAAACGTGGACGCCAACTATTGTGATAAGCAGAGGGGTGTCAGCATTTAAATACCCATAACTTCAAAAATATGTACTCACTTAATACCAAACTACTAAAATCAGATAGTTACCATCCATTTTCACTTTTTTATTACTTAATCATGTTTGAATACACGGTGTATAAAGCAAAAAAAATCTTAGAAGCACGTTACCTGACAGTTTCTCTATGGCATGTGCATATGCTAACGCTCTTTTGTCAGCCACACAACGACTTACTTTCATAAATGTCACCAAAATGATTTAACGCCCTTCTGGTTCTCAGCAGGCAACATATTCTATGAATGATACACTGTCAATAAAGTCCTCTTGTCAAAAAAAAACAAATCGTCCAAATTCATAAGAACATCACTGGGGTAATCCTATTAATTCCTTTCATTTTACGTACATAAACAAGAACTATTTTGAGCAATCACAGCCTAAAATATATCTGAAAATAGGTCTTTCTTTTTTTTTTCTTTTAAATTAAAGTACTATCCTCTGTCAAACAGACAACATCATTAGTTGATACCGGTATACAACTTTATGCATGCTGATTGTGTTACTAACTGCAAAAAAACCAGGGAGTTAATTTAACACCACCTCGGTGTCTATGAATTGAAACATCGGATAAGTGTTAAAAACACCAGAATCAAATCAAACTGATTTAACAGTGTTTAAACAACACCACAAT
The DNA here is from genome assembly GCA_025617745.1 of Heliocidaris erythrogramma. Classification (NCBI taxonomy): domain Eukaryota; kingdom Metazoa; phylum Echinodermata; class Echinoidea; order Camarodonta; family Echinometridae; genus Heliocidaris; species Heliocidaris erythrogramma. The sequence continues at coordinate 31,199,120 of CM046865.1, read as the reverse complement.
GGAAACAATAACAATGGAATTAAATCAGTTTAATTCGATACTAGCATTATTCTAAACACTTATCTGGTGTGGCCAAATATAGATGTCAAGATGGTGTTAGATTAACAACCCTTTTAGCAGTGTATGCATGTACTTGTACTGTGAATCAGTTCAACTTTGATATTGATCATGTTAGACATTCACACACAAACAGAAAAAACTGTCAACAACGTGATTCAGAATGTACATTTGTATTCGATATTAGACATTCTCAATGCACCCTTAAACTACACTTTCTCAAAAAATGTGATACACGTACATCTTCCTACGCTACCTCATATTTATAAGTAAATTTTTGTATATTCATGACCATAAAAATTTTAATAATCAAAACAAAGTGCAAGTTCTAAGACTTTTAATATTTCATACACCTGTAAGGAGATTATTCGAAATTCCCCAATGTGGGGAGCATATCGTTTGTTTTGGTTTTTTTCACAATCAGGTAGATGATTTAGGTGAGACTCTTATTTTGATCCCATCATCAAAATTGCTCAGTAATGAGCTTGGTTTTTCACAAAATCAAACACATTACTACGCATTGGACTTCTTCACCTCAATGAATGAATAAATCATTAATAATGATTACAAATTGTTCACCAAAGTTTTCAACAAACAACATAATTATTTTGACACATACCTTTGACACAAGTTGAAAATATTTACAATGCAATAATATATATATATGAGCAGTAAAAGCAACATCCACATAAAATCTCAATCTTATAACAATAAATCTTTTTTGTTTTCAATATTTTTCACTGAAATTTTCATTTCATATCATAGCAAACATAATAGTGCTGTAGCTCGAAACCCCAAAACCAGGGGAGCGTTTTGTCAGTGATTTTTACTGACAAATTTGCTCTCAGCCAATCAGATGCAAGGATTTCAGTAGCTTATAACAGTTGATGTAATGCTCCCCAGGTCTGGTCTGCTTCGTTAACTTCTTAAGATTCTTACCGGGTTCTGGACCAGTCTGGTAACTCGTTAAGGAACACAGTTAAATCTATCATCAAAGTTTTGACATCAATAAACGTCTGCTCTTTTTCTAAGAGGGCTTTGTAACCCATATTACAATAGACTCCAGGAAGACATGCTCTTTTACACACAAATATATTACATATACTTTCTGAGTGATAAAAGATGACAAAAAGTGAGCATCTTCCCAACTCTTTTCTACCCGACCTCTGTATACCGGAGCTGACCCGATTTGAGTTTTGGTCTGGTTTGTGTCTAGCTTGGCTCAAAACCTTCAGTCTGGCGGGTTTGAGACCGGTTCTTGTTCCGAGCTACAGCACGAAGCAAACAATAGTACAGTGGAAACTCGTTATAAAGAGCTCCGATATAACGAGATTCCTGATGTAACAAGGCGATTTTGCTGGTGCAACGTCTTTATGTTCTTTTTTTTTTACCGTGATATAAGGAGATTCCTGATATAACAAGGTCATTTTCACGATCCCAATGTCCTCGTTATATTGAGTTTCCTCCGTAGCATGGTGCTGGATATGACCAGCACATAAATATCGGTACAAAAACATCATGCATGAAATCATTTGTACAGTAATGCCCTGTAGATGAGATACTCATTTGAATATTCAAATTTCAGTACAGCTTTCAATACACTTCACAATAATGTTATCAATAGAAGAAATGAAAAAGAAGGCTTTTAAAACTGAGGAATAGCAAAGCAACGTCAGTCTAACATTACAGAAATAGATGCAAAGTATACTACTTGATTGCAAAATGGTATAGAATAATTCCCATTCCACACAAGGCATACTTGGTACTTGGTTGATATCCTCCAAAAGACGCCGTAAAGGTGTTTAAACTGGAGGTGTGTCGTGAACGGTCACCTATTTAAGTTGCTGGTTTTGAAATAACTGATGCTTTGAGGGTATTTGAAGACGGCTGGCTAACTACTGAAGGGGGCAGGCTATTCCAGTCTTTTATAGTCCTTGGGGAAAATGAGTATGCATATGCATCAGTCCTGACTTGATTGACGTTAAACTGTTGATCATGGCCCTGTCTTGCCCGACTTTCTTTTGGTGAAATGTATGTCTTGTATTTTTATATCCACAAGACTATGAAGTATCTTATAAAAACAAGCAATGCGAGATCTACGTCTTTCATCTTGGAGCGAGAGCCAACAGAGAGAATACCGATACTCTATGAAGGCAATTAGTGCGACAGCCAGTAATTCAAGTGAATGCTTACACTGTTCATTTTCAGTGCGCTTTGTGTACGATGTCACACTAACATGGCGCATCAAAGACTGCTAAAGTGGCTGATGCAGTCCTAACAGGGAAGTCCCTTCTGGTATTTAGTTGACGTGTATAAATCAGAAAAATAAGGGAAACAGAAGAGTGAAAGTTTGAGAAAAATCTGCCTGTAAAAATCTACATGTATCTTGTGAGCTCCTCTCACATTTGGTCTGCACAGAAAATGAAATAAATATTTATTTTCTTTGTTGATGAAGGAATATTTTGTTTCATACAAGTTTTATGTAAAAACATATGTGCAATGATTATATCTAGGTTGCATGTATGATTAAATATTTTCTTTAGAAAAAGTGGAAATTTATTATTTTTGAGTACAGGGCAAGTGTGAGAGGACTTCGCAAGATACGTCACAAAGTTGCCAATTTGTATTTGAGTGCTGAAACTGTCATTAATCCGTTTCTTTAAATTTTCTCCTTTTAAAACCAACTTGATATCAAAGTGGATTTCCCCTTTAAATATTAAATCAAAATGATCGTTCATGTGTAAGGGTATAAGGAACTGCATATGAGTACATTGATGGTGTAAAGAAACAAGGGATCCATTTTCTTTTTGCAAAATGTATATCATTCAACCCAATTCAGAAAACAGCTCTCTTGACAAATATATGATATAAAGTTAAAATTCTTCTAATTGGACACAAAATGTCACATTTCAGAATCAGACATTGACCGAATATTATTCAAATAATGACATTTCAAAATATCAAAAAATAATGTAAATGTAATGAAAACGGAATGTCATGCAATGAAGTCTGAATGAAAGAAAGCAAAGTCTCTTGAAAATGATTTAAAGAAGAAGATTGTGAATTCATTTTTTTCATTCCAATGAAAATGAAAAACATTAAAGCACTTCAATCAAGATAGAAAAGATATCAATCTAACACACATGTAGATCACAAAGTGCACTTCTCCTTCCACAAGAAAAGTATTTGTTTACTGATATTACTAGTTTTGTTGTCTATACGCAGACCCCTCTTCTGTCAAAAGGCATCGATAACGAGATGTGATTTCAAATTAACAAACATGTGCCATCCAATCTAAACAATATTGTAGTATTGAGAGGAATAATTCCTTCTCAAAAACACTGGAGATATATATATGATTGTCCGCATCCATAAAGCTTGCTTGATTCGAAGGTCAAGTAGTCTATTCACAATATCATTAAAGAGGCATATACATTAAGAAAACACACACATGGGGTGTTGCAAGAAAGTTGCGATTGATTGCAAGTTGCAACTGATCAGTACTGACCAATCAAAATCATTGTTACAAGCGCATCTTCTTGAATGGGCAGACCCTGAACCATTCAGAATGGTTGTTCTAATTTGCTTTACAATTTGCAATTGATTGCAACTTTCTTGCAACACCCCAATAGACTCATAATCCCGTTTCTACTTATACAATGATAATTCAAACCCTTGCAAGAACTTCACTTGAATGTGTCTATACACCAGCATATACATACCCAAAGAATTGAAGATGAATTGTGTGTATTGTGTATGAGTGAATACATCATAGCTACAGGTACAGGTGTATGCTGAATATACATAATGCCATGACACAAACAGAGGTAATCTTTAGAGATACAGTAATTGATTTTTTGCAAATTTCATGCTTCATTCTGGCTGGTGGAAATAAGACAAAAGTACAAATATTGGCATACTAATAATGTCCTAAGCAATATTGATCAGGTGCATGAGACAAAGCATGTATAAATAAAAAAGCATATAGTTTACGACTCTCTACTTTTGTGTCTGTCAGCATGACAAAATGAGACACTGTACGCAAAAATATTTTTACAGTATGAGCAACAGCAGGATGAACACATAAATGCAGGAGTTTACAAGCCACTTTAAAAATATCTCAGCCCCGAAAGATAGATATTCACAGAAATTTTTAGATGATAGATTTGACATAGAGTTCCTGAGTAATCTTGACAGGTCTACGCAGCATTCTGGTCCTAAATCAGTGGCATCCTTAGCAAGTACATGATAAAAGTTACATTTACAAAAATAGTTTAGGTTTCTACCAACCTTAAACTTTAGTGGGCATACTTGCATCCTTTCCTGTGGATAACAGGAGCTGACAGCAAGAAACTGCATGAAGAATCACTGGGGTTGAGAAAGTCTACAAGAGTAGATGAAAGCTTGCCTACAAAATTTTAAGGTTTTTAGAAGTTTAAACTCCATGTTATAGTACCAACCAATACTACATCTAAATGTATGTCAGATGAGAAAGAACATACATGTACAGTACATCAGTCTACATGTAATTCAAAAACTAAAAGTGTGATCTGGTTTGATGGTTTAAGTGTGATTTTGCTTGCTGATAACGGGAGGCTCCTGGCAGTGTGGACACCGATACCTCCAGGGTGTCAAGAGGAGACAAGAATTTTCTTGGCGACAGGCTTTTACAACAGAGCAACACTTGTTGTAGCCTCCCAAGAATATACGGGTCCAAACTAGCAGGAACCGCTTCATCTTCATGACTGTCTTCACCTTTGATCTCAAAACACACATGCAGGATTCCAAGTGAAGAGGGTGCTTTCCTTGGTGATAAGTTTACAGAAGAGCAGACACTACCTTATGACTAGGAGCACTTCTCCAAGAATCAGTGACCTGAAACAGGGTCTGTCTGGTCTTTCAAAAGCAGAACTTGTGTTATTTTTACTACTGCTCTTACCTTCAGCAGATTCTTTGTACATGTGTTGTGTTGCAGGTTCTAGGTGAAGAGAGCAATCTTCTCTGTGACAGGCTTTCAATGAAGCGAACAGTACTTCAAAGGCCTGAGCAATATGGGCACACAAAACATCCGAGTTCAAAATAGCAGACAGTATTTTGTTCTTTCCAAATGTCTGTACCTTTTTAATAGTAATGTAAGAAGACATTATCAGGATGCTAAGTAAAGAGAGCAATCTTCTTGGTGATAGATTTTCAACAAAGTAGGCATTACTTCCGGAGTCTGGAGCACTTCTTTAAGACGCTGTTGCTGTGGCTTCACAAGAATATAAAACTTGGCAGTAAGCATCTAATATTTATTATTGTCTTTACCTTCCTAATGTCGAGAAAAGACATCATCAGGAGGCTAATTAAAGAGAACAATCTTCTTGGTGATAGGCTTCCGACAAAGAGGGCATTGCTTGAGGGGTCGGGAGCACTTCTTGCAGACACTATGGCCGCAAAGGAACACCACATTGCGTTTGTTCTCCATGCAGATGGGGCACAACACCTCCTCCTCCATCTGTTGGTACTGCTCTTTGAGACGTTTCAGCTCATCCTCCTTAGAAACCCGCCCTGACGACGCCCCTCTCGGGGTTGATGAAGCTGATGATGCCGGAGCTTGGGCAGGCTTGGCTGAAAAAAAAAAAAAATTGAGAAGAATTCCATAGAATAAATGTTGCACTTACAATGTTTTTTTCTTTTCTTCTTAATGTGAGGACAATGAAGATTATCTCCAAGCAGAACATTCCAGAGTTGTTACAATACATGTAGCAGCAACATCATTCAACTGTATTCTAAGAACATTTTGTTGTTGAGTGAAAATTAAAATGCCTTACTGGGAAAAAATCTTTCATTTCTAGTTATTGCATCTACTCATGGAATCTACACAAACAGAATTGCCTGACTGATATAGATTTGTTTTTAGGGTACGTTTTCAGTGATTCCCCTTTGAATTTTTACTTAAACTTTTCTTTCAAATAGTTCATAAGATACTCAAAGAGTCTAAAGATGGAAAATAATGTCGGTGCATGAAGTTGATATGAACCTTGTTTGGAGCCTGAGGGACGATGATGCTGGGATGTTGATGGACCAGGCTGAGATGAGATGGAGACACGGTGACCGGCTGGGTACGGTAGTGGGCGGGGCACAATAGAGAACATGCGCAAAATCATAAAGGTAATGGTCATGCGTGATGTCATAATGCATTGTGTGACATGGAAATGAGGGTGGACGAAACATGCTCCTGTGACAAATGCTTTGCAGTCAACCACTGACCACACCCTCCTTACACCATGAACTTCAACCACTGACCAAACACTATATCTAACACTAACCCGAACAGTACATTTATCCTTAACCCCACTTGCAACCCTCTGTCTTGGACGAAATAAAGCCCAGAGCAATGTCGCAGAAGCAAATGTTGGATCCTCCAAAATACATTGTACGACATGGGAATGAACCATAGAAAACAGTATACATGCAAGTAAAAATAAAAATCAAGTATACAGATCATGTTCTACAGAAAGGAAAATATAACTTCAGAACTAAATGGAAGGAACAATCAGGCTACAAATAATATGAAACATAAAAAAATGAAATCTCTTGAAAAACAATTTTAAAAGATGCTTTAAAAAAAATCACATTCTCTAAGCCATGGTGTGAGAACTAAATATGCATTGATATTGACTAAGAAAAATTGAAAACAGCATATATTCAAATTAGTCAAACAGCATGTACATGGACATTCGTGTAAAGGACAAAGCATAAAATGATGAGTGAAATCAAGCGATGGAATACATGCCAAAACTTTCATTTTGCTAAAGTTCATCAAATAGTGTTGGATGTACTCTTACCTTTGTCTAACATTTCTCTTACAGGTTGTTGACAGGTAGTACAAGTTTTCACCCTACTACAGCATCCTGCATTTGATAATGACAAAAAGGATAAGGGCTCAGTGATTAGTACAGTCAGTGGCGGATCCAGGGGGGGGGGGGGCACGTGCCCCCCTGGCCAAAAAAAAAAAAGGCTTAAAAAAAAAAAAAGATTTTTTTACGGGTCTACCTTTTCCAAAAGTTGACAAACCTTCATGCCCCCCTGGTCATGAAATCCTGGATCCGCCACTGACAGTAGCCTTGGAATACGGGATCCAAGGTTCAAAGTCGAATCGGTTCGCTTCTGTAATTCCATTTGCCTCATGTACATAGAACACACGGTTTAGTAAACAAAGGCAATATTCTAATTCAAAATGCTCAGACAGTTCTGCTTGAAACAGTAATTTCCGTTTCTCCCAAAAGCCTGAGAACAGATTTTTCAAGTACAATTTAACCAAAATACAATCTACAAATCATTGTGTTTATGTTCATCTTCATTTCAATTCTTTCTGGTATGATTATCTTTCTCATACATTTCAAGTACTGTAGTTAATTATGATGTCTATAATGTTAGCTGGACTGACTTGTACAATCATTTCTAACATGCATTATGTCTCTGTAGTAAACGTTCATGTCTTAAGTTTTCCTGTATCCTATACTGTTTTTTTGTTCTTCTTTAAAAAAAAAAAAAAAACCCATCTACCCCTACCCCAAAAGAGCTAAATTACATTTAATAGTTTTTAATTTAAAGGGAAGGAGGTACTAAAACCCGTATTTTGCTAAAATTCAAACCCGACCCTGGGTCTGAAGTTGAGTTTTAACACAGGATGTTAGATCGAGGTATAGTTTTCCTTTTGTTAAACATGACTTTAGACCGAGTGTCAGGTTTAACTGAATTAGCAGAATACCAAACCATCTGTGGCACTACATTTTCTAATGATTATCACATAAATTAGCTTTCCAGTGTCAAATTTCGATTTTTACCACTTACATATGTATTCACCTTTAAATTTGGCTTTAAATATCTTCTATTTTGAGCAGCCTTCACAATGCACGGTCCCATTTTTGGTTTTTAGAAGAAAGGAATTGTATAATTAAGACAAAATTGCCTCCCACAGCACAGAAGTTAAAGAGAAGGTCACGTTCTGGTAAAGAAGGAGAAACGTTTGTGCGATTTCACATTCTCTTCATGGCCATGTGGAAGAACAGCATAGCAGCTATGTCCCATGAAATGGATTGCTCTTGTGCGTGTAGTCCTACAATGTGCATACACTGTGTGCGGGCGTGCCAGAATCCAATGACCAATAAATATATATATCTAGCGCTTTGAGCCAGTTTGGGAAAGGCGCTTTATAAATGCCAGGTATTATTATTATTATTATTACAATGTATGTACCCATCTCCATGTAGAGTGCTTCCCACTTTATGTGATTGTCAGTAAGATTGCGTCAGTCTGTGTCTTTTTGTGATCATGATGATGATTCCAAAACCTATACACGATTGTTAATTCATTAATAATAATAATAATAATATTGGATATTTATATAGCGCTCATATCCACCATGAATGGTGCTCAAGGCGCTCCAATATTACCCCGGCTCTAGCTAGGCTACTCACAGCATTCAAGGAATTAATTCCTGCCGGTACCCATTTAACACCTGGGTGAAGAGTGGCAAATGTAGATTAATGTCTTGCCAAAGAACAGTAGTGCCGCGCCGGGGTTCGAACCCACGACCTTCCCATCTCCAGTCAAGTTTTTAAACCACTCGACTACGACACCTCTATGTTTGTTGTACATACACTGTAATCAATCTTTCCGAATGAACTTCTTGAGAGGTTCTTTCACAATGCAATCACATGACCACCAGTCAGCTTTGTTTTTAAAGGATTGGTGAGGGGAGAAAACAACAAGAGATGGGAAAACAACATCACGGAGTGGACAGGCCTAGAATTGAAAGATGCCTTGAGAAGGGCGGAGTGCCGGGATGGATGGAGAAGATTGGTTGAGCAGACTACATAGGTGCCCCTACGGACTAACGTCTAACGGATCAATGCAAGGCAAGTAGGGGAGAATAATAAACAACAAGACAAGCTATAATACTCACCTCTGCATACATTCTTATGACCACACGGTACGAGTGTGACTTCAGCTTTGTTTGTTGAACAAATTGCACATTTCCTTTCTTCCACTTTCACCCTATCCTTCACCTCAGCCTGAAATAAAAAAGGGAAGAGAAATATGATACTGGAACATTTCATTTTTACTGTGATGTTCATGTAAAGATACACTATCTGTAGTTTCCAAGTGCATTGCGTCATACTTCGCATACGACGGACTTGGTGGAATTACCAAATAATGTCTTCAAATCTTGCACATAGTGAAACTTGTGTCCCACCTGGAACTTGTTGCGAGCACTAAAGTCATCTTTCAAATGCGGAATTTATAATGACTTTTCCTTTTGGGGCGGTTCTTCTGAAGTTGGTGGAACGTGCGTGCACTATGTATGACCCATGGGTCATAGCAGTAAGCAAAATACCTCATAATTTTCATGGTAACCGTTCATATCTGCCGCTATCAGTAGCATATCCGTAAAAAAGTAGTGACATTTACAGCTACCGGAACATGTATTTTACCAAGAGGTGGGAAGTATGAACAGGGCTATAGTGATAGAATAGAATAGCATTCTCACAATCATCATCATCATAATCATCACCACCATCATCATCATTGTAATCACCATCATAACCATCACTATCATCATCAACATCATCATCACCTTCATCATCATCACCATCATAAAAAAAGAAGATAATTTGAAAATACCTTGCAAGTAAAGCACTTCTGGAAGAATGCTGCGCAGTCCATGCAGGACACCTGATGGCCACATGGCTTGAACTGACAGTCAGCAGGCTTCTGACACATCCTACATTCCGACATCATAGCCTCCAGGTTCGCGGGGGAATCCCCCGACGGACCCTCCACCGGTAGAGGGGGACCAGCTGGGGTGGAGGGGCCGCGGACATTATGGTTAGAGGTGCCTGGACAGGGGAAACAGGGCTCGAAATTAAGTTTTTACCCGACATGCTCCTGCAACGACTTCTCCGTGGTCAATGTCCCACGCTAACCGAATTCCTAGCTTCAAAACACTATTACTTTACCTGACACTAACCCTAAAACCCAATTGCAACCCTAACACTTAGCCTTATCTTTGATGAAGTAAATCCCCAAACTTCAAGATGTTGTGTGCATTTCACTGTAAATGATCACCAAACATGCATCCTAAGTAACCATCTAGGCTGCCAAGCTGGCAAACCAAATCAAAAGTTAAGTGATTGCCCAGGAGAAATTTTCATTATTTTTTTAAAAATACAAATTGGACTCCACACTATTACATTTTTTTCTCCTCTGGTTGCCTGGAGTGAAGCTTTTGGGAGTCTGTGTACACTGGACCTATGTTAACATTGAGAAAGTTGGGAATCTAGAGTAAAACTTTGGGAGTCCACGTGTAGCAGACATGTGTTTAGTGTAAAGCCTTGGAAAAGCACATGATATCTTCATAGAAAGTCGTATTAAAAAAAAAAAAAAAATCAGAAAAATACATGCATTAAATGGAACTTATACAAGGAGTAGGAAAGAAGAACATTTGGGAGAGCTCATTTACAAATAGGGGAGAGGAAGAAGTGAATATCTTTGAGGGCGGGGGTGAGGCACCTGTGGATATGGGGTCAACATTCTGACCGGTGGAGGTGCCTGAGTGGGGTGCAAGCTTTCTCTCTCTTCCCTCGTTCTTCTTTGTCCTCTATTCCTTTCCACACACTGAACACCGTTGTGTCCTACTTTGTTAGAACTGATGGCACTCACCACATTACATCCAATTATGTTGGGATGATATTTAATAATTCATACTATGTATTTATGCTTAATCTTTCCATATGCCTTTTTTTTCTCGTATGACATTTTTAATGTAATTTGTGTATCTTGTATATGTTGACATTTTCTGTATGTTTTGTATATATGTGTAACTTTTTATCTTTGTACAAATATTGTTGAATTCAGCCCTTGGGCTGCAAAGTGATACTTTTCTTTACTAAAACATACCATTATCATCATCATCAAGTGGAAAGAGATTTCTTCTGATTCTGATGGATGGATGGGTGGGTTTAGACAATGGGACAAATTTGCTTCCTTTGATATCACGTGATATCACCTGAGGGCGAGGATGAGGCATGTGTTGACATGGAATTGATAATCTAATTGGTGGACGTGCCTGGGTGGGGTGCAAGCGGTTGGAAAGGGGTGCTTGGGGATGGGGGTGGGGTATGCTTGGGAACTCACCTGAGGGCGGGGGTGAAGCACCTGTGGACATGGGGTCGACATTCTGACCGGTGGAGGTGCCTGAGTGGGGTGCAAGCAACAATTGTCTTTGATGGCTCATAAACCTTGGTACAAATTGTGATAACCGTACATGCACGAGGGAAGCAAGCTAGCTTTTAAAAGCAGAAACTGTTCAAATATTATTCTGGTTACACGTACAGTACCTACATTCCAAGAAGAACAACTCATAAGATTTAATGAAAGACTGGGATTAAGACCATTGTCTTATCACATTCACCACAATATCAATCAAGATTTCAGTCAAGAAGCGTTGTAAGCTGGACAGTTTGGTAGTTCTTCCAGAAGAGGTATTTGTCTAGAGGGTGGCAGTTCAAAGAAGACCCGTCTGCAACAAATAATTTGCTCTGAATAATTTGAATTTCCTGCCAGTATATTACATGCTGTAACATGGATATTCACAATATCATCTTCAAATACATGTATTATTTCTGTAATAAGAAATTGTGATTTTAAGTATACTCTTCATGTCAGTAAAAGCGAGTTGTAAGTACACTAGTAAATGCACCCCAAGTCTGACTTGGATTTTGCGTGTGAGGTTTTTATTTTATCCTTTATTTTCATTATTTATTTATTTATTTATTTATTTATTTATTTTTTTTTTTTTTGGGGGGGGGGGTGTGATTTTATGGACATGACATGTAGCTGTATACATATCATTTCTTTTAGGTGATCGGTCCCCTCAATGGTGTATTTGTCCCAGATGCCTGAGGTCATCAATAAGGTTTAGTTGTCCAAACACATGTAAACCCATGATCTTACCTGGTGTATCTCCTCGGCTAGCGAGTAGTCTTTCTTGACTTGCACTCCTTCGTCTTCTACCATGTTTAGATTCTCTATCCTGCCTCTGCTTTTGCCTGTAGGAAAAAGTACAAACAGAGATTCATTCCAAATCATCCATTAGGGATCAGGAGTTGATGTAGCGGTAACGTCTATGGTCAGCCCTCTGCAATCGCCTACGAACTGACTCTGATTGGGCCCAGGTTCGACTCTCAGTCAAGTCTTTCGGATGGTGACGATAAAGGTAGGTCCCAGACGTAAATAATTGTATATGATTGATACACGTATGCAAAAACTCAATTAAAAACAACAATCCTAACAGTTCTCATTTCATATTGTATGATACTCTGCATCAGAATAACCTTTGCAGCTAATTAAAATGACTTGAGCTTTGACTATTGCATGACAGGAATTAGTTAAGGGCTAAATTGATCACATTTTGTTCTTCAAATTGGCAACAAAAATATTTTTCTGTTAATGCAACATGGTATGTCTTTGATAACAACAAAGATGCTTACAAACATTGTCAAAAATTGAAAAACATTGACAAAAAACAATGATTTTGAACCTCTCAATGTGTTGCCAATTTAAGGATTTTTAAATCTTATTCCCCTTTTTAAAATTCCTGGCAGCAAACGCAATATGGTCATGCAACAAAAATGGACACAATGTGTGCAGAAATGTTTGCTCTTTCTAGTCATGCATCTGGTATATTTTTCAGGGCTCTGAATCAAAAGTTATTGAGCCAAACCACAAAATGGGGTCAATTGTCTCGAAAGGGTTAATAGTGCGCTTCACATCTCATAAAACACTGATAAGTACATACTCTTGGAGGCCCTTGCTGTCTGCAGCTATTATTTTTTTCAAAGACATCTACCAATCACTTACACATACAATGTTTTCATTTTGCAGTGGCATTTTTTCTTAGGCAGTGCATTGCCACATCTGAACTAAAGCACTCAGAGTGGGGACCAGTCCGAGTACATGTATCCCCCCCAACCCGTCACCCATCCCCCATTTGAATCAATGTTGTGACTGAAATGGATAAAGTGGCAATTTGGGACCTCGTGTATCACTGCTGACAAAAATGACCTTTTGTACTTTTGTCATTTTTTAGTTGTTTTGAAATTGAAGGTGATCTGACAAAAACTGCAGCCGGTAGAGCGCTCACAAGAAAGTCTTTACTATTTCTTGAAAAAATATGGTTACCATGGCAACGTTGACTCCACCCACACCAAAAACAACAGGCGTCTTCATCTTACAATAATGCACCTCCATGCGAAATATGAAGATGATCCGACAAGAACTGCAGCCGGTAGAGCGCTCACAAGAAAATCTTTACCATTTCTTTAAAAAATATGGTTACCATGGCAACAATGTTGACTCCGCCCACACCAAAAACAATAGGCGTCTTCATCTTACCATAATGCACCTCCATGCGAAATTTTAAGGTGATCCGACAAGAACTGCAGCTGGTAGAGCGCTCACAAGAAAATTTTTACCATTTAAAAAAAAAATATGGTTACCATGGCAACTATGTCGACTCCGCCCACACCAAACACAATAGGCGTCTTCATCTTAATACCATAATGCACCTCCATGCGAAATTTGAAGGTGATCCAACAAAAACTGCAGCCAGTAGAGTGCTCACAAGAAAATCTCTGCAGCAGACGCAGACGCGGCGCGACGATGCCAAATCCATAGTATCCCTGAACACTAGTTCGGGGGATACAACAAGGCTTAAAGTGTATCAATCACCAACAAATATTTTGTTCTGTTAGGGGCTCCATGTCGCCATACAACATGTATATTCAAAATATGAGCTATAAATGTTGATTCTATAAAGAGATATTGCAGGTTAAAATACACTCCCCATAAACATTCCAGCGACTTGTGAGGAGACTAGTTGACACATTTGTACGATCTGACATACAACCCTGGAAAAAATTATTAGACCAAGCTTCTGTAATAAGGGTACTATAATATCCATACAAAATTATAACAATGACTTGTCTTTGTACTTCATTGAATAAATACCAAATTCCAGCAATTATACCTTGCTTTTACGATATTTTATTTCTTTGTTACCACAAAAATAACACTATCAGTAACCATTCTTGGTCTAATAATTTTTTCCATGTCTATACATGTAGAATAAGGGCCCGTGCGGAACTAAACTCAAGATTTTTTCCTTTATTTCCTTCATACTCCTTCACTGTTAACCCATAGAAGGTCAGGTAAAGAGTTTGGAGGTTATATATTCTAGCTGTACACAAATTATTTTTTAGATGATTGACACACTTTAATGATATGAAGATGTGACCAAGGTTCCTTTTGAGCTAATACCAAGCATGGGGCCTTCAGAACTAAAATGCCAAGGGCAAATTCTCTCTGGTAAGGATACTGAAATGTGTAATAAACAGGTTAATGGATACTTTCCACATAAAAAAGAAATGTTTTAGCACTCCCAAACCACTTCACGGGGATGCCATAATGCCATAATGCCATATATCACTCAATGGACCAATAAATATGTCAATGCATACTTTCAATCTACAAAATTAAGTTTGTCCAGATTACCCACCTGGGATCCCGGAAGCCATATTCCTTTCAATTTGGGCCAAAGGTAAACAATTTTCTGCTAAGAAGCCTGAATGTAACAACCAGGGGAGCGTTTCATGCAAGGGTTTTGTCAGTGATTTTTACCGACAAATTTGCTGTCAACCAATCAGATGCAAGGATTTCAGTAGCTTATAACAGTTGTCGGTAAAAATCACTGACAAAACGCTTGATGAAACACTCCCCAGGAGTCCCATTTTGATTCTTACCTTCTCTGTTCGTATAGTTGGAGCAAGTAGTTTTTGATCTTGATGTCTAGGACCAGGTCTATGGGGGACTTGTTCTGACGGTTCGTGTGGGTTAAATTGCCTCCAGCCTTGACCAAGAAACACACCGTCGCTATTGCCATGTTAACCACCAAGCCACTTACAATCTTGGTTCGGTACTACAGCAAGAGAGAGAGAGAGAGAAAACGAGAAACATAACCAAAAAGAAAAAAGAGAGAAAGAGAAGAGAATCAGACACACAGAGACTGAGAGGAACATAAACAGGCTGACATTTGTAGTCTCAACAGAGGTAGAACTGCAAGACAGGGAGCACCTTAGCAGAACATTTTATAAATGAACATGTGACTGCATTAAATTATTACCTTAATAAAAGTTAAGTCATCTCTCTCAGCAATACAGTCTAGTCTTAACAAGGTATACAAGAGACAGGGCATATTAAAGTTGGAAAAATACTGTACATCTGCATATGAAATACTACCTGTTTAATGAGAAGCAAGTCATCTCTTTCAGCATACACTTTTAATACTGTTAATACTGACAGGACACAAAATACAACCTGTTGGATGAGGGGTGACTCATCTTTTTCAGCATATAGATATACTTCAATTCTGAACAAAGGTACATGTATACACAGCGAGAGACAGGGCACAACTTAGAAGAATACTATATGCCTGCATACAGAATACTACCTGTTGGATAAGGGGCGAGTCATCTCTTTCAGCATACACCTCTTGCCTGACCAGAGCGAGATGGAGACTGGTATCACCATCCTCATCCTCCGCGGATACCTCTCCTCCCTTGGTTACCAGGAGCTCGATCACGTGGGTGTGGCCCTGGCCCGCTGCTAGGATCAGGGGGGTCTGACGACGATTGTTCCGCACATTCACGTCACCATGCCCCTTGGAATAATAGGTGGAATATTTAAATCATTATTAAACTACAACATTAAATTGAAATGTTTGTGATGATCGTATGTTTTTGCTACTCAAGGGTAGAAAAAAAATTGTAAATATGGTTTTTTTATCGAGAGCTGGAAGGGAATTACATCTTTTAACACAAAATTAACACCCTTTGGCTTTCAACAGACAACATACGTTTTTATTCCCCAGTCAACACCAGACCGAAATGAGACAGAACCAAAACTAGATGAATTTTCGACCGCGCGCGGTCGGAATTTATGCCTCCGCCATCACCAGATTGGAAATGTATGGCATACATGTACACTCTAAAAAGGATTGGTCCAACAAAATTACAAATCTTTTCACTTAAAATGCACAGGAGACTGAAAATTTATTTCATTTCATAAATAAACTAGAAATATTTGATAACGAGGCTAAAAACCAGTAATTTCATGTAATTTTATGTAAATTGACCTCTGTGACCTCTGACCTTTGACCTACTTACCCCAAAATCTAATCAGTTCATCTTCGTATGGGGATACATACTAGTACCAAGTTTGAGGTTCCTACCTCAAATGATTCTTCAGATATCGCGGTAACGAGAAGTGGGACGGACGGACGCATGGACACACGGACGGACGGACGGACGGACGGACGGACAGACGGACGGACGCACGGACGGACGGACAACCCGAAAACATAATGCCTCCGGCACCCACCTTCGGTGGGCGGAGGCATAAAAAATATTACATGACCCCTGAATGGCTAAGGATTGGTTATGTTGGAGTCAGTTTGATGTTGGTTTGGCGTGAGTGAGGTACATGCACTAATAGCAGGCAGATTGTCGGGACATAATGAGCTGGCACACACATACATGCAAATAGATGGACAGACAGACAGAAATACACACTGACATATACATGTATATAGTCAGATGTACATACAGTCAGAGAAAAGACTACTATCATACAGACAAACATATGATGATAATCAGACAGAGAAGCAAACGGACAATTGGCATGTATGTACATACAGACCAACAGACATGAACAGACATCTTGAGAGACAGACAGACAGACAGACAGAGAACAGGTAATACAGACAACCATCAAGCCAGACAGGATATCAGACTGATGTATAAAGAGACAGACAGACAGACATACATAAAAATACAGACAGACAGACAAAGAAAGAACATACCTGTACAAGTAAAGTCTCTGCCACATCTCTGTGGCCATTGAGAGCTGCTAGATGAAGAGCTGCATAACCGTCATCTTTCTTCAAATTAACCAGCTGTCTTGCCTTGGTCACCAATTTCTCAGTAGCACTGAAAACAAAGAGAAAACCAGTTAAAAGCGAAAACCCAATTGAACTCTCAACAAGCTAACTACATGTGTGTCAATATATATTGAGAAAAGTTAGACTGGAGTTAAATAAGAAGTTTTTTAAAAAGAGAAGAGAATCATCAAATCTCTAAAATAAAAACAGAGAATATGAAATATCATATCTCATATCAAAAGTGATTAGACAAAATACTACACATGTATTGGCTCCAAACTGGTGCCAGTTCAGACAGGCCGCTTCATCGACCTTCATTTGTCGGATGATTACTGGCAGGCCTTTCCTTCAGTGTGGCGTTACTGAAGAAACATAATGACCCTGGCAGAAGATTTTAGAGCACTTTTATAAAATGATAAGACATCAAAGAGTTGACTCACTATTTGTTGCCCTTGAGGGCAGCGTGATGAAGAACGTTGAAACCTCTCCGATTCTTGAGGCTAAGGTCTGCACCGTGGGCCTCGACAAGGAGATCGATGATGTCACGATTGTCCTTTGCAATGGCATCATGGAGCGCAGTGTCACCATACAGGTCCTACAAAGAAAGAATTCATAGTGTGAACTACTTGTTTGTTATTGCAATAGCAAGCCTCCAAGCAAAATCTTCTGCAGAGTATGTTCAAATTGAATATTCTATGGTATGTATGCATGAGCCTCATGTTAAAATTTTAACTTAGGGGGTGTTCAGACGTAATTTTGGGGCACTCATGTGTCTGGGCTCCTCTTACTGTCAGGGCCCGAGGAAAAGAATGTTTTTGAAATTTATTTGGGAAAGCCTTAAAGTTTTACTTGCATTGTATGCATTTCAAATTGGCAATGCTGAAATTTTTCCCTCGCTGTATAATTCTTTGACAAATTGTTATGTTCAGAATTAACTACAATTACTTAGTAGAGTACAAAAAAACAACAAAACTCATACCGGATATAAAACTGCATATGACTTAACCCTATTAATAATAATAATAATATGTTCCATTTATATAGCGCAGATACTATATGTATATACTCTACTGCGCTTAATACAAAGTATCACATTATTACCCCGGCTTTAGCCGAGCTGCCATGATAGGCGCTAAAGCATTCAAGGAATTTCTTCCTACCAGGTACCCATTTACTTCACCTGGGTGGAGAGTGGCAAATGTGGATTTCTTTAAGCTACACAATTAAACAAGATGAATGCGACTGCGTCTCCTATATGCCTCCGCCTAAATTCAGTTGATGGCTCAAGCTCTTCTAGAAATATTTGATAACGAGGCTAAAAACCAGTAATTTCATGTAATTTTATGTAAATTGACCTCTGTGACCTCTGACCTTTGACCTACTTACCCCAAAATCTAATCAGTTCATCTTTCTATGGGTATGCATACTGGTACCAAGTTTGAAGTTCTCACCTCAGATAGTTCTTGAGATATCGCGGTAACGGTGCTAAAAACCACTAATTCCATGTAATTTCATGTAAATTGACCTCTGTGACCTCTGAAATTTGACCTACCTACCCCAAAATCTAATCAGTTCCTCTTTCTATGGGGATACATACTGGTACCAAGTTTGAAGTTCTCACCTCAAACAGTTCTTGAGATATCGCGGTAACGGTGCTAAAAACCAAGAATTTTTATGTAATTTCATGTAAATTGACCTCTGTGACCTCTGACCTTTGACCTACCTACCCCAAAATCTAATCAGTTCCTCTTTCTATGGGGATACATACTGGTACCAAGTTTGAAGTTCTCACCTCAAACAGTTCTTGAGATATCGCGGTAACGGTGCTAAAAACCAAGAATTTCATGTAATTTCATGTAAATTGACCTCTGTGACCTCTGACCTTTGACCTCCTTACCCCAAAATCTAATCAGTTCATCTTTCTATGGGTATGCATACTGGTACCAAGATTGAAGTTCTCACCTCAGATAGTTCTTGAGATATCGTGGTAACGGTGCTAAAAACCAAGAATTTTTATGTAATTTCATGTAAATTGACCTCTGTGACCTCTGACCTTTGACCTACCTACCCCAAAATCTAATCAGTTCATCTTCGTATGGGGATACATACTAGTACCAAGTTTGAGGTTCCTACCTCAAATGATTCTTCAGATATCGCGGTAACGAGAAGTGGGACGGACGGACGCACGGACGGACGCACGGACGGACGCACGGACGCACGGACGGACGGACAACCCGAAAACATAATGCCTCCGGCACCCACCTTCGGTGGGCGGAGGCATAAAAAGAATCATCTCTGAATAACATTCAGGCAACACATTTCTTTGTGAGTAGTCAAGATTACTCTGGATGAATAATGTGTAACTGTAAATGAAGTCAAACTGAAGTTTTTCATCTTGCACACATCAGAGTAAACCTCAAGAACAAAAAAAAAGCCCAAATCAAATGATATAAACAAGAACTACACAAACTACATGAAGATCCTGTAAAATAAGGATTACATCTGTGCCACCAGAGTATTAGAATCATGTAAGAATAATATTCTGGCAGTTTCTTTAAAAAACTGTCCTTGAGAGCATTCAGTTAACCCTTGAGGAAAATGAACAAGTTACCTGTAAATTAGGATCACATCTGTGCCTCAGAAGTACCCTGACACAATCCACAAAGCCTTTGTTGACGGCTACATGCAGACTACTACAGTTACCCTTGTTGACGACATTCATGTCCGCATTCTTGCTGATCAAGTACTCCGCAATGTCGGGTTGCTTTCTACAAAGTAGATAACAGCATAAAACAAATATAAGAGAAGATGATCAACATGTAGTTTACATCACTTATAAATGTAACTGAATAAAAAAGAGGAAAATCACTCAATAAAATATGTATACACATGTACTCATACAGCTGCGCATTGTGGATACAGTGGATCCTCACTATAATAACCACCTTGGGACCAAGGAAATTACCTCATTATATCAAAACCATGTTATATCAGGGATAAAAAACAATAGACTACAAAGAATTGGAATATGCAAAGTTACCTTGTTATCACGAGAGTTTGTTATATTAGTGTTCTTCATAACGAGGTTCCACTGTATCAATTATTTTATCCAGAGATGCTGGATTCAAATTAGCTAGGATAAATCCTTGCTTGGGATATTCTGCATTAACACAAGCTCTGCACAGCCCACAACAGAGTAGTCAAAGAGTAAACGAGTAAACTGTCCAGCTACCAATCCACCAAAAGAGTCCGGCAACGAACCAAGGATGTGTTACAAACAATGATCAAACTCAAAGTGGGGCTTGATACTCTCAGATGTCTAGTACACAAAGACCCCTAAATTTTCACTCAGAACCACTAACATTTAGAATGTAAACGGGAACCTAGTACTTCAGAATCCAATCCGATGTCTAGTACACAAAGACCCCTAAATTTTCACTCAGAACCACTAACATTTAGAATGTAAACGGGAACCTAGTACTTCAGAATCCAATATTTGCAATGGACCTCATGAAAAGGCTACAGCTACTGTAAAGTGCTGCCAAAGAAAAAAAAAAAGAAAAGAGAAGGAAAAAAAGGGTCATTACCATGTTTCTGGTGACAACTGTTCCGGGCTTTATTTCGCCAAAGATATCAATTTTGTCTATGGTTGAAGTTAGGATACTGCTTGGCATCAGAAATTGACCTCGAAACAATAAGCCAGTTCGGGATTAGCGCATGGTACAAATGACCCCAAATATCCACAGATATTTTAGACATGGCGGGTCCCTTTATGTGCACTTCAGAAAAATAACTCTGGGAGTGATAGAGCAGAGCTGCCAACCTCCGGCCAAGCTTTTCCGTACTCGCCAAGCTGAAAAACCGTATTTTGGCGATGAAATCCGTAATTTTTTGCAAGTCCCCAAATACCAAATTTTTAAACTGCAACTGCCACCAAAATTGTATAAGTTAGATCTAAAAATGTCATAAAATTACTCTTTATGACACCCCAATAATTATCAACGGGAATAATATAATTATCTAGATCTAGAAACATAAAAAAACAGCTAAAAACTCACGTTCCCTATTCATCCTTTCGATTCCACTACGGAGCAGCTCCACATACTGCCGCCTTACACCAAGCAGCAGCCGCGCCGTGCCGCCCGCGGGCTAGGCTGGCCGGCTGCCTAACGCCTCGGTGTGTAAGAGCAGCCGCACCGCTAGCGCTTGAGCTCATAGCTTGAGCTAGAAGTTTGCGTGTGCGGTGAAAGTACGTTCGCAGTCTCCTTTCTGTATGCAGTTTAGGTACGTACACAGTGCGGAGTTCCGGGAACAGCGAAAACAATACAATATGAGTGTGAAAGTATGAGTGATAACAAATACATGTGCGCAACGTATAATACGAATAGTGCATAATCAGATTTCTTCAAATCCGTAATTTTTGGGCGACATTCCGTAATTCCGTAATGATGGTTAACTTCCGTACCAATTACGGAAAATCCGTACTAGTTGGCAGCTCTGATAGATCTGGTGCCTCATGAATAGCTTTTGTTTCCCCCTTTAAAGGAGAATTAAGCCCTGATTACAAATTTACTTATATTGGAAGGTGTAATATATTCCTACTATTGGCCTAAATCATTTTCTAATAAGATATCAGAAAAGGGTATAAATAAAGATATTCCAACACCCGGTATCGTCTCCTACTCATTTACATGGGGGCTGCCATTTTCTTGCTGATTTGGAGTTGTACATGAACCATTGAGAAATGTTCCAGTCAGGAAGATATTTTGAATCCAAATCCTAAATTGATTTTCTTCATTAACTAAAATCCCATATGTGACGGAAAATATAAAGTGGGTGTTTACATGTATTATAAAAATTAAATCTTTATAATGATACTTTTAAATTGTCTGGTTTTGCTTAACAAAAATCTATTTTCTTGGGTTTGCCAAACAGAGCAGAACATAATATATGCAGCATGCATTCTGACTTTTCAAGTCCATTATCCGAAAGCAGGTGAATGCATAGTTTGCCGCTATAGATGCTCAGGGAAGAAGCATCCATAAAATTTGAATTAATTTGCTCCGTCCCATACGTCCAGTATCGAGAAAATAGATTTCTATTAAGCGAATATCGATTTTCAACAGAAATATATAAGGAAATCTTCAGTTTAAAAATAAATTGACATATCTATTCTATATTTTTAATCTCAAATGGGTTTTAAATTTTGAAAAAGGCAATTGAGCATTTGGATTAAGAAAATCTTCTTGTACACATAAACAAAATGGCAGCCCCCATGTGCTGCTAGCAGACGATACATATTGCTAGCAGATGGTAAATTTTGCTCAGAAAAATTTGATTTGTATCGATCTCGTATATTTTGACGCGAAGCCATATAGTCTAACAAGTAGGAATTAATAACACATTTGAACACTATCGTCTTTATTTTTGAGCGTAATTCTCCTTTAAAAAGAATACTTCCACCTGGATATCATGGAATGCACCATTAGTGCATAATTGAATAATGATTACATGACATTCATGAGCACATATCGAATATTAGTGTCAGTGGGTTTTAGAATTTGGTACAGATGACCTTTATCTGCTCATGCTCAGATTGCATCTCCGAAGTGGCTTATTGTTGCCGTAGCGTGTTGTTCAACCATATACAATCATCACGATAAAAAAGTTAACTAGTTACTTGAGACGACATTGACTCACCCAAAGACAGCGTAATGGAGAGCAGTATCACCGTCTTGATCTTGAAGCTCCATGGAAGCTTTGCCCAGGCTTAGCACCTTGATGACTTCTAGATGACCTTGGTGACTGGCAACCTGTAAGGCAGTCTTGCCTGACACCCTGGCATTCACCTGGTAAATGGGTATCAGAATGAAACGGTTGAATATTCAAAACAAAAACTAGAAAATACTTTGTATTCTAATGAAAGTCTGGGAAACTAAAAATAGGAATATATAGCTAACTTCAAGTTCAAAATAATGGAAGTTTGGTTGCTGGACACAGCAGCTAAACCTTTTTATTAGCCCTGCCACTAGGTTTTGCCTTTGAAAGTATAACAGTTTAGTTACACAAAAAGGCACTGTTGAAACAAGCAACTTTGAAAAAATGTAATGAAGTATGTACATTGGAAATAAGATAACAAGCTGTTCTTGCTGCCACAAGGTTTAGCCCTTAAAAGGGCAACATGTTATTCACACACAAAAACAATGTTGGAAGTATCACTGAAGAAAGTGTGAGGAAAAATGCTCGTTGGAAAAGAGCACTCATACATAGCACTGATTTCATATCAAAAGAAGTGAACTATTTTTGTCGATCAAAATACCAAGCAGAAGCTAGAGCAACACCTCTTGCTATGGCAGACATACATGAAGAAAAACAGGCACTTGACTGACTCCAAGAACAAGCCACAATCATGCTTCTGGCAGCATGAGAGGGAAGTAAACACATAAGCTTTGCTAAGGCTACAATGAGGCAAGAGAATTTGATTCCAAGAACAATCCAAAGTCAAGCTAATGGCAGCATGAAAAGGAAGTACACACCAAATCTTTGTTATGGATGTCATGGAGGTAGAGAAACCCCGGGGGGGGGGGGGGGGGGGGGGTACTCAGATTATAATCGGACGGGGGTGTGCGGCTGAGAACTCCAGACCCATACCAACATCCAAGGGTCCTTTTGCTGTAAATAGGCACCCATGTCTAAGGATTTTTTGTGAAAAAGGTAGACCCGTATTTTTTTTTTGGGTCTCGCCAGCTTCTCAAAAAGTCGCTCAGTGGGGTGGGGGGGGGGGGGGGGGGGAGGGGGGGGGGAGGGGGGGGGGAGGGGGGGGGGGGGGGGTAGGGACAACATTTTTTTGGGGAAAATGGGACCCATGTCTAAGGATTTTTTGGGGAAAATGGGACCCATGTCTAAGGATTTTTCGGGGGAAAATGGGACCCATGTCTAAGGATTTTTCGGGGGAAAATGGGACCCATGTCTAAGGATTTTTCGGGGGAAAATGGGACCCATGTCTAAGGATCTTTCTTCAAAAAGTCACCCTTCCCAGCGGCACGTCCCCGTCTACCCAATATACGTGAGTACCCCCCCCCCGGGAGAGAAACAAGCGCTTGACTCCAAGAAAAAGAGGTGAACTCAAAAGCATTTGATGCCTTGTCTGCCTACATTGAAGAAACAATCAATGGAAACAGATCTTCTATCTTACATGTGATACCCAATATGATGCACCACGCGTTACCCCGGGGTACCACGTTGTGTAGCGCCATCTCACATCCACTCAAGTACAACCCCAGAGTTATGCATGCAGTGCGCGTAAGTAGTCATTCCCACTGCATGCTCACAGTGCAGTGTTACTACATGTATGCATGGTGTGCATGCACTGCTGCTCGCACTAGCTAGCGCTCACAAGCGCAGTGGCTAGCGCTAGCTCCCGCGGCTTTAGAACTTGATTTTATTGCACTTCTTCCTAAAAAACACCACATCATCGTTACTGTATTTTAGCTGTCAAGCTTTCAAACTTAGACAATGGTGGAAGGTAATGGTGGATACGGAGATTTACTGAAAGGGAAAGGACGTAAAAGACGGAAGATTTCAAGGACCGAGAAAGTTGAAAGAGCACGGTGTCGTGCAATACAGAAGTTGGGGGACGAGCAGGCCGCTGATGTGGTAGCGGTTTTTAGGAAGGCAAGTGACGGGGCAGACAAGGAGCAGGCTGATGGTGTTATTATGACCCTGCTGGCCCAAGCCCTCTCTCAAATCGAATAAATAGAAATAAATAATAGAATAATTACTCACAACAACAATGAATTTGAGAAAAATACAATACTTATAGGATTTTTTACAAGAACATGGGACACAATTAAATGTTGAAAAAAATCACACCAAATTAATTTCCCACTTTTTGGTAACCCAGGGTACAGCCCTAAAAAAAAAAAAATTCAACAAAATGGCAGATTTTTATTTGGTACCACAGGGTACCATTTATGTCATCATATGCATGTAAATATAAATTGGTAGCTAAAACTTGAGGAAAGAAGTACAAGGCAATGGAAGATGATGAAACATGGAGGAAGGACATCCTATGGATGACTGATGTGTCAATATGAAGACACTCCAATTGATGTGGATAGAATGGAGCAATAACCTTGGGATAATCATCTTAAGGAGATTAGGTACCTACAAAAACCAAACCAATCACCCACTTCTGTAATTGTTCAGAAGTAGAGAAGGTCTATGTCTGTTACACCGGAATATGGAAAGCAGTCCATAGCAATGACCTATCATCTTGCCACTGCAAAATTTGTAACACTGATAAAGTGAAGAACAAACAAACTTTGGATAACGTTTTCATAGCTTCAGGGATTTTCCATGACGAATAACCTCTTTTCTGTGCCTTGCCTTGAAGTGATCGATCAATATTGAAGTACTGGTCATGGGGAAACCAAGTAAACAAGATTACCCCCTCTTACTTTTGGGGATGCTGCACTTTGAATAATGAAAATGCATCTGCTATCTGTAGGTACCACAAATCAACCAATCACCAACCTCTTCCGCCATTGATGTTGAAACATGCCAAATATGGCGAATATCTGTTGCATCAGAATCTGGGAAACAGTCCATAGCAATGACTTACGATCTTGCCACTGCAAAGCTTGCAATGCATATATACAAAGCCAAGAACAACCAGTTCTGGATAACGTCTTCATAGCACTAGGATTTTTGCAGATTGAATTAGCCCTTTTCAGTGCCTTTGGAAGTGATTGATCAATAAGTGTGAATTACTGATCAAAGGAAAAAATTAGAAATGCTGCTGTTAGAAAACAAAAGGAATCTAATATCTGTAGATACTACATGTACAACTCAACTAATTAACATCATCAAGTGCCATTGAGGTTGAGACATTGTGTAAATTACTTTCTAATGCCTCAGAAACTGAAAAATGAAATCAATCGTTGTAAGGTATGATCTTGCCACAACAAACTTGCACTGCAGATACGAAGTAAAGAACAGCCAGCGCTTGATAATGTCTTTGAGGAACTCCGATTTTTCCATACTGAATAGCTCTTTTCAGTGCCGGTGGGAAAGTGATTGATCAAAAAGTGCGGAGTACTGATCAAAGGAAAAAAATGCCAATATTTCAAGCAAGTACACAAGATTATTTCCCTTAATTTGGGGATGCTGCATTTTGAATCACTTGTGCAAACAGATAACATATATCTCATGTCTGTGGATACTACAACTCAACCAATCAACGATATCCAATGCCATCACTGCTGAGACACTTCGTCGCTCACTTTATATTGCAGCTAGGAAACAGTAAATGGCAGAATACATGAACTTTCAATTGCAAAACATGCAAAAAAGTGTTTTATGCATTTGTTGCACAAGGATCATTGCTTTGGCCCCTCCCAATGCCTTCTGAAAATTGATCAAGGAGTCAAGAAGACCACATATTCTCAGTGAGTGTGGGGTTCTGGCCAGCTGGTCAGTGAGTAAGACTGACCAAGGGAAAGCATTACAAACTCTGTAAGACAGTATACAGTGACAGCGGAGTACTCAAGAGTTCCCACAGAAATTTGAGACCAAATTTTCTATGACCAAGTAAGTACCAGTTTGGTATGGGTCGCGGCATCCAAGCGGTGTACGAATACCACACAGTGATATATATTGTCATGTTGCCATAGCCACATACGGCCCACGTTCACAATCAATTTCCATGACTTTCCATGACTTTGGGAGATTTTTTTCTTCATTTTCCATGACTTTCCAGAAGAATTTATTTTTCCATGACTGTAGGACGCCTGTCCAAAGAGCTGGTGAATGGATTAACCAAGGGAAAGAACTATAACTGCAGCAAACCAGTAGACAGTAAGTATGCAATACTGATTAGAGGGCTGATTAATGAATTTCAAAAGGGGGAGAAATACAAATGCTGAAAAATGGAGCACAAGTTTCAAGCCCTTTCTTTAAGGATGTTGCACGTTGAATCAAACCTGTCCACCAGAAAAAATAAATAGATGTGATAAATGTGGCATGTTTCGGATATAATCAATGACCATAGAACACCAAGAGAACCTAGATTCTCAAGACTACAATCAGGATATGAACAAGAGCAATACACTGGGTCTTTCTTTCCATAATTTTTCTCATACTTTGGGGATGCTAAACTTTGAATTATGCATGGCTGCCCGATGTCATGCAAAAATAACATCCCATACCTGTGGCTTAGTTCAACAAGTGTATCCAAGAGTATTTTAGAAGAAAATCTAATATCTGAGGCAAAATTCAGTTAGAGCTGACAACCACAAAGAAGCAGAACTTGAAAAGGAAATGAATGACATCTTCCAGCAATAATCCAAACGGTAATTTCTTGTCATGATTTTTTGTCCAGACTCACTTGAACTATGGAAGAATGTGTAGCACAGAACTCTACCATCAACTTTGGTGGCAGGTTACATAGGCCAGTCAGTCAGCATAAAAGTCAAAAGAAATTGTATGACAGAAAAGGTCATGGGTAAAGTCTCCTTATGCTTTGTCATTTTAAGAGGAGCATTACTGAGAAATGCTGAGTTGCCAATGGGAAAATTTAGGTCTCATAGCACTTTTATATTTTCTGATACCAGAACATTCACTTTTCTAACAATTCCCGCTTTTCTTACCCATTCTGGATGCTTGGCTATCAGCTCTGTTACTGTTCTGGTGTTCCCCTGGGCAGCTTCGCTCACCAGCTTATCTGGACTCTCATTGGGCGTTCTAAGGGTTAAGATCTCCTGCAGCAGCTCATGGAGATTACCTAAAGAATTTAAAAAAACATTCCAATCAACTATTCAGATTAATTTTGCTTTTAAATCACATATTGTTCATAATTCTGCCTTTTCTATTCTATTTTTAAAAACTTTTAACATCTACAGTACATATTCACAAATTCCTACTTATTAGATAAAAAAAATGTAAATGTAAATTACAATATACCTTTGGAACAGTTTGAGCTTACTAAAAGACATACAGTCGGCAGTTTCCACAAGCAATGCATCATAATTACTTTCACCAAATTTAGTAGAATAACCAAAAATAATTAGATATCTGCAAAAATCGATGGGACACGGAAATTACTTGAAATTCCCTGGGGAAATTTGGTTTTGTCAAAGCTGCCTGTTACTTGAAACATTTCACTGTTGGAATAAAGGACTGGATCTCCGGGAATCAATATTTTATAAAAACTCTTCAAATAGTAAATTAATACTACTTGCTACTTTGTAACATCACATGATACATGTACTTGATCAACAAGACATCCACAAAATATATGTAATATAGAGAAAACTGACCCTGCAGTTCTTCGGCTCGGTCAGCAGTCATGGTATTATTGAGGTCAGGCTTACTTGACCTTTCAACAGGGGTCAAGCAAGCAGGGTTGAATGTCCACACTTGCTTATCAACAGACACACGGAGGTCACCGTCAGAGTAAAGCTTGAGGACTTTCCCATTCTTGCCAAGAGTCTGTTTTGAGTATAAACAAATGAAGACATGAATAAGAGCAATATGGACAACAGTATCAGCAGGGAATGTACTTCCAACAGCTTGGAAGGAAAGTAAAAATCGATGTTAGTCTTATGATTTGGGACAGTTTTCAGATGGTTACGGTACCCACCAAAAATGCTTATATGCTAGATGTATTAAACGTATATAGTATAATGCCAGAATAATGGTCAATTTTGTTTTGATTCTGGATCAGTGTCATTCTATAGAATACCAAATTTCTATACAAATTTCTCAACAATATATTTTGAGATTCATAAAAGTGTAAATAGACCTCTTACTATGTCTTCCACGCTCATGTATTTTGAAAGCAGTTCTCAATTGTAGATGTGATATACATCTGGTCACTGCCAGAACATATGAACATTGGTATTTCAGGTTTCTTCAATTGCATTTTACCAAGGAGTATTCCTGAAATAGAGTGTGAAATGTTATACTTTTCTCTCTCGCAATCATACAATTGTGGAGACATGTGGAACCTCGTTATAAAAACTCCCTGTGACCAAGGAAATTGCATTGTTGTATTGAAACCTTGTTATATTAGGGCTACACAACAATAGAAAACAAAGAAGAGAGATAGGCATGTTTACTTTGCTATAACAAGAGTTTGTTTGTTATAACAGTGTTCTTTACCACTAGGCTCCCCTGTAGTAGGAAATGTAATATGAAGCCATACTCACTGCTGTCATGCCCTCGCTCCATTCGCCATGTCCAGATTGCAGTCTCTTGACCATGGCCATGTCTGATAGAATAGTCACTTCATCCCCTATTGCATACGTGTTTACCTGCATATTAACAAAAAGCATTGATGGACAGTCAAAAAAGGGTGATTCCATGCAATTTGTCCCATACAACATATGACACATTTATCCATGAAACCTGTCTATAAAGACCATTCAAGGGAGATAGGAAAAGTGGTCTTCATGGACAGGTTCCTTATATACATGTTTCAATGAGAAATTCTGTTCAAGGGAATCAAAAATTGTGGTCTTTACAGACAGGTTGTCTTTCTATACACAATTGGTTGGAAACACAGGTTTGACTGTATTTCATCCATATATGTAAAATTTCTTGATATGACAGTGAATAACTGTAACAATACCAGAAAGAACCATTTCTTAATGGCCACATCAAGAGATTCTTATTTATAGATGAAAAATATGGATAAAAGACAGAAAGAAATCAGGCACGTTTGAAATGAGGTGTTGGCGCAGAATGCCAAGGATCCCATGAACAGCCTGCAGAGCAATGTCAGTGCTTGATGAGTCATAACCAAGCTGCTCTCTGGAGACACAGTTGCAAAACGGAAACTTGACATGGAGCAGAACATCATGCTTGGAAAAGAGCAGGGTAAAATGAGGGGGAAAAAAGGAGGGGGAAAAAAAGGAAGAGGTTTAGACAGAGAAAAGGTGTGACCAAAGAAACAGACAAGTCCTTATGAGAGTTAAGTAAGGTGCACAAGACTGGAAAACCTGGAGGAAGCTTGTGCATGGGGTCACATGGAGTGGGAGACAACTTCATCTGTTTGATACCAAGAACATTTGCCAAACAACTAGCGTAGAGTTAGTACACATTATAGTCCAGCATACAATCTCTTGAAAAACCAATTGGGAAATGTGGTATAACATTTCATTTATATCCTAAAAAAGTCAAGGAAACTTTAGATATGTAAGCACAGACTAAATGAGAAAACTTGCCAAACCAACCAAGCTTATGAAATATCTTTCACTTTTACCACAACTCAACCTTCGGCTTTTCATCCTCAAATTGGCACCAGTTATTCTTATTTTCCACTCCTACATAGTTTGAAAAAAAAAGTATATCACAGAAACTAATTTAAATGACAAACTTTAACAGAAAATTGCCAATTTGCACATGAAACAGTGATTATATATTTTACACTGCGTTGCCAATTTAGGGAATCAAAAATTGTGGTCTTTACAGACAGGTTGTCTTTTATATATTTTACACTGCGTTGCCAATTTAGAGAGTTTATTGCTTAGTTTATGGATCGCTCTTATCTGTGAATGGCACAAAGTACTGCATTAGAAACAGACCCAAAATTTTCTGTGATTTTTGCTTTTTCTGCTCATGTACAAAATGCGTAATCCCTAGCATTCTCGATCGAAAGATAAAACAAAATAATCCAAAAACGTCTCTAACAGGAGACAATGAACTGCTGTGGGTTAAAAAAAAGCAAAAGGGTCCTACCTTGCTCAGAGCAGCAGGATGATATGTCCACCTTGTACCACAGCCGGGGTAGGTGACTCGGATATCTCCTCTATCTGTCACACGATGCACATGACCAATCTTCCCAACATACTGTATTGGAACAATTCAGTAATGATAACACTGGTTATGACGATTAATATCATGCATCCATCATACATAGACATGCGTACTGTACGAACCGGTTCGTAATACTCATATTATAAGCTAGAAATCATTCCTGAATTTGAACATGATATAAATGATACTAACGATAGTATGGAGGATAGTATGGATAAACGATAATACTGACAGGCTCATTTTTGTGGTGATATGAGATGGTATTGCCTGGATACAACCATACTGTGACAAGTATTCTTGGACGATATAGTCTCATATTCCCCTCAAAGGCAGTCAATATTATTTACTTTTTAGTACATTATGTGTCTCGGTGATCTACATAGATTGTGTTCCTTCACATTTCTCTTGGAAATAAACAACATTAACATTTTTGAAATAGCACAATTATAATTTAGGTCCACAAAACATAAATACACCATTCAAATTAATTTCAGTGAATTTTTCCTACAAATACTCTTTTGCTATGACTACCAGAACTTGCGATTATCGGTTACTGAAAGAGGGGCACTCACCTCTGCCATCTTGGGGTTCCAGCCCCCATGACCTTCCTGCATGGCTTTGAGGACATCCACTGTGAGAATGACCTTCACCTTGTCCCCGACACAGAAGGTCACTGTTGGTCCATCGGTGGCTGCCCTCTGCGGGTTCTGCTCTCCTACTTCACCTGTCGATGACCACATGGGATGAAGGGTGTATTAAAACAAGGTTTGGTATGAGAATGTAAAATTTACTAAATTCTTAGATGTGGTCTGTAACTTATGGGACATGATAGCTTGGAATAAGCCAGTTCGTAATTAGTTCACGGTACAAATGACTCTGAAATGACCCTGAAATGACCCCAATTTGTACGCGAATGCGCATTTGTTTGGCAGACACGCTACTAGTTTAACATGTGAAATCATACTGGTGCGTGCATCATGGTGCGCACAAAATGACAGCGTACAGAGGTACGAATGACCTTTATCTGCACATGCGCAAATTGTAATTACGATCTGGCTTCTTGCCCTAAAGACAGAGTACATACACTATTGAACATTGATTTGTATGCACAACTTAAACAAGTTATTTTCCTTTGCCTCTTCAACACTCTATGACTCTGTCGTTTACCATGTACATTTATCTTTCATCTGTCTCTACTTCACCATCAGAGTCATCAAATATCAATACCATCATTATCTTCTTCATTATAACTGTCATTATAATCATCACCACCATGATCAATCATATTTAATCACGAATCATCATCATATCCATCATCCTCATCTTCCTCATACCAAGTTTAGGGAGATGGTCCATGTAGTAGTAGCCTCCCACCGCATCCTTGGTGTACTTGAGATCCACCTTGCCCTTGTGGCCTATCCGATAGACATTGGTCAGACCCGTTCCCCAGGTCACATTGGCCACGCTACGGCCTGATTCCTGCTCCCAGCCACGGATGTTGATTACGTTTCCTGCTTTTCCATCTCCACCTGACAACAACAACAACGACGAACATCAACAAATTTTGAATGCACGAATGTCACTTACATTACATTACATTTACCTAACTTTCTTTCTAAATTCAAGAAAACAAATAGTCTATCACTGAATTGCATGCTCAGACTGTAAACATAATAAACTGGTAAGAAGACAACTATATCCATTCTGTAACAGAAGTTGAAATTATAATTATCTACTTTTCAAATTGAATGCACCTCTACTTTAATTGCAAAGTATTCAATAGTACAAATCAAACTGATTCCAATAATTGCAATGATCTAACTCAGAAAATTTCTGAACTTTTGTATATGTTATTGGTATATTTGTAAACAGCTATTGAAATCAATAGACTTGCTCAGTAACATTTGACCTCTGAACTCACCATCTTGGTCACCCCAGTCCCAGTCTGCTCCTCGAACTACCCTGGCCCCTGGTAGCAGACCCCTGACCTGGGTCTTCTCACAGTTCTGTCGTTTGGATACACGAGCACTATAAAAGAATAAAAGAGTTTAATGCAATCATTGAATATCAATAATCAATTAATGGACACATAATAATGGGTTCTTGTGGGGAAATTGATGTTATTCAATATTTACTGTAAAACATGTGATATTAGTCACCAAGAGTGACCCACTTTCACAATTAA
This sequence comes from Heliocidaris erythrogramma, assembly GCA_025617745.1. NCBI lineage: Eukaryota > Metazoa > Echinodermata > Echinoidea > Camarodonta > Echinometridae > Heliocidaris > Heliocidaris erythrogramma. Next base: position 31,166,016 of record CM046865.1, on the reverse strand, counting down.
AACTTCACCGCAGATTGTATGTAATGCATGCACCATCTACCAACTTCATACGGACGGTGTCTATTCATCCCCTCTCCCTCTCTCTCTCAAATTCAAAACTAAGCATCTATAGCAGTATCAACATACTATTTCTCCATCTCTCTCCCTCCCTCTATCTGTCTCTCCTTTTCCATCTCTCTTCTTGCTTCATGCCTTTTTCCCCTTCTTTACTTAAAGGAGAATGAAACCCTGGGGAATTATCCATTTTAATGAAAAGAGAGGATAGAGAGAAGCAATTAAAAAAAGTTCCATCAAAATCGGTTACAAAATGAAAAAGGTATGAAAGTTTGAAATTCTTAATTTACTGTCGATGGCGATCCTCAAATTGGCAATGTTGTATCAAAATGGCAGGTTTAGTAGTACAACTCTCAATATGTTTTGTACACAAAATTTCATATTTTCTCCATTATCTCTAAAGATGCTGCTTGTCTTTTTGTGAACTCAACATACATGTATGTTGTGTCAAATATATTTTCCCCATGATATATCTTGAGCTAAGAAGGAGACAAGCTGCACCTTGAGAGATAATGAAGTTTTGTCTGTAAAACATATGGAGAGTTGTACTACTAACCTGTCACTTTGAAGCAACATTGCCAATTTGAGGATCACCATGGAAAGTAAAGTGAGACAAACTTTCATAACTTTCTCATTTCATTCCTGTATTCAAGAGTGAGAGAATTCAGGAATTAACACGATAAAAGATAAACAGAGCTCTCAAACATACCCTGCAGAGCTCTGGGTGACTAGCCGGACAAAGTCATGGTTGAGATCATGCTTTTCAGCGAAGTAGCAAACTGAGCACAGATCGTAGTCCTCACAGGCAATACACTTCCATCTCATGCCCTGGATACCCTCTTGTTTACACCCATTGCAGGTAATGTTCTGATGCTTTACTCCTACAACAGAATCAATCAACCAAAATCAAATGATGAAAGTAGAAGGAAAAAAACAGAAAGAAGAAAAAGGACAGAAAGAACAGGGGGGAAATAATGTCAAAAGACAATAGGGCCTCTGGACATCAACCCTCCCCTAATCAGACTATATTTTCAATTCATATTTCATCCATCTATTATGTCCAGTGCCCCCTCAACGGCTTGACCCCGCTACCCCTATGGTCATGGCAGTGGTGACGGTAGTGGTAGTAAAGGTATTGTAGTAGCAGTATAGCCCATGTGACCTTTGCTTACAAACACCCTAGGGTGGTATTCAGAAAAATACTTCCTTTGGTTTTACTTTCTAATATAATCTTATGCATTCTCCGGTCGTAATAGAAATCAACAAACAAGCAGAGATGGCGTAACGGGTAACCAATTACCCAAACAAACCATTTGTGTGCAGCTGGCTTGGCCTGTATAAAATCAACCTAAATAACTTTACCCAGCATTCGACAGGCGAACTTTTAAGTGGTCTGAAAAAAATAAAGGATGACATAAAAACCTTGCGCAAGGAGCCTAAGTCGGACTCAGGTTACTGCGTGAGTGTATATGTATGGGTCATATCATGGGTGTATTGAGCAGTCTATTCACAAGTTGCTGTAACCTTCATTTAGAAACTCGCAATTTCTCATTACAGAAGTAATATTTGAAGGCAATAATTTACCTGCATGGATCTCCAAACATGCAGAGAAAATAATATTTTGATAATTGGTCCTTTTAAAGGGTGATTTTGGATGTATTCTCATATAGAGGTAAAGCATTTGGAGCCTCAGACATACAGAACACATAATATGAGGATACAGGTAATATTTTGGTAATTGGTCCCCTTTAAATGGTGATTTCGAATGTGCCTGTTGAAGCATTATCATATGAGAAGTTGATCATTTGGGACCCCAAACATACAGAAAACATAATATTTGGGTGATTAGTCCCCTGTGAAAGAGGGATTTCAATACCTGCTGGGTTGCTACCAGAGAGGAGACTTCTAGACATATAGAGCAAATAACATTTTAGTGATTTGTATACATTACAAAATGTGTACAATAGCCTCATCAAAATTTACAAATTTGTTCAATATGCTAAAACAGCAGACTCCAAACTGTGGCTCTTGTGGGCTAATCAAGTGGTCCACTACCTCTCAGAATTACTAATCAATTACATGTGATATTAGACAAAATAAACTATTATACATCTATCACCAAATGGCTAAAGGGGGAAAAAAAATTATGTCCCAGCACAGCAAAAAGAATGATTTTGAATGTACCTGCCAGGGCACTATATCTCAGAATTAATAATCAATTACATGTGATATTAGACAAAATAAACTATTACTAAATCTATCACCAATGACTAAAGGGGAAAAGAAATTATGTCACTACAGCAAAAAGAATGATTTTGAATGTACCTGCCGGGGCATTATCATAGAGGAGTAGATCATATGCTCCTTGGTAACCCACTCTGTAGTTTGTCCTAGTACCGCAATCCCATTGGACAACGACCGTCTTGTCCGGTGATGTGCTGCTTCCCTGGCGACCAATCTCTACGATTGTCCCAAGATGACCATCCCCGTCATCCTGGTTGCCCCACTTCCATTCGGGTCCCCGGACGACTCTCACTCCAACATTCACCGCCATTGGCTATAAAAGAGGGAAGAAGTGGGATTGAGATTAATTCTTTATTTGCTTTGGCTTAGTCTTTAATTCAACCTGATAACATTATAATATAATTTGTAAATGGCTTTAAACAGTAACATATTAAAACATTAAAACGATAACAAATTAAAATGATAACGAAGCTTTTCGATCTGCAACTCATCAGGTTATCACGCAGATATGAACAAATAACAAGAAAATCAACTAGTTATACTGAAAGCTAAACTGGGCACATCCTGCATAGTTAAAACAAACGCAATGCTTGGACGAACTCCTTTTGTCTACACAAAAGAGGGAAGCAGCCTGCATTCAATCTCGAGACCCTCTTTTGTTACCTTTAAGTCTTGCTTTTAGTTTCAAACTTTAAGTTAACTTGTAGTTATCTTGTAGTTTCAGACCGTATGAATGGACTCATAGTTCTAGAACCACATGCGAGCTTGTGGTTAACGCCGAAACCACGAGCAGCACGGGGTCCTCCGTCGCAGTTTCAGACCGTCTGGGCAGAATAAATTTTAAGTTTCGCAAGCTTGTAGTTAACAATGACCTCTTTGTTCATGTCAAACTTACGGGTCATACCCTTCGCGGGAATTATGGACACAGGGTCTGTATGTGTACTGTACACACAATCGGTATCTACTTTCGGCGTTAACAATGACGATCGCTCGGCTTGTAGTTTCAGAACAACGTGGATCGTTGTTTCGGGCCGATGTGAACCCTCGTTGTGGTTAGTGAGCCGTTGTTTCATTAACTTAAAGTTTCAAAACTACAAGTCCTGTATGAACGTAGCAACATGTATAGTCATAGGCTCTCACAGGGAATTTGACACCATTCGAGTGTTTACCTTATAACAGGTATTGTCAATCACTGAGTTCTTATGTAATGCTTTGTTCCCTCTTCCTATTACAGTGTAAAGAAATGTCATCATCATAAATCTCCCCAGCTCAAGTTGTTCTATGGTGGGACAGACCCATCTCCCTGGTTTCACTGCCTGCCTGGGAGACCTCATACATATTGATTGGTAATTCTACCCAAATCAGCAAATTATGATACAATGCACATGAATACTGGTCACTCGGTACCTTTAAAAATCTAGAGTAGAGGCAGGTATTTTCGGCCAGTCCATCGTATTATTAGCACATTAAGGTGCTAGTATAGGAGTGATGATCCCTCAAGATATAACGATTTTAATATCGTATTGGCCCGGAGGGCGGGAAAAGGGGCTTTCTAACTGCGAAGAGGGGGGGGGGGGGGGGGGGGGTGTGTGATGCTTGAAGGGGGATAAGGTTGAAGAAGGAAAAGTAAGAATTCAAGAAAAAGTGTGTTTTAACGGAATAAGCTAATATTTTAGATATCACAAACTGTCAAAATAATATATTCCCAAACTTTGGGTTATGAATTTACCCAAACTTTCAGGTTGTAATAAAGCGATATAATATTGCTTTATTCCGTTAAAATTTCTTCTTTTTATTCTTTACTTAAGGGGGAATAATGAAGAAGAGAAAGAAGGGATGCGATCAAACTGATACCGAATACCACAATTTTCGCTCTAAGTCGATTTTTTGCTATGTACATGTTTTTATTTGTTGCCTCTACTATTTGGTTAATTTTGTTAATCATGCAATATTGTTAAACAACAGCTACTACCATCTTAATATCTTAATCGTGCGATATCAAGACTTTCCTGATATACTCACCCCTAGGCCTTCATGTCATCACTTTTTGACCGAGGTAAGTCAAAATTTCGCCGTTTTTCTTGTCAAGCTCGTCATATTCTATACTTATTCCTTATTGCGCCAAATTTGGCAGTCTTAAAACTTATTTTTTTTCAAAATTGAAATGTTTTTTTAATTTTTGAAACCAAGTTTGGGCGGCTGCTTCCACCCGCACACATCACTTGCAATACACGAAATGGGGCTTGCAATGGCCAGTTTCGGCAAAATCGTCTGCCTGACGACCCGGAGCGCATTGTACACTAGCGGTGCGCTCGCCGTGCGGTGTCTTCGAACGCCGCGAGCAGCAGTGCAATGTCCCTGCCACTCGGAGAGTTGGTAAAGTAGTGACTAACAAAGTACGTTCAAAGTTCATTTTTTGCCTGAAAATAATACATTCCGACGTTTTAAAGGTTGTTTTGCCTAAACTGGGTATGTATGAACCCATTCTGAATAGACAGCTGAAAACCGTCTGTTTCGGAGGAGTCTTTAACATTTTCTTATTTTTACCTTCTCCTCCTACACAGACGGCTACCCAACCTTCCCGGTATATAAGGGGATCTTACAATACATGGCCTATGAGCAAATCCCCCCAAAAAGGGGGATCTGATTTTCCATCCCTATAAGCCATCCCCTTTCTCTAAAATTTCACATAGATGGTGCTAGGGTTCTCATATTTCAATACATCACAAAAAACCCCGAAAAATATACAGATAATTAACAAAATTTGGGACTTACTTTGGTTTGAACTCAAGCTTCGCACTGACTGACTGAGTATTCGCTGCGTATTACTACACAATCTCTATACGCTTCCGACTAGGCCTACTTCCGGGTCATGTGATTATAACCAAGATGGCTGTCAGCGACTCGCTACTGACGTGCAACTTCCATGCTTCAAATGATCAGATTCTTGTACCAGACGAGGAATTTGGGGTAAGAAATTTATTCAAGCATATTATATTACCGTTGTTCTCATTCTGAGTTGTTTATTTTAATAAAATAATGTATTTATTGGAAAATGAAAATTCGTCCTTAGTCCCTGGTACAGAGTGAGAGACCGAGTTCAGTCTATGTAAGGAGATGTAGTGAAGCAACACCGATGTGTTGGCTCAGTCAGTAGAGCGTCCGCCTCACAATCGGGAGGTCGTGGGTAGCCAGGATTAGCTTCGTGAATGTAGAAAAAAAAAAAAATGGCTATACGCCTTCTACACACGAAGCTAGGCGTTATTACCCAGCAATCAGATTCCGCACGGGGTAGTACGACATGAAAAATGCCCTGAAATCACACTTTTCTGATAATTTCCGCGCCCCACAGGCCCTTCCCCACAGCGTTTCCTCCTAGGGAAACGATTGCAATGACAATTTTGTTTTGATTGACTCTAATTTCAGTAAAAAATCCCCCAAAGAGCATAAGAAATTTCAGAGAACTCACCAGCGTTTGTGTATCCATGCCTCCGGGGTCATGCAGATCCAAAATGGCGGCACTGTCGATCATCGAAACTTTGAGGCGCTGTTTGTAGATTTATTATTTAGCTCAATTATTTACATATAATTCTCTATTTAGCTCTTTTCTACAATTATTCTAATGACATAAAGGATACAATTATTTATATTACATATCATAATTGATATGATTGAAGTAAATTGAATATATCATAAAGAAATGAGAGAAAATTACAATGCCCCGACCGTGATTCGAACCCGGGACCCTGGATTACATGACCAGTGCTCTACCAACTGAGCTATCCGGGCTCCCGTCGAAGCAGAGCACTGGTCATGTAATCCAGGGTCCCGTGTTCGAATCCCGGTCGGGGCATTGTAATTGTCTCACATTTCTTTATGATATATTCAATTATTTATATATAATGAATTTTATAATTTACATTTTTTTATAAATAATGATTTCACAAATTCATTATATGGAAATTGCAAAATTCATTATTTATGAAAAATTGTATCCTTTATGTCATTTTATATTATAATTATTGTAGAAAAGAGCTAAATAGAGAATTATATGTAAATAATTGAGCTAAATAATAAATCTACAAACAGCGCCTCATAGTTTCGATGATCGACAGTGCCGCCATTTTGGATCTGCATGACCCCAGAGGCATGGATACACAAACGCTGGTGAGTTCTCTGAAATTTCTTATGCTCTTTGGGGGATTTTTTACTGAAATTAGAGTCAATCAAAACAAAATTGTCATTGCAATCGTTTCCCTAGGAGGAAACGCTGCGGGGAAGGGCCTGTGGGGCGCGGAAATTATCAGAAAAGTGTGATTTCAGGGCATTTTTCATGTCGTACTACCCCGTGCGGAATCTGATTGCTGGGTAATAACGCCTAGCTTCGTGTGTAGAAGGCGTATAGCCATTTTTTTTTTTCTACATTCACGAAGCTAATCCTGGCTAGTCGTGGGTTCGAAACTCGGCCGCGTCATACCAAAAGACGTTAAAAGATGGGAGTTGCTGCTACCTTGTTTGGCGTTCAACAATCGAAAGGATAGAGCAACGTAGATCTGGTGCACTGCACCTCAACAGTACGACAATACGCCTGACGGTGGACTGTACTGCAACTCAAAGAAGAAGCAAGACGTAGTCCAGTGTAACACCCGACGAACAGAGACTGAAGCTTTCGGTCTAATTCTGAATTACTATTTCATTTTCATATTCTTGCTCAATTCGAAATTTTGAATGATGAAGCCTATCTTCACTCAGACTCAGTCAGAGACAGCTCAGTCACACTCAATTAATATTTCATTTTCAAACACAAACTGCAAAGTTGACCAACTTCAGTCTTCTCACTCATAGCTACATTCCTATACTTCGTGTGTATAATGTAGGCAGTCATACACCTCAACTTTTTAAAACACCACTGCACAAAAGTCACAAACATTCACTCAAAATCGGCATTTAATTTACAAAAACCGACAACAAAATATCCAAGAAATACAATAAATTCAACTCACCGATGTTTGAAAAGATATTTCCAAAAATCAAATCCGTAATTTACTGTTGATTCTGGCGAAACGAGCTATCGGAGTCATTGTGTACATTTCCTGGTCGCCGCGGGCGCTGACATCTCCCCAAAAGAGTTTTGTCCTTAAAAATTCGGTCCCTATGTAGCATACACGGAAAGTCCCGATTTTCTGTGTGCGCGATCGTAAAGATCGATGTGCGCTTGCGATCCTGAGTTTCTTCGTGGACAAAAATTTTATTGGCCGATTTTAGTCTAAGACATCGGCAGTATGTAAACAACACGCGATCGCGAAACAAATCGGCGGGGATTTCTCCGGTTTTGGACAAGATTTTGACTTTGGATTTTGCTGAAAATATCAAAAGTTCTTCCTAACGGCCATTTGAGGTAGGAGTGAGATTTTTAAGGGCGGAATTTGAAAGTAAGGTATTTAAAATATTTATCTTATTTCCCCCCCCATACCTTTACTACACGCGACAGAAAATACCAACTATTTTACAGGAATGTACCCGTGAGTGATACACCTCATCTTTTTAAAACACCACTGCACAAAAGTCACCAATATTCACTCAAAATCGGCATTTAATTTTCAAAAACCGACCCCAAAATATCCAAGAAATACAATAAATTCAACTCACCAATGTTGGAAAAGATATTTTCAAAAATCAAATCCGTAATTTACTGTTGATTCTCGCGAAACGAGCTATCGGAGTCATTGTGTACATTTCCTGGTCGCCGCGGGCGCTGACATCTCCCCAAAAGAGTTTTGTCCTCAAAAATTCGGTCCCTATGGCGTACACGGAAAAGTTCCGATTTTCTGTGTGCGCGATCGTAAAGATCGATGTGCGCTTGCGATCCCGAGTTTCTTCGTGGACAAAAATTGTATTGGCCGATTTTAGTCTAAGACATCGGCAGTTTGTAAACAACACGCGATCGCGAAACAAATCGGCGGGGATTTCTCCGGTTTTGGACAAGATTTTGACTTTGGATTTTGCTGAAAATATCAAAAGTTCTTCCTAACGGCCATTTGAGGTAGGAGTGAGATTTTTAAGGGCTGAATTTGAAAGCAAGTATTTAAAATATTTATCTTATTTTTTCCCCCATACCTTTAGTACATGAAACAGAAAATACCAACTATTTTACAGAAATGTACCCGTGAGTGAGTCTTCTCACTTTCAAATTTCAATTTCAATTCATCATCATTCATCGACAGTCACTTTCATAACTTTGGTCTTTGGCTTTGCCTGATAAATTTCTACAAAATACAAATAAGATTTAACAGCATTCCTTTCAGCTGTGTCACGAAGTATTTGTTAGATAGAAAGCGTGTATCTTGTGTTTCAGTGTTTGCATATGAATGAATCATCGGCATTGTTGATTTTTCAACGACCGGCCACCAGCTACAAACACAATAAGAAACGTGTGGGACTACAATAATTTACATGCACCTAGTACTAGTGTAATGTAAATACAAACCAACCATTCTATTTCTACAAAAACAGAACACATTCATATCGTTGAATTTCCTGCAATATTATCATGAAAATAAACATGCGATGGAAAAGTATTCTAACTCGAATGATAACATTCAAGTGAAGTTTATAAGACAATAAAAAAGATGCTTATAGTGACTTACAACCAGATTTTTCGGGTCATGTTTTGATTTTCTTCCGCCTCCGATAAAACGTACGTTGCATGCATACAGTTATCGATATCTAAAATGGGAATCGATCGCTGTAATCCCACATTTCAATTTAAATTATTGCATAGGATTATTTTTACAAATCATTACTTGCACAAATTTCAATATGTGCAAGACGATCGACGTATGCTCTTATTGTAATAATTCTGAATAAACATATGAACATGTGTTTTTTTTAGTGTAGTCAAATAAAAGAAGTGTGGGAAAGTTGTGCTCAGAATCTTAAGCTGCCAATTGTAGCGGATTTGACTTGGAAGGAAATTCACACTGGAATCGATGAAAGTACTGTAGAAATAGGGCAACTGTTAAATCATATTTTGATATTAATTAAGTTTATGATTTTTCACTACAGAGAGAAAAGTAAACCCCCAACTGTAAAAGACATACAAGATAAGTTACTTGAAAGTAGAAAGGAAGAAAGGAAACTTGCAGTGGAGAGAGATACTCTTACAATACATTTAAAGAAATGGGAGACTTTGGAAAAATTTGAATGATCTATTTTTGTGGGTTTTTTGTTTGTTTTTGTTTTGTTTGTTGGAGATAGGCTTTTAAGGGCGCGAAGCACAAAAGGGTATATAAGTTTGGAAGTAAGCCTACAGTAATTTTATTTATTGTTAATATATCAAATACCCACAAGACAACAATATATACCCTCTACCTTCCTTTTTTTTTCTTTTCTTTTCTATTATAATTCTGTCTGTTTCATGTGGTGCGATAATGTAATGTATGTATCATGTGATGTACCCTCTTCCCTATTTTTTTAAAAAAATAATTCTGTCTGTTTCATATGGTGCTGTAATGTGATGTAGGGGTAAGTAGGCTACTGTGCATACTGTGTGGTAAGGGAGGTGTTTTTTTTTTTTTTTTTTTTTTTTGGGGGGGGGGGGGGGGGTTCCCCCCCTTTTTTTGTTTATATATATATGATGTGGTCTTCTAGATATTGATTTACATGTGCTTACCAGAGAAAAGTGTGCATGTGTTTTATTTTGGTATAAGATTGGGGTTCAGTTTTGTCATGTACAAGGTTTATTTAAAATTATTTTAGCACATGTATGTATTTACTAGTTGATTGTATTATCGATATTAAAAATGAATTGTTATTTTGTTATTATGTTGATTTATGAAGACAAATAAAATATTATTAAAAAAAAAACAACAACACAGTTAAGTAAGTCATTCTAACTTACTTCAGATGTGGAACCTTTCTTTAAAATGGTGCTATTAAGCTGCCCATACGCACACCTGATGTTGTAGATCCCGTCCCACTTGTTACCAGAGGCGGCGTTCCGGGGGAGGGGGCACAATGCCCCCAATTTTCCAAGTACCCCCAAAAGTGCCTTTTCATTTAAAATAATGCCCCTTTTCTCTCTGATAAGTGCCCTTTCCCATTCCGATAGGTGCCCCCTTTTCTGATTCTGATAAGTGCCCCCTTTTCAAATCTGGCACATGAGTAATTACACCATTACACACAACTGCTAATTGAGGAAGCTGAAGCAGTGTTTAGAACTACAATCAACTTTAAAGGTTGACTAAATTAGAGAGAAAATGGGTGCTCTTTCCATGTAGTTTTGCCTTCTAATCACGAATCTGCCAATCGATTGTCCAAATTATGTCTCGTTTTGGCGAAAAAGGGGGAAAAGTAGAGGTTTTGGGACCGTTCCTTAAAACTCGTGAGCTGATTGGCTAACCCCCAAGTGACGTATGAAAAGTAAGAGGCAAAAGATCTGCAGGCTGCAGCATATAATATTGTACACAGAATGCGGTATTTGACCCCTCTGTTCAACGGACAATTTATGAAAAAAGGAAATTAATCAATATAATCTTAGGAGTGAATAATCATTAGCAATATATTTTCTACAAGATCAGAAAACGCTTTTGCCCAAATATACAGCTCTTGTTTTGTTTTTTAGCTTTTCTTTTGAACAATGTTCTCATCCATCTGAGCTTGCCGAACGAAAATTTTGCATTGGTCATAAACGCGTGCACAGCCGTTTTATGCGTCTGTATGTAGGCTACTATGTACTACACATATTTAGTACGGCAGTGACTATGTCCCCTTCGTACATAGCGACTGGTGAACGCTTTTGTTTTGTTTATTTCACTTACGGCTTTTTTTTTTTACTTCGCTTTACTGACTTAGATTTTGGCTGAATTCGAGTAACTTATATAGAGAGAGGAAAAGTGCCCGCGATTCCGAATTGGAGGACTTTTCTGAGCCATGCAGATACGAACTCTGATTTATCAGATGATTTATCAGACCCCAAAGGCAAAGAAGCTCGAGTGGCAAGGGGAAATTCGACCATATTATATTTTTGAACCCCTCGCAGAATACGGTGAAGGGCCGTGGGTGATGTAACTCCCTGGAGTTACGGGTGAAGTAGACCGAAAATGCTGTCTCTCGTTCGTTAGGTCGTCTTAGCTAACAAACGAGAGACAGAATTTTCGGTCTACGGGTGAAGCTGCTGCAGCTGCTGTCGTTGAAAAACAAATTGGAAGACTTGACTCCAAGTCTGATCTTTGGAATAGCTTAATCTTTTAGCTAGCTTATCCTTCTCTTCATGCCAAATTCGGAATACAGGCCAGGATTCTCAAAATCATCTTCGGCAAAGTGATCGCTGCAGATTGTACTCCACTCACTTGGCCGGCCCTTGCCACTCTGCCCGCGTGAGCTTTACATTTGCGACCCACAATGTCCGTAGATTTTCATCTTTAGGAAAATGATGTAGGCTTACACCATATTTAGGGGTCTTGCTACAGCCCGTAACTATATACACCGATTAGGCATTATTGATGAAACTGTGTCCCCAAACCAAAGTTATTGTGAGGAATTAAACACACGAAAATACGCAATGCAAATGGTCGATGCGGTGAATATCATGCTCGGCACCGGGCTGGGCCTGCCGGGGGCCTCCGGGCGCGCACGGTATAGGTTAGTGGAATATTTTCCCTTACTTTTCATGCGTCACAGATCACGTGATCACGATGTCGCTTCGATGGGTTTTTTTAGGGGCGGGGCTTATGACTGTGTAAATCAGCAAAAATGTACTTTTCAAATGTTTATAAAATATGACTGAATGCATAAAAAATTGTGTGATGGATATTTTTTGGCTCCTGATGACACCTTCCTACGAAAAATGGGCAATTATTTTTTTATTTTAGTGACCCTTTAAGAAGATGGTGCTTGATAATGTATTTATTGGACTCTATATAGGGTAATACCAATGTCACGAAATGATTCCCCTTTTTTCACTTTATGTTCACTCCTTGTAGGTGCCCCCTTTAAAAAAATGTCCTTTTTTTGCTGGTGCCCCACTTTGAAGGCCGCCCCTCCTTGTTGCCATCACCCCCCCCCCCTAGTTTGCTCTTGCAATCGTATTTAAAAAATGGAAAGATACGCTCGCTCGCTCTTATAAAACAATGAAGGAGATCGCATTGAGTATGTTGATATCGATGAAATCATAAAGAAAACGACAGGGTTAATGTACGAATTAAAAGATCATTCGACATCCCCCAAATTAAGTTTTCATTTTTCATTATATCCTAATGCCAGGGGCCCATCCAGGATTTCCTAATAGGGGGCGCCAGGAATTATTGATCGCCGTCATGGGGGAGGGGTCTTTGGAAAATTTTTGCTTCTGAAGAAGGGCTGAGATGCAAAATAGTGCTATATGCAGAGCTGCCAACCTGTCACTTTCAAAAAACATATTATTCAGCTAGAAAAAAAACATATTTTTAGGTGAAAAAACATATTTTGCCGGTTTTATATGTTTTTCGCTATTTTCCTTAAAAATGCTAATGCGACTACTGTATATTTCTTTAATAAGAACGCCTTCAGTTGCATAAAGTCGTTTCATGTGAATGCATTAAAAAATAAAAAATACTGGTCAAAATTGTGCTAACGTTAAAGGGGTAATCCGGCCTGAAATTAATATGAATTGAATAAATAGAGTAAAATTAAACAAACAAATCACTGAAAATTTCATCGTAATCGGATGAAAAATAATGAAGTTATGGAATTTTAAAGTTTTGCATTATTTTGGTAAAATATATGCACGTCATCATGAATATGCAGTGAGTGAGGTGATGATGTCATATCCCCACTTTTTCTTTTGTATTTTATTATATGAAATTGCAATTATTCAAATTTTCTGCTCCAAGCCTATATAACTAAAAGGACCGACTCCTTATTTAATGTGTAAGTTCATCATTGCTGTAACTTATTTTGTTACACGGGAGATATTTTTATAGACATGTATGAAAATATGAAACAATGAAGATTTCATATAATATAGTTAAAAAAGGAAAGTGGGGACGTGACATCATCAGCTCACTCATTACATATTCATGATGACATGCATAGAACTGTTTCCCAAAATAATGCAAAACTTAAAAATTCAATAACTTCGTTATTTTTTATCGGATTTCGATGAAATTTTCAGTGTTTTGCTTGTTTAATTTTACTCTATTCATTCAATTAATATTATTTTCAGGCCGGAGTACCCCTTTAAGTCAGCCCCGCACAGTTTGCAACAGGCACTGAACTCGTCTCGTCTCGAAGCAGCTCCATTTTGCTGAGCTGCATACTCGGGTTTGAATGTTTGCTTCCTTCAGCTCAAAAAAATCCTGAAAACCCAAGCCGGAGGTACAGGGGCCCGCTCAGGGCCCCTGATGGGGTCGAGGGGCAAAGCCTCTTTTGAGGGTTCAGGGAGCGAAGCCCCCTGAAGCTGGTACGTTTTCTTGTTCTTTAGAGGGCTAAATTCATTAATCTACAGTACATTATAAAGAAATATTGACATGATTAACTTAATATTTTAGCCAATTGATCTGCTTTTTACCACACCACATGCAAATTCACCTTGCCCAGTTGCCTAGTAAGATCTAAACTCAAAACCAGGAACCAAATTTTTTTTCGATGGAAAATTACTTTATCTTCATTCTATAACATTCCAGGAATTCCCTGATCGTATGTAGTTAACCACAGCTAAATTCAAACACCACAACATAAAGTTAAAGAGTAGCCCGCCCCCCCCCCCCCCACTCGGAGGTCGAAGGGACCGCATGCGTGTTCCCAAAATCTCCGGTAAAGGGGTATTTTTTGGGCGACACAATCCGGCCCGTGAATTGTAAAAAAAGGGGGTGTTTTTTATCTTTCACCCGGAGATTTCATTAAAAAGGGGGGTGTTTTTCTTTCTCTCTCTCTCTCTCTCTCTCTCTCTTCGACACCTGAGAAATTTAAAAAAAGGGGGGTTATGAAATATCTTGAAAAATCGATCAAATCCCAGGATCAAATTCCTGAAATTCCTGCTAGTTTTGATAGCTCATTCAGCCAGGATTATTTCATTTTGAAAAGTAGAAACACTGGCCCCCATCTCTTCCAAGGTATTGTAATGACAGCTTGGGAGGGGGTTGGTGTCTGTCCCGAGATATGGGGTTGGAATGAGAGCTCACCTGAGATAGGGGGGTTCAGAAATTTGGGCAGCCCTGAGATAGGGGGGTGCTTTCAAAGGGAGGGAACAAGCATACGCGTAGCCTACATAATAAGTGGGGGGGGGGGGGGCGGGAAGAGTAGAAAACAAGCCACAAAAGCCTGGTCATGAAGAACGATTCACGATATGCACGCACTGTACCCACCACACTACCAATTATCTAGGCCGCTGGTGCTGGGGAAGACTTGGCACCTGTATCCTTGTACTCATAGTCTCTTGAAAAAATCCCTGCTGGAATTCACTTTCCAGCAGGGATTTTTTCAAGAGAATATTTCAACAAATTAACCAATAAATTAGACATTATCTCTCATCATGAAAAATAGCGATGATATTCCATTTGGACTCATTTGCAAAATTTAGAATCAGTTCTCAGAGGACAAATGCCGGTTATTAGGGGCTGTGATTTCCCTATCTCGCGATAGCACAATCGTGCACTGCCATCATGCATAACATGGATTCACTGCACAGTACGTTAACTTGTCAATGTACACTGTTTGTTCTCACACCCATGCTTCGTATACACTTGTACATGTTAGCACAAACAGTGCACATAGACAAAATAAGGTAGTTGTGGGGTATCTACGTAGTGTAAGTTCGGACAACCATACTCGGAATTTTCAAAAAACGGATTTTCGCACAGAAAAACGTACGGACGTATTTTACTCCAAAAAACGTATTAATACGTTAAAAACGTACTACTTGGCAGTTCTATATATGTGACCAATTTTGAAGCCTATTTAATGAACAATATTTTCAATTGGTATGAGGATTTTTTTTTTTTTTGCTATTTTTTTTTTTTTTTTTTTTTACGACGGCCAATAGGGGGGGGGGGCGCGCCTGTCGCGCCCCCCCTGGATACGCCACTGCTAATGCACATCCCAAGGACTTCAGCGTTATATAAAAAGTATTTAATCTTTTTCGATCTCACACCTCGCTCTCGCACATGAATCATTAGACCATTGCACACAACTGCTAATTGGGGAAACTTAAGCAGTGTCCAGAACCACGATAAAATGAAGAAGATGGTGCTTGATAATGTATTAATTGGACTTTATAAGGTAATACCAACCCGCTCGCTCTTGCAATTAAAATGGAAAGCTGCATTTGAAAAGAGACAGCACCTCCTGTCAAAACTTTACTTTGCACCCACAGAATAGGCATACCCCAGTGGCGTATATCTAGGGATTGTGGCGCCCGGAGCAAGCAATATAAATACGCCCCAAGCTTATCAGTTCAACAATGCAAACCATATATTTCCCGCTTTAAATTACAGCGCTACGTAAAATGATATTTGATGCACTTAACATTGGGTTGGTAGCCAAACTTTGATGAATAACTATATACAAGCGATGGAGCAAAGCGACCGAGTAGTAGAAAGTGTTTGTCCAGTTTCACCCGCACAAACACTCAATTTCTTATGCATTTAACCCTTAGAACAAAAACGCTCATCTATTAATTCCCCCAGGACCTCTATTCGGGCGCAAATGAACAAAAAGCTCGAAATACAATCGAGGAATTAAATCGGGGGGGGGGGGGGGGGGGGGGGGGTAGGGACAAAAAAAAAAAATTTCGCCAAACTTCAAAAAAACGCTCAGTAAAGGGGTTATGGGGCCCAGTTTCCCTCCATAATTCCCTGACAAGCAAAAAAAAAACAAAAAAAAAAACAAAAAACCAAAAAACCAAAAAAGACGGCGCCAAGTAAAAAAAAAAAAAAAAAAAGGCGCCCGCGACCCCCCCTCTGGATCCGCCTATGATAGGGGAAGCAATTATTTATTATACTGATTTGTAATTGATGTAGAAATAAAATTCGAAAACAAGCTGCTGAAAACTGCTTATCCAATAATAGCGAGCCAATGGAGTAAAATGGAGTCAAAAGGGGTCTGAGCTTTCGATCCTTGCAGAATCTTCGTCAGAGGCAAAAAAGAATTATTTTAGAAATAAAATTATTTGATTTGACTTGATTTGAAAGTTAAGAGACCTGCAAAAACATAAGGTGAGGGAGCAAAGCGACCGAGCGTTAGAAAATGTTGCATTTTTTAAATATACATGTGTATTTGAAATCCTAATTCTTATGGAAATTTACACTATACTAGGAGCGCATAATCTTTAAGGATCATAATTGTGTCTTTCTTTTCTTTTCTTTCCCTTTCACTCTTTCGCGTTAGGGTCCCCAAATATTGGCATAAAATGGAATCACGTTTTGTTCTAATAATATATAGGGCATACAATTTTGTGAACTCTCTTCCAAAACATGCAAAAAGTGTTATCTAAAAATATTTTGTTTACATAGACTTTGTTTACATTTCAAATTTGAATTTGATGAGGTCTATCATATGTCCATGTAATTGCAGTAAATACATTCAATTAGTTATTTTTAGGTTTCTTCACGCTATTATTAGTGCTAGAGCTTCAGTGAAAAATTTGTTTTGTCTAGCATTCTGGGCGGATCCAGGATTGAGTATAAGAGGGGGCACACAAATGAAGGTTTGTCAACTTGGTTTGTCAAATTTTGGAAAAGGTAGACCTTTTTTTTTCTGGTCTCGCGAGACCTTCAAAATTCGCTGAGGGGGGGGGGGGGGGGTTATGGGGGTCCAATTCCCCTCCATAATTCCCTGACAAGCACAAAAAAAGGTCTTCATTATAAAAGGGGGAGGGGCACAATCGAGACAATGGCGGATCGTCTATGGTCAAAATGCATACTTTTCTTCCAAAGGGGGGGGGGGGATGCACGGGCCGGAAGTGCCCCCCCCCCCTCCGATCCGCCAATGCTATGCAAGCCTTGGTGTAAGCGAACTGTAGGCTTCCGTGGGGTTTTCTGTCAAGGTAGGTATCCTTTCACATTTCTTAAACCAAATAAAATGAAAATTGATGAAGAAAATCATAAAATCTAATCAATTCCGTTAGCCGCTCTATTGGTTTATGGCAGTGGCGGATCCAGGGGGGGGGGGGGGGGGGCACTTCCGTGATACATCCGCAATCAATTATTCACCTGTCACGAATCACAGCTCAAGATTACCCATAGATATTATCCGTCTGGGGCTATTCCATTCTATGTTTAGGGTCAATTGCTTGTTTAAAAATTACACACAATAATTTTATACACAATTATACCGTACACAATTAAACACAATTATACATAATTTCAAAATTTTAATTTTAATTTGAGAATTCCAATGAATACATGATGTAGGGACATCAATGTGCGGGCAATTTTGTCCTTTATTTGCTCTTGATTAATAAAACCCCTTCTAAAGTTCTAGTGACGTGGATTCGACCAAATTTGAGCTAAACCAACGCAACACACGTGTGTGCGTGGAATTATCATCCCATTTTGTGCATGTGCACAACTGGTCCTACATACCCACTTTTGTGTCAGTTATACCCTCCAGTAATCCCATTTTCGACGTTTTAAAGAGAAATATATCACATTTATTTAGTCATAATGGATTCTCTAAAGAAAGGATGGTTCAGTGAACTTGGGACACTTTGGCCAGGAGAAGCCGCGTCACTCGAAGTGGAGAAAGTTTTGTTTCATGAGCGATCCAAGTTTCAAGATGTTCTTGTTTTCAAGAGGTAATTATTATTAAAATTAAAAAGAGCCAAATCTTTTATTTAGATCTATCTATTCAAAACATTTATTGCACAGTTATAATTGTCAA
This sequence comes from Heliocidaris erythrogramma, assembly GCA_025617745.1. Taxonomy (NCBI): domain Eukaryota; kingdom Metazoa; phylum Echinodermata; class Echinoidea; order Camarodonta; family Echinometridae; genus Heliocidaris; species Heliocidaris erythrogramma. The sequence goes on along the minus strand of CM046865.1, from coordinate 31,147,860 downwards.
GAAGACATCAAACTGTTCCTTTGTCATGTTTGTGCATAAGAAATGTGTGCAGTTTACTCATTGGTTTCCTCCTAGACTATAATGAAGTATTCTCATAAAAAAATCCACACACAAATTAATTTCTGCTCATTTTACGAGAAGACATGTACTGACTACTGACTACTGACTACTGCCATGCCTACTGGATGACATAGACCTGGAAACTCAGCTGCAGACTTCTGCATATTTCCAGTACATCCAGTAATAAAGGTAATAAAGAAAATGGTTACACTTACATGACTTACACTACAGTCATACTTTTCTTACATGTGGAAATCGTCCTAGACCTACAAAACTAGGCTACATGTATTTCACTATTCATGCTATTTTGTGATAACTAATTTTTACTTCCCCGTGTTTGGAATCGGCTGAGTGGTCTCTTCATGCCATGTCACAGAAACTTTTGATTGGTTCATATTCTCTAGATCAGGAACTGAATTATCCACGAAAGACTTCACAGATAAAAATAAGAAGACAACAAGTAATGTTGACGGGTGCTTAAAGACTTCCCGCACAATAATCAGAGCAAGGTGATGACTCCTTGATCAGGACTATTCCACGCGTTTCTAGGTTCGACCAGCATGACCAGGGAATCGACAGAACAGCACAATTGCCTTTTTCTGTGTGTTGTGAGGCTAAGGACATGAACTTAAATCTAGTATCAGTATCATTGTAATGTTAGTTTCATTTCATTCAAGTTGCTAATAATAAAGATTAAATCCATGGTTCTTTCACAGTAAGACATATGGCAATGTTTTGGTGCTGGATGGTGTCATTCAATGTACAGAAAGAGATGAGTTTAGCTACCAAGAAATGATCACCTTTCTACCTTTGAACTCTCATCCATGTCCAAGAAAGGTAAGCTCCTGAATCCCTCTTTCTAAGATTTATCATCAAATTATTTCTCATTTTTTCAAAAGATTAATAACTTAGACAATTCAGTGACTGAATGTAGATTCAGAGCGTGATCGGTTAGTCACGGGCGGACATTTGACAAATTTTGAAAGTTTGAAGCCCTGTAGAAAATATGTATTTCATTGCCGAGAGCCATTTTATGTTTCATTGTGAAGGGCATGGCTGAATGAGTTGAAATTTGATAAAATTTGGTTGCCATGGTCATCTACTATAATTATAATCCATAAAGTATTCAATGTGAATAAAGTAATTAATAGATTAAAAAGATTAATAACTACAGACAATTCAGTGACAAAATGTAGATTCAGAGGATGATCGATGCCCACTCTTAACCGATCAGGCTCTTCAGCAGTGGTAGATTTAGGAGTAGGGGTCATGCAAGGGGCCTTTGCCCTGTCTTTTGAAATATACCCCCATTTTCCAATTCAATTTTTTTTTTTTTGGGGGGGGGGGGGGGTGTTGGAATTATGCCCCCTCTCTTTTTACAGAATTCTTAATAAGCCCCTCCATTCCTTTAAAAGACAAGGATGAACAGTTCAGGAAGATATTCCTTGAATCCTTGCACGCCTTATGGTAGCTGAGATAAAACGGGGTACTGATGCTAGTACTTGGGGCTATACAAATCTGGCAATTATCATTAGAATTATGATGTCCACCTTACCTCATAGGTTCTGGTCATTGGAGGCGGTGATGGAGGGGTCATCCGAGAGGTCGTCAAACATCCTGATGTGCAGTCGGTCACACAGTGTGAGATTGATGGGGTGAGGATAAACATTCATATTACGATACTAAATCCGACATGTATTGTTGGGAGTTAAAAAGACAAAGAGTAAAGGCTCGTTCACATATGCGGCGGTAAACTGCCTCCAAAAAAACTGCTGCGTTTTTTTGTGTGTACGGAATAATTGGTGTGTTTGGATGGATGATGCAACAAAGGTCCTCCGCATACTCACTCACCGGATTTCCGGATCTCACCTGCGTGTTATAAGATACAGAAATGTGAAGCGCAATACGCTTATAAACCCCCACGTATTGTTAGGTGTTTTATCACTTCATATATGAACGAGCCTTAAGAAGTATTAGTTTTTGTAGGCAGAAAGTGTGTATGCCATGTGCAACACACCATGTGCAAAAAGTGTCCAAGCTATATCGTCCCATATGTTACTGACAACATCTAAGATTTATCAAAGCTGATATAGCCCTCATAGAGCATGGATCAGACAAAATATCAAGTAAAATGATAATTCGGCTATAATAGCTAATATGCCCAGTAATCAAATTGGCAAGAATCCTACCTAGGATATCAAAGAAACAGCAGAACGGAGGTATAGATAAGATTTGTATGGAGCGGAGGTATAAAGCCACAATAAATCTAGTGCAGCAAGATCAGATTCGCTGTCAATTGCTCGTGGTCTAGTGGTAAAGCCATCTGGTCAGACTGTCAGAGTATTCTCTTTCTACACTGCACTCGCATTTAAGGTCACGGGTTCGAATCCCGCTCTTTCTTGCTGATAATTTTTTTAGTTATGAATCGAGAACGATAGCGTTTATTCCGTTATAAATAACTGAATTTCAACAATGAAAACCAAGAAACTTGACTAATTATTCACTTGGTCAGGCGGATTTAATTGCGGCTGGGCATAATAACGACTTTGGCCGATAATTCAATTGATGTTCACAATTTCATAATACTGGGTAATGTATGGGATTGGGACATACTTGCCCAAATGAGCCTACTTCTGTAATTATGAGTCACACTCGCATGTTTTCCACACTCGCATGTTTTCCACATAATATGACTGATGCACTTGGAAAATGTGGCATATAACATTGCCTTAATTTAATATTTGCCATATAAATGACATGTTAGTATTGTTACTGCCTATAATAGTATGGACTGATATTGCATAATGCCATATTAGATGTTAACGAACCAGCTAACCTTTATGTAGAGGCAGAAAAGTCTAGAGAGAGAAGTCATTTAACCCATTCCCACAAGAACCGGATGTTTCTCGTATTAAGCCTACAGGACTGTAGGAATTCACTAGCCTTGTTAATTGTACAGTACTTATTCCTTTCTCTTACCCCTTGTCTTTGCATTGTTCCTTATCCTGTTTGATGTTGCCTCCCCATTTATCCTTTGCTTCCACAGGTTACCCACACTTGAGCTTGGGGCTCATTACTGTCCTTGCATCTCCACGCCTTTGTGTTTGCTTTAATCCCCCTCCACACCCACTTGACTCCTTGCTTTTGACTCCCCACACTCCCCGTTTGTTTCCATTGTTTTGTGTCCCCAGCCCCTCCCTTACAGTTCCTGTTACATGTATACTGTTTTGTGTCTGTAGTCTATATATATGCTTGTCTTGCTTTTTAGGATTGTCTTTTTGCCTCTGACGAAGATTCTGCTAGGAACGAAAGCTCAGGCCCCTTTTGACTCCAATTCACTAGTCAACGGGTTAAAGTTCAGAAGAAATTGGCCAAATGAATAGAAAGTTATGAATGTTACAGCTATTATCTCATAACAAGATAACATCTTGGGCTACCACTTTGTTAACTGGTATGCCATCCAATCAAAAGAAAAAATGGTCAGTTTTGAAATTGAAAAATTGCTTACTCATTACGTGTGTCAAGCAAAAGAGAAAATTTGTCAAAATTACCTCACAGTAATAACATTTACCAATATAACATTCTCACATGTCCACTTTCTTTTCTTTCAGGTGGCCATGTTCAATTTTTGCTAATCTGTTTCTCTGACTCTTCTGCTCTTTACTATCCATGTTCAAGGTTGTCCCTTTTAACCCTGTCATGACAGGAATTATTTAAGGGCTAAATTGATCACATTTTATTCTTCAAACTGGCAACAATAATATTTTTCTTTTAGTGCTACATGGTTCTAATAATTTGTAATTTCTTTGAAAACAATATACATGGTAATGAATTTTGTTGAAAAGTTGTAAAAATTGCCAATTTTGATAAAACACAATGATTTTGAAACTTTCATTGTGTTGCCAATTTTAGGATTTTAAAGCTTATTCTCATTTTAAACTTCCTGGCATCAAACGCTATATGGTCATGCAACAAAACTGGATATAGTGTGTGCATAATTTTTTGCTCTTTCTTTTCATGCATCTGATATATTTTGTAGGGCTCTGAATCAAAAGTTATTGAGCCAAACCACAAGATGTGGTAAATTGTCTCGAAAGGGTTGAAATACTAATTCTTTAATTTTGAATGTTGTGGTTTTCAGTGTGTAGTAGAAGTGTCCAAGAAGTACCTGCCAAATATGTCCAAGGGTTACGATAGTCCGAAGCTCACCCAGCATATAGGAGATGGGTTTGCTTTCATGAAGGAAAACAAGAATGCCTTTGACGTCATCATCACAGATTCATCAGATCCTGTAGGTCAGTATCTCTGTGTGAAAATTTGTTGCCTTCCCAACCCAAACAAAAAAGAACATTTTTAATGTTTGAAATGTATGTTGATTGCATATGAAAGTATTTAATGGTTGGAAAAGCAGGCTTCATTTAAAGCAAAATGCATGTTGTTTAGATTTGTTAAAAGGAGAAATCAAACTGTTATTTTCAACATTGACTGTCTTTGTTATTGTGGAGCGCCTAGTGTTAAGTCTGATACACATGTGCGCTATACAAGAACCCACTATTATTATTAGTAGTAATAAGTTTCATTGTTTCCTTGCTATCAGTTGTTAACTCTGACATGCTTTGCTTTTTTGTCATCTATAGGTCCTGCTGAAATGCTCTTTGAGAAGGAGTACTTTGAGTTGATGAGGAGTGCTCTGAAACCAGGAGGGATTATCTGCACACAAGGTAAGCAACTCTGATGATGTGGACATATTACTAAAATAATAGGAAATTTGATCCCTAATAATGTCTTATACAGTATGTTCACCGGACCGGTTTACTCGTTAACTCTTTCAGTTCCAATCTCACATTTTCATTCACCAATTGATCGATCACAGGAAAGGTATATGGTGGTTAATGTTTATCAAAATTTTGAACACAAATCAATCATTCTAAATGTATCATTATAATTACATATGCTACCAAGCCTACCATAGAAATTTCCAGAGAAATTTTCAGATTTTAAAAAATATATTACCTTATTTCAATATTAAAAAATAGTAAACAAACAAGAAACCAAAGAATAATGGAGAAAAGGAAACTTAAATGTAATGTTCAATAATTCTTATGCATATACATGTAGTCAGGTAAACTAATAATGTTTGGTGTCATAATAAATGGCAATAATTTTTCTACAAGTTTTGTACACAATATTTTGTGAAATAATAGATGGTTAATGAAGTGCAGACATTTGAAAAGTAAGCATTGATCTCATTTTGGCAACATTTTGAAGAGGGCTACACATGTCAATCCCTAGGTACAGTAAGGGTTAAGGAATACAAATCCATCATCAGACACCAGCGAGTGTTTGCTCTTTTCTTTAGAGGGCTTTGCAACCCATATTACAATAATGTAGGCAAACATACAAATATATTAGAAGAATATTCTTTCTGGTTGACTGACCAATGATAAATTATGAGCTTTCTCACAACTGTTACCGAGTTGCCATGATTAGTCTGGTTTGTGTCTCGCTGTTCTCAAAGCCTTTACATGTAGACGTTCCAGTTTTAAAATTGGTTCTTAGCTAGTGCAATAACCGAAATTAAATGCTGTAATCATATTTGTTTTCTTCAAATTTTGAATGATTGCCTTTATTGTGACATCGTTCCTCTATGCAGGAGGATCATCATGGCTTCATCTAGACAGTTATTATCATGATTAATATTTTATTCAAAAAAAAAATATGATTTTTATTATTATAATTATTATTAACTTACTAACTATCTGGACGTTGTTCCTCTATGCAGGAGAATCATTATGGCTTCATCTAAACAGTTATTATTATTATCATTTTTATTTAAAAAAAAAATTATAATTATTCTATCTTGACATTGTTCCTGTATGCAGGGGAATCATTATGGCTTCATCTGGACAGTTATTTTTATTTTTATTAAAAAAAAATGTTATTATGATTATTATTATTCTATCTTGACATTGTTCCTCTCTGCAGGAGAATCATTGTGGCTTCATTTAGACCTCATCAAGACAATGCAGACATTCTGTAGGACATTATACCCCGTGGTGGAGTATGCTTTCACAACGATACCCACCTACCCGTCTGGTCAGATCGGTTTTACGCTCTGCAGTATGAGTCCAGTAAGTTTACTCAAAGGGGAAGTCATCCTAACATCGAGTTGATTTTGATAAAAGCCCCAAAATTAGACAAGCAGATTGGTGAAAGTTTGAAGATAAATTGAAAGAGAATTAAAGTAAATTAAAAAAAGTTTGAGTTCGCTCAAACATGAATTGGCATCTCTTCATATTTTTTAATACTGAGAAAGTCAACAGAATTTCAAGTACCAAACTTCTGCAATGCTAACGTACAGTTCTGGGTAGAGAGCAACTTCTTGGCAACTGACAAACAACTACAATATGATTTGACTGTCCCGATGAACATGTTTTGAAGAAGCGATTGACGATCCACTTCGCTATTTATGACCTTAATTTTTATTCAATCATTATGAAAATAAGTAGAAGTAGTTAATTTGCATCAGCAGTACTGTTTTTTATTTAAATTCTAATATGGAAATTGGACTGGTATCACAGCTTTACGCCAGAAAGGTGGAGGGTTACAGGGGGACGGGCGGTCTGCACTATTTTATTTGCGAAAATCATCAGAGTGGGTACATAGGTAGTCATCCAGTGTTCAAGTACACAGGTATAACAAAAAATGGGCCTTTCAGAATAAGCCTGCTAGATAATCAACTGTTCTCATTAAGTTCTAGACAGTTTCTTGTACAATGCAGTCCCATAACTTGTACTCACCATTATCAGATAAACTTCTGGGTTCTGGTCATGCGATTACATTGTGAAAGAAAGTGTCCCGAAGCAAATGGGAAAGGTTGATCATGTCTACATACAGGACTTCATGTTTCGTCCGGTTTTGCAATCGTCAGAATGATAAGAAATTGATTACGCTGAAACGCACATGCACTGCACACAGAAAAGGGTATATGGGACTGCACACACATGGCAGTAATGTTCTAGTTTGCAGGCACAAATCCTTGTCAGTTGTAATAGAGTGTCTGCACTGTAAGACTACCATAGGCTTGGTAGCTGGTTTGGTATTTTCTCAAGACAATGATTTTCTGATAAAGTGTCAAATTAGGGTCTGTACTTGCAGACTAATAATGTTCAGCCCGAACACTTCTTCTATTTCTCGTCATATTTCAAATATGAGGGCATTTTAAGCTCAATCCCTTTCAAGGGGACATTTCTACTACCTGTATGATATTCTACTCACATATTTAAAAGGAACAAGAAAGCTCTCAAATTATTTTTCACCTTTCCCAGATCTCAACGATGTCTTTAAAGTGGTTTACTACATGTACATGTACCTTATGTGTGAATAGTCCGTTTGGGATATAACAGTAAGGGGAAATACTCTGCCCACACTGCACTCACAATCCATTTCAGCAACATTGATGCTTGATGATTCCTGTCCTTGTCTTGTTTTATTTCACTAGGACACCAACTTCAGGGATCCTGTGCGTAAACTCTCAGACGAACAGATCAAAGAGATGGGACTAAGATACTACAACTCTGACGTTCATAAAGCTTCTTTCGTGCTACCCCAATTCGCCAGAGAGGTAAAAAAATATCAACACTTCCTTATTAATACCTACCACCAGATCTATACATAACTGGAGCTAGATGCTAACTTCAATTTGTACTTAGTGGCTTGCTCCACCCATAGGTTCAAAGCTATGTGGAGGTACAACAAATATCATTGCTGCACTTGTGAAAAACCCCCACAAGAATCGTAGTTAGTGGACTGGAAATTACCACTATTAAAATCGATGAATGACTTGATTTATGGGCTTTTCCGAATGTACTCTGGTACAAACTTGGGTTTTAAAGATTAAAGTGATGTACAGAGGAAACTTGCTGTAACGAGGGCCTTGGGACCATGAAAATTACATTGTTATATCAGGAATCTCCTTATAACAGGGTAAAAAAAAACAGGTAAAAAAGAACATAAAGACCTACGGACCAGCAAAATGACCTTGTTATATCAGTGCTCTTTATAACAAGTTTGCACTGTATTTTGATGCTATTTTTCTCGTTTTGCATATCCACCATTATTTTTTATACTAATCATCGCTGCCCCTGTTGAAAACTGTAGACCAAGATACAATATATGACCTTTGCTTCATGATGTGATACTCAATAACCTGGTACATGTGTGATTAGGCCGCCCTATATACATGTATATCCAAAAGTGAATAAATTTGTTTTGTGTTCGGAAATTCGTAGATAGATGATGGAAAATGAAGTCGAAATTACCAATTTTGCTTCATGATTTGGTCACACGCAAGACTAAGAACTGCCCCTTGAATTATGCTTTTTCATGTTGTAAAGTTGATGAAAATGAACGGTTCTATCACTTCTATGACAGATGTTCCAGCGACAATTTGTCCACAGTCAATATAGTATGCTAACAGAATTCCGAACTTCAACCTTTGACAAAACGCTATACCTAACCATAACCCTAAACCTCAAATTCTGGAGCAAATGTTGGCGCACTGATTTTTTTGTTTTAAAATGACCTTAGAAAAACCTTGTGGTTTGAGTAAGTGATACACATCTTCATGTGAGAAGGCAAGAATTCGAAATACCAACAATTCATAAAATATTTTGCTAAGTATCAATGTTAGCGAATGTCTGTAATATTTTCTAATCCTAGGTACTTGAAGAAAGCAGTATAAATGGAGCAGCTGAATGATGTCCCGGGTACCCGGGTCCCGCCCGAGAGCATCGGGTCCCGGGTCAAAATATTACATGCCCGTTTCCCGAAAATAAGTATTTAATGATTATTCATGTATGTAACATGACAAGGCGGTAGATAACGTCGACCAGCCATTCAATATCTACATGTAAATATCCATATAGCGCCCCACTGCAGTGATGCGCTTTCGAGTTTTTCCCAGTGTTAATAGCTTCTTAAGGGTAAATATAAGCTTGTAATTTGTGTTATATGATTTTCGGGTAACCGAATTGAAAAAAATACCCGAAACTCCCACCCCTAATAAGCACGAATCATCAGATGGTGTATATTCATATATTTAACTACCTTCTTCATCCATTTATCATTGCATTAGGACCATGATGTTTATATGCATTACGTGCAAGGTATTTTTTTCTCATAAGTTACAGACGTCATCAAAAGTTTTAGTATACCCAATGATTCTATCAAGTCGGTCACCCAACAGCTTTAACCCCTTCAGGACATGATTATTTAAGGGCTAAATTGATCACATTTTGTTCTTCAAATTGGCAACAATAATGTTTTACTTTTAGTGCTACATGGTTCTAATAAGGTGTAATGTCTTTGAAAACAATAGAAATGGTTAGTAATTTGGCAAAAAGTTGAAAGAATTGCAAATTTTGATAAAAAACAATGATTTTGAACCTCTGTGTTACCAATTTAAGGATTTTAAAGCTTATTCTCGTCATGCAACAATACAAAAAATTGGACATAGTGTGTGCAGAAATTTTTGCACTTTCTTCTCATGCATCTGGTGTAGAGCTCAGAATCAAAAGTTATTGAGCCAAACCACAAAATGTGGTCAATTGTCTCGAAAGGGTTAATAGATCAGACCAAATGAAATGACATGAAAAATGACACATGTGATATTCGTTTTTGGATATTTACCTTTATCTCCTAGTGGGCTCTTTTTTTCATGAATTCTGTAATCTGATTGGTCAATTTGTCTGAGAGATAATTCCGTATTTACCTCATTTACTTGGTCAAAAAGATCAAACGGGTAATATGTTGTTTGAAAAAAAAAAGTTTTTATTATTTCTTTATGTTTCTTGACAAATAAATTATATGTACACTTTAAGGGATAAAACCGTTGCACCCTGCTTGCTATCACGGAATACGGGAAATATCTACGTTCTGGTTCCATATTCCATTCGGCCTCCAGCCTCATGGAATATGGAACCAGAACGTAGATATTTCCCGTATTCCGTGAACAAGCAGGGTGTAACTAATAATATTTTTGTAACATATGGGAAAATGACTGGATTCCTTGGGCATGCTCTTTAATTCAAGTCTGAAATGCTGCATTATGTAAATTGATATTCTTGTAAATACTGTCAATTTATATATAATTTACATGGAATATGCTATTAACATTATTGTATTTGGACTAAATGTCATGGTCACTTTTTTTTTTAGTTCTAGGGTTGACATTGTTTTAGTTTTACATGTACTTGTCTATTTCCACATTCCAGGGATTTGCTTATACATGTATTACCTTTAACAAATATATGTATATAAAAAAAAAAATTGAAGATCCCTAGTTTTTTCTTCCTCCTCCTGATCATCGTCAACATCACCATCATCATATTCATCACCATCATCATCATACTCATCACCATCATCATCATACTCATATTCATCATGATCATCTCTGTCATCATTTTCACAAAACAGTTCTAGGACAGACTACTTCATACTTGTTCACATCACGTATAAATCTTGTTGCTTTTTTGCTAATTGTATTCATATTATTTTCTTTACATCTTGGTACCCTTGAAGTTGTTTGTGAAAAGAAAATCTGGATAATCAGAATACGTAGTAGATCATGACTTGATATTATTATTTTTTTAGTATCAATGTATTATGTATCACCTTATATTACCATTTTGATTAATTGTGATATTTCAGTTTTTCATTTTTGCTTTGTTTTACTTTTGAAACTATGTGAGTTACATGAACATGATACAAGTAAATACAGGAATATAGTTATTTGAAAGCGTTTCTGTCAAATTTGTCAATAATTTGAAATGAATGTACAAGGTAGATTGAATGAGAGAAAGAAAGTGATGTCATTCTACGACCTATGAGAGATAAATTTAGAGGAAAAGAGAGAAAGAGAGAGAGGGTATATATATATATAGATATATATATATATATCAACAGAAATTAGCAAGTAATTAATAAAATCAAGTATTTGTTGTACTTCAAAACTACTATCACTTCTACAAAAAGGAAAGAAGAAAAAGCATATTGTACATGTATAAACAACTTAAAAAAAAATGGAATCTATGCAGTTGAATTCGAACCACTCATTGGTTCTATCCCCTATCTTTTTGAAATATACCCTTTATTCATCCACGGGGAGCTATATATTTTCTGAACAAATTGAAACCAACTTCATGAGATTCCGTTTCCCGTGGAATGAGTAACAGCGTCCCGAATGTTGAGCCCCGGTGGTTTTTCTGACGAGGGCCCCGTCCCTGAGGAACGCTACTTTGCGGGGGGTGAAAATTTGATGACGACATATCGTGTAGACGCACTCGGAGCTGTATACATGACATGTCGTCACACGTCTAGCGACCCCCTGCGGTTTCCTCTGTTGTTACGCCATAGGGAGGGGGCGGACCAAAAAAATTATCTTTTTTATTTTTTATAGATAAACGGAGACGAAAATTTATGAATACCCAGGGTAATTATATTCTTTGTTTACTAAGCTTTACGTCAATATATGGTTGTTTTGGGTCAGGCTGAGTTCTTTAAAATATGTTTTCTATTTCCTCATAAGGAAAAACATAATTCCTTTCCATTCTTTCAAAAACCATTGGTTCAAAACCTTCTTTCTTAATGAGTTGTAAATATATTAAGTTAGATATATTGTCCCTCCCAAAATGAAATCAGTTTCAGAGTTATTTTCTTCCATTCTAAAATTCCTTTTCCAACCCAAGGGTATACAGTCACGCGTAAAAGTGCTTAAACCTAATTCTGCAAAATATCTATCAGATTTTTTTTGCCATCGTTTCCTAAAATACGTTTTAATTTGTAAACCCCTTTTCCGTGCATCTTAATCGTATATACATTTTCCTTTCAATTGAATAAGCTGATTATTGAAAATTACCACATCACCAATGTACCTGTTATTACTGAGACTTCTTATATATGTATGTCTCGTATTCACTTATTCTTCTAGTATATCCATATAGAATTGTGGAGCTGTCACTTTTAATAATTCTGGTAGGCCTAAATAATCACATGAAAATAAGAATTCTCCACGTATGTGTCTAGTGACAATTTCGATTTCATATCTTCATCCTTATTCGGAAGTTTTTTTAACCAACATAACTCACTGTGATTTCATTTGTGCAGGAAAGTTCGTCATTTTAACCCTCCTCCCCCTTGCTTATAGTCTAAAAACATTGTATTTCTATCTATTTTATCTTTCTTTCCTTTCCACATGAAATCAAAGGCTAATTTATCTAACGAATCATAAACCCATGGAACTGGAGTGAGTGACGCTTGGCCATTGGCGAATCCAGGGGGCAGTTCCGGCCCGTGCCCCCCCCCCCCCCTTGGAAGAAAAGTATGCATTTTGACCATAGACGCCATTTTCTCGATTGTGCCCCCCTTTTAGAATGAAGACTTTTTTTTTGCTTGTCAGGGCCGGAATTATGGAGGGAAACTGGACCCCCATAATCCCCCCCCCCCCTACTGAGCGAATTTTGGAGGTCTGGCGAAAAAAAAAATTGTCGACACCCTCGGTTCCAGTTCACCTCAGGGAATTCAGTTTTCATTCATGCTGAGCGCATTGCATGCGAATTAACCCCGCTTCTATGAATATATAGTACACACACCATAGACTTGCCAGTCACACAGCGTATTTAGCAAATGGGGATGGGAGCTTGTGGGAACCAGTTCAGCATCATGATTGTAATCCAGTTCCAAAGACCTCCTTTTCTCAAAATGTTAGTAGTTCCGAACACCAGCTTTTTCATGATACGCTATAGTTCCAAAACCGGGCCAAACCACGTAACCACGTACCTACCACTTTTGGGGTCGAGTGCCGAGTGCCCCACCTCACCCGGGGGTATATCCTGTCTACCATGCCTACCGAGAAACCATCTGCTGCCATCGAAACCGAGTTATCCACCTACATGTATATTATATATGCTGTAGACTCCCATCACTACGGTGCGCCCTAGGGTTAGGGCTAGGGTTACTACACACAGCGCTGGACATCGCGAAGCTTCGCACGGCCTTTTGTCCGGGCTAGGGCTAGGGTAACCCTTCCTGCGGCAGCCCGAACGCGTAGCGTTCGGGCTGCGATCAGCAGTCCTTCGAAAGGTTGGGTGCCTTGCTTGCTGGTGTAACACACCGTGGACCTGGGATTGTGATTAAGCAATCCCTTTGACTTCGTGCATTTACTACCACTAATACTATATAGGCAATAACCGTGGAATGATAAGGTAGTTATTTTTTTTTCATTCTGAGATTAATATCACTCGGCTTAGATAACAGCCGAGAGTCTATACGAGGGAGAGGGAGAGGGGGTGGGGAGATGATGAAATACTAAAACAAAATGAGCAATATTCAAGTGACAGTGTTGTGAAAGCGGATAAATTTGCCATGCAGGTATTTGATAAGGCCAAGTTTTTTAAAATGAGGAGCAGGGGGTTCCATGCACTCACACTTATGGAGGTTATTGGATATTGGATATAACCTACCACTCTGTACCTTCATACCATGAGCAATTGCCTCCCATATTGCAAGTGTGTGATATCTAGCACATTGTGTGTGCTGCGCTGGAGAGGAGCAAGATCACATTCTAAAATGTAGAAGGAAGTAGGCCTGTTTTCTCAAAATTTTGCTGATTGTTGTTTTGACCTCTTCAACTACGAGGTTTTGACCGCCGCCGAAATTGACACAGCCCCACAAAGCGATGGTTCCGTGAGTGGGATCCATGTTATTCAATATTTGATATTTTTCCAATTTTTCCGAAATAGCCAGTTGTTACTTCTTTTTCTTTCCTTCCCTTTTCGTTTTCTTTCTGAGTTTTTTCCCCTTTCCTTTCCCATTCCTTTTCTTTTTCTCCATTCAAAGTGATCTATCGACGCCCCTGGGTACAATCCATATCCAAGACTGCAGTAGTGTGTGTGTGTGTGTGTAATTGAGTTTTTACAGACGTGTATCAATCAGATATGATTATTTACGTCTGGGACCGACCTTTAACGTCACCATCCGAAAGACGTGACTCAGTCTCGAACCTGGGTCCGCTGAATCAGTTTATAACTTCCACTGGTTGCTGGATTACAGGCGCACGCCACAACGCCCAGTTAAGACTGCAGTAATTATGCTTGTGATCATGGAAGGGGAGTGAATTACTCGTCTGAAAACAATCCCTTTTTCTTCCGAAGTCGGCGAGTGTTCTGTTGAGTGCTGGTTATTCTGCAAGCACAGACCCTAAGTTGACACTTTAAATCAGAAAATTATTGTCTTGAGAAGTTGAGAGAACCCTAATTCAGCTACCTTCTCATCAGTCAGGAGCAGCTATAGTACGTGACCTATGGTAGTCTTCAAGCGCAGACTCTCTTTTGCGACTGACCAGGGTGTGTGCCTTCAAACTAAGTGCTGGTAGTGGCTTCATGAGCCTCAGGACATGGGTCTGGGTAGTCTGAAAGCACATACCCTAATTTGACACTTTATCAGAAAATCATTGTCTTGAGAGAACCTACCCCAGTTACCAACTGGTCTTTTGCTTTCCCATTTTCTTTTCCTTTTCTCTTTCTTTCCTAAGCTGATAGGAATTAGAGAAAGATCTCTTGAACTTGTAAATCCAAGTATAATAGATCTCCTAGCGTATAATTTTTTTCTTTTTATATATACCATCGGATAGAATAACAGAATTTAATATGGCAAAAATAGTCAAATCTGACTGGTTGCCAGACAAAAATCAATCAACCCCCCCCCCATCTCGGTCGTGTCCTGTGTCAGGAGCACTGACGTCAGTGGTCAGGAGCAGCATACATGGCCTATTGTAGTCTTACAGTGTAGACTCTCTATTACTCTCTATTACGACTGACCAGGTTTTGTGCCTGCAAATTATAGGGTCTGGGAGCTCCCCTCAGTATCCTCCGTTAAAACACACTCCCAAGGTTCTTGCATTTCTTCCATATCTCCAGGCGCGTAGCGGGGGGGGGGGGGGTAGTAGGGGCGGTCGCCCCCCCAATGCCAACTTAAACAAAATTAAAAGGCGAGAGGGAAAAGGCGGGGGAAGTGAGAGAGAAAAAAAGTGCCACGAGCCCTTATCTTTCTCTTAGAATTTGCTCAAACGTCAAAAGGGAAAAACTGCCCCTCCCTGCGCCCACCCCTGTTACATACAGTGCTATATTGCCTGCAAATAATTGAAAAGCAGTCAGGGCCTCGAACCAACTTTCCGCCTAAAAAAGCGCTACGAGCCGTTATCTTTCTCTCAAATTTGTTAAAACTTCCCCCTCCTGCGCCCACATCTGTTACATACAGTGCAGTATTGCGTCCAAAAAATGAAAAGCAGTCAGGGCGTCGAACTAACTTTCCGCCTAAAAAAAAGTGCTACCCGCCGGTATCTTTCAAATTGCTCAAACGTCAGTGCTTTCGCGCTTCGTGCGGGAGAAGGAAAACCTCCCCCTCCCTGCACCCAACCCCCTGGGGAGCACACTTCGCGTGCTTAGCAGCAATTTTGCACTCTTGGCGTGCTCACAACCGCCCCTCTAAAATTAAATCCTAGCAACGCGGTTGAATGTCTCCCCTCTTTCAACTCTTCTACTCAGTAGCATCAGATCCAAAACATGTACTAGTAATAGGGAATTAACCCTTCATAGCAACTCTAAGAATTGCGTAGAAGCAGAAATCACATCATCTGGGACCCAAAGGATCAGAATATTCTGCTGTAAAAAAAATATTCATCAGGGGCGGATCCGGTAGTTTTTTTTAGGGGGGGGGGGGCTCTAGTCTCAGTCAATTTTCTGACCAGCAAAAAAGGAGAAGATAATACTAAAAAATAAATAAACAGGTCATAAGATGTTGGTACAGTTTTAAAAAGAAAAATATTGAAGCAAAAACACACACACAAAAACCATGCCAACAGGTTTTTTTTTGTGGGGGGGGGGGGGGAGGTCCAGATTTCCTCCAAAATTCGATGACATGCAAAACAAGAACTTATTATCAGTTCTATAAAGAGGGGCACAATGTACCCCCCTAAATCCGCCTAGGGGCGTCGCTGGAAAATTTTGAATGGGGGGGGGGGGGGGAGGCGAGGTGCGACACCCAAATTTGCTGAAGAAAATGCTGCAACCTAATCTGCCCCCCATATAATAATAAAAGAAAATCGCAGATGTAGAAATCTTGATTATACGACCCCATTTTCGCAAGGGGACGGGCGAACGCCTTTTGCCCGAATATTAACTTTTCAATTTCTATTTTTTTTTAAACTTTCGTAGTGATAATGTACAAAAGTTACATACAGAAGTGACCAAAATTATGATCCGGGAATTTCGCTGTCCAAATATGTGGATATTTCAATCTGAAACCTCGCTGCCCGAAAATGAAGTGGTGGTTGCCCGAATATTAATTTTCATTTTTTTCAGTAAAAAGTTTTGAGTGGGGGTGTGACACCCACCCCCCCCCCCAACACACACACGCCCAACCCCCTCTAGCGACGCCCCTGAATCCTCCACTGAAGATTACGCTAAAGGTTTGATATACTCAATATCCAGACGAAAATGGACAAATCTATAATTGATTGAAATCAACGAAGCATCTTGTCAGCCACCTTCAGTTAAATTGTTAGGCCGCGTCAGTAAATCGATCTCAGGCCCCTGTTTCATAAAGCTTGCAATAACTGTTATATGTTACTGAAATCCTTGCATCTGATTGGCTGAGAGCAGATTTGTCATAGAAATGTGGCAGTTGGTACTGATAACAAGTTTTATGAAACGGGACCCTGCATGTTTATTATATCTATAGATATCACCAAAAATTCTACTATCATGCTCAAATTCACTATAACGCATATACCAAATTCTTCTTTGTAATAAATTGACACGATGCTTATTTATATTTCTCATAGTTAAGACATATTGTATGCAATTTTGTATTTGATTTAATTTAATTTGGTGTTTTATTTTTTCTAATATTTAATTTATTTTATTATAATTTTATAATTATTTGTTATTTTTCAAAACAAAAAGTTCTTGTTTTAAAAAAAAAATCTAATTTTAATCTAATCCTGTCGAATAAAATTCATTTCATTTCTTGTTAAATAAATTAAATATATTTTGATTATTATAAACTTTCATGTAATACTTTGTTTATTTAATTTCTGTATTTGATTTATAATTTAATTTATTGTTTTGTTGTAATTGTTGTTTATTATAATTCATTATCTATATCATTCATAAAAATGACTTTAAAAAATACTATTAGAGAAATAAATCTTACTTATTTTGAAATTTCATGTAGGTTATTTAATTCCATTTATATTTTCATATAGTATTTCATTTTCATATTATTTTTAATTTCGTCTTTGTTATATTTTTTAAAACTTGAATTCACTTAATTGAATTTCATTAATTGTATCCCCCGAACTAGTGTTCGGGGATACTATGGATTTGGCATCGTCGCGCCGCGTCCGCCGCAGAGATTTTCTTGTGAGCGCTCTACTGGCTGCAGTTTTTGTCGGATCACCTTCAAATTTCGCATGGAGGTGTATTATGGTAAGATGAAGACGCCTATTGTTTTTGGTGTGGGCGGAGTCATTGTTGCCATGGTAAACATATTTTTTAAAGAAATGGTAAAGATTTTCTTGTGAGCGCTCTACCGGCTGCAGTTTTTGTCGGATCACCTTCAAATTTCGCATGGAGGTGCATTATGGTAAGATGAAGACGCCTATTGTTTTTGGTGTGAGCGGAGTCACGGTTTGCCATGGTAACCATATTTTTTAAAGGAATGGTAAAGACTTTCTTGTGAGCGCTCTATACCGGCTGCAGTTCTTGTCGGATCATCTTCATATTTCGCATGGAGGTGCATTATGGTAAGATGAAGACGCCTATTGTTTTTGGTGTGGGCGGAGTCATTGTTGCCATGGTAAACATATTTTTTAAAGAAATGGTAAAGATTTTCTTGTGAGCGCTCTACCGGCTGCAGTTTTTGTCGGATCACCTTCAAATTTCGCATGGAGGTGCATTATGGTAAGATGAAGACGCCTATCGTTTTTGGTGTGGGTGGAGTCATCGTTGCCATGGTAACCATATTTTTAAAGAAATTGTAAAGACTTTCTTGTGAGCGCTCTACCGGCTGCACTGCAAAAACCAGGGTGTTAAATATTCAACACTACGTTGGTGTACAATTAAATGTATTCTTATGGTGTTATTATAACACCCAGAGAATCATTGTTATGGCTCCGTAATCAAATCTGTTGGAATAGTTCGGTTGATTACACCATCGGGTGTAATTTATTTAAAACACGCATGCGCAAAATAAATGAACAGAAATACCGCGGGATCGCTAGCTCCTGATTGGTCTAAGCATAGTGCAGCAGCGCATGCTCCAAACAGTTATATGAATATTCATGAATTTTCAGTAGCGTATGGTTTGGGGTGGCCCGATTTTAATAACTCTTACCATATGCATAAAAAATTATAATGGGTATATAAGAGCTTGCACTAGACTGTACCAACAGGATAAGATTATTAGGATAGGATAGGATAGTACTAGGATAGGATAGGTTAAGATACACATGTAGGATCTGTGTGTACCAAGATGATATAGGACATGGCGTTACTCTGACACCAGCTATGGTGTAAATTATTTTTAATACCATGGATGGTGTACAATATTGGTGTTTAAATAACACCAGTGGTGTTGAATATTCAACACCATTCTGGGTGTTAATTTTGATTTAATCCGAAACTAGGTGTTCTTTTAATCTTTCGGTGTTGCAGGATATAGATACCGGGAAAGAATAACTTTTAACACCCATGGTGTTGAATTTAACACCCTGGTTTTTGCAGTGTGCAGTGTTTGTCGGATCACCTTCAAATTTCAAAACAAAAGTACAAAAAGATCAAATTTGTCAGCAGTGATACCCGAGGTCGCAAATTGCCACTTGATCCATTTCAGTCACAACAATGATTCAAATGGGGGATGGGTGACGGGTTCTTGGCGACTGGTCCCCCCTCCGAGTGCTCTAGTTATTTTTACCACTTTAATTCCATATTCATTTTCATTTCTTATTCACTTTATTTTATGCTTTGCTTTTAGGGTATTATACAGCCATGGAAAAATTATTAGACCAAGAATGGTGTTATTTTTTGTGGGAAACAAGTAAATAAAATATAAAAAGCAAGGTATAACTGCTGAAATTTGGGATTTATTCACTGAGGTCAAAAGACAAATCATATTATAATTTTGTATCCATATTATAGTACCCTTATTACAGAAGTATAATTATGATGTAACTTAAATTAAAAAAAGATTCCAATGAAAGGAAACATAATGTACCAGTTTGTAAAATTTTTAATTTGAAAATGGGGTTTATTTCATTGATCATTGACCCTTCTCCTGTGTATTTACAATCAAACGGTTTTAGTTATCAGAATCGGTTCACTTTCCCTTTTAGAATGGTGTGAAATAAGGTCATGTTTAAATGTACCAAACTCTTTATAATTTGATAAATAATTGCATTGCAATTACGTTCATTCATTATAGGACGTCGTCTGCTTAAGCAGGATCGATCCCTCGTATGACGACATCAAAACATCGCTATATTTCTGGCGAATCCTCGGATATTCCACATGCTGAGAAGAGCTTTTATTTATGCTGTTTTTATAATCATCATATACGCAGTTGACATAAAACTTATACGATTGCCATCTGTAAGCTTCCCAATTTCTAGTGATACATTAATTGCCATATTTGTGATTTTCTTGAGTGTTCTACTTTAACTTAGCAGTTGGCCGTGTCCCAAACCGCAAATTACAACACGCGTCAACACCTGCAGCACTTTTAGTTATGTAATCTCACTTACGTAATCCCCTCAAATCAGTATTTCAGTCCTACTTTACATCCACTTACTGTCACCAAGGATACGTCCACGGATACCCCCAGCTTCCATGATGTCCCACACTCGGCTTGATCTCAGAACACGACTGTCATGTGCCGATCCAGGCCACCTTGCCACAATGTTAATCCATTTCCCCTTATGGTCACATATCACTTGAACGTTTATGGAGTGATAACCTTTCCGGTTCACATAGTCAGCTTCATTAAGATGGGGTGAAATTACCCAAATATGTGTCCCATCAACACAGCCTATAACACCTGGAAAGTTCTTGATCCTGTAAAACCCATCTTTAATTTCGTCAACTTGCCCCTGTTCAGGAAACTTTACAAAGTTGTTAATTTTCCCAGATAGTGCTCGTGAGACTCTGTTCACAACTCGGCATGATGTTGGTTGAGAGACTTGTATGGGGTCACCAACAACCATTTGAAATGTTCCTGTTGCATAATACTGTAATGCAATCAGCACCTGCTGATACGGAAGTAGTGCATGATTACGTCTAGTTGGATGGTCAATCTCTGGTGCTATTAAATCCGTTATAAACATTATGCCTTCCCGTGAAAATCGATATCTCTTGATCAGTTCATCATCAGTAAAAATATCAATTGGATTACGCCTGTCTCTGAATACTCTTTCCCTCCTCATTGCACGATGCAACTGTACCAGTTCAAGAATCCTTCTAGCCATGCTTTCACGTCAGAGTCAAACATACACATGAAAGATTTAGTTGTCAACTAGTGACTTAGAGGTACCGAATATCACCTCTAAAGTTAGCAGACAACTTAGCAGTCAACTAAGCTTAGCGGCATTTTATGAATATCATTTAGTATCCAACTAGGCTTAGTTGGCAGCTAAGGCCAAACATAGTTGCCAACTAGGCTTAGCAGGGTTTTATGAATATCAGCCCAGGTGGTTAAGTCGCTGCCCGGCAAGGTGTAAAATGCCTTAAAAATTTGTTTACAAATTAAAATTCCTCCCATCAAGCTTCTTCGTTTAATAAAAACACATTTATGATCTTTCTTTTCATTGTGGATTGTAGGAGATAGCGCGAACGCAGATCTCCGCTACCATAAATTATACGCCCGAGTTCCCCACGTTTGGGGGAATCGCAAGATTCAGCAAGCCGGAGTGCAATGGCAAGCCTCGCCCTGGGGGTGCATCCTTCTTGATCAATGCGACCCCTGCGCCAGGTAAGTATGCCTTCTTCGGTGAACGGTGTATTTTAGTACATAAACAATATTGGCTGAATTAACGGTTACAAAACTCTTTGCACGTCCTGTAAATTGCTTTATTTTTCATTCATTTATTGTAATATTCAGCACATTCTAAGATATATTTTTCAGATTTCGAATTTAAATTGTATGTTGTTTGGATTTTGTACGATTCTTAACGATTTGCCAATGTTAATTGAACAAAATTATGTTATTTAGGAACAAAACGTACACTGAGCTCTTTTATCAACGCACTCATGAATATTCATTTCAAAAGGAATGAATAGACGTGTCGTCATTGTTTACGCATGCGCGGAGTGTCACTCTGACATTTGTGGAAGGTGCTGACAAATCGAAAATAAAAAAAGAAAATAATGTTTTAACATAGTAAGAACACTTCATGTCATGACGGTAGAATAAAGGGCCAATATTTGAAATTGATGACATGGTTCCCAAGAAAATGATTGGTTGAGAGCGGACATGTGACCAGCCAGTTATTTTTGCCTAACGCGTAACCGGTCGTTAGCACTTTCTGATGACCGGTCATTAGCATTTTTTTTTAATGACCGACCGCTTAATCGTCTTGACCTAACTTGATGAGTTTCTATAGATCCATGAAAAAGGGAGGAGGGTAATTCATCTAATAACAACTTATTCTTGTCGGTTTACAAAACAGATACACATCTAAATGTAATAGGCATAACTATGTTCGGGCATTACCCGAGGTACCTTCGGTATACCTTCAAAACAGACAACAACCAAAAAACTCGGTTATTGCTTTAGGTGTCGGACTGTTCCAAAGGTATTAATGCTCACAGTCACAATTTATAATCCTATAGTATTATGTATACACACTCAAACTATTTGCTGTTAAACCATGACATATTAATGCGATATTCCGTGCTTTTGGGTTCAAAATCTCAACAGAGCAAATTAGATAGATAAGACTCATAGAGTCAATTCAAACATGTTGTATGCACTTTGTACGATTCTTAACAATTTGAAATGAAAAAAAAAGGGTATGCTATTTCGGAGCAAAATGATTGTACACTGTGCCCTTTTATCAACGTACTAATGAATATTCATATTTCATGTAACTGAAACTTTTTTAATGTAATATGATCATCCTAGTATTATTGCCATGTTTCCCCTTTGTTGAAAGAAGCACGTATCGCGGCTATAATTATTACTTTCCTCATTAAACCATAAATTCCCTTTCCATTATTTTCAAGTTTTTCACTGGCCACAATGCGGTCACAGTAAATCAGTAATTGTTTCATGTCAGTCTCGTGTATGTTCTGCGATTCGACCATTTGAAGCGTGTGCAGTGAGAAAGATCATCATACTAGTAACAGTGGCGGATCTAATTTTTTGGGGGTTTTAAGTAGCTTTTATTCATTTCTATATATAACGGAACATTCGTCTTGAATGAATATAACAAATTACAATCAATAAAATCATTGAAACAAGGCATATACAACAAAAATAAATATCATTGAATGAAATGTAATCATTAAAAGAAAAGACGGAAAAAATGCCCCTCCTTACCTCAAACAATGAATATCAAACTTTATAACATAATACATTCTTACTATAGACTCCTTATTCCACTTTACTTCCATCCCCCCCCCCCCCCTTCGCCCCCCTACTTAACCCATATCACAGCATACATACACACATACAACGCACACACCCACACAGCGCACATACATGTATATATTTTTAAAGATATAGTATCTGGCCAGTATCACTGTATCACTCTGCGTATATAGTTTATATGACGAAACGCGTTGACACCTTTTCGTGAGTTTTACACCGGCGTTTTTAAATTCGGCGATTACTGTAAATGCTGTTATTTTCGCGCGATTAAATTTTCGCGCTGATCGAGCGACCCCAAAACATATTCGCGAGTTCTTAAATTTGGGCTGCAGAATTAAACCTCGTATGTTCACCAACTCCATTCATTAATTTACACACATGCAGTCTATTCAAATGCATACGGCATGTGCAACTACACACACATTTTTGTGTTTGTTTTTGTTGATCTTTTATTTTCTCTCAAAAATGAATTGGACACACACACACACACAAACACGCATATTAATGTACTGAAGCGCGCAATTTTATTCAACCCGCATAGGAAATCAGGCTAATATTTTTGCGAGTTCTAGAATTCGCGCCCGCCGAAAATAGCGCGAAATCCGCGAAAAGTAATGTACCGCGAATATTTCTTCATTTACAGTAATGAAAATGATTGTTGACGGAAACGTGTTTTGAACTAAACGCGTAACAAAAGGCTCATTCTCGCCTGAAAAATGGGAGCATAAACGCACAGTATGACTACCGCGTTCTTCTTATCTCTATAAAGTGAATATGAAAAGCATCGTTCATCCTTCCCCTTCTATTTCCTGGATTTGTAATATCATCGTGCTTTGTTATATTATTGTCTCACGTCAAAGTGTTGCATAATAATCTATGCACCAGATTGCAGAATGAAAAGTTGTACAAGATACTTGTAACTAGACAATTTTATCCTTTTATGTTAAGGGTAAAGAAACACCGTCCTTCTATGACGACCATGTACAAAATTTTGAGAAATTCTAGATACAAATATATTCTTTACAAACAAAATTGTTGGGACTTGAGTCATTTCTATTATCATTACTCAGTGGTGGATCAAGGAATTTGAAATAGGGGGGAGGGGGGGGGGGGGGGGCAGCGGAAGGTGTGGGAGGGGGTATCACTCCTCCCACGGTAAACAGACAAATTAAGGCGGTTGTTGTTGTTGTTGTTGGAGCTTGATGGCGCTCTTCAATCTTCATAGATTATCTGCGCCACTGACGTTCCATGTTACTTATTTGGCCTCATCATTGTGATGTCCACTTTGTTGAGGTGGGTTAATCTTTTCCCGGTCAATGTCTTCGGTTTTGAACTGGCTCACCTGCCTCTGCGATGTGCAAAATTAGTTTCCCATCACCTTTAATTGTGCGTTATTGTAATCAAACTTTCGTACCAAAAATAATGAGGATAATGACGAGTCGAATTCCTTTTTGATATTTTTCGATTTATTGCACTATTTCTATAGTATAAGGTACAATATAGTCTACGCATGCCCATGGGCTATACGTATATATATATACAAATATATATATATAATACAAAAAGGGGACAGTTTATTTGTGTGGCCACCAGTAGTCTAAGCTCCTCGAATAACTGAGTAACTGGTGAACTAGAAGGGGTGCGTGGACCTCTGTCTTTTGGCCTCTTATGTGCAACCCACAAGGGGTGCGTGCTGGGCCGCTGTCCTTGCCACCCACAACTAATCGCCAGCCGCGAAGGAGGCCTTCTCCAACCGTTGACCAATAAGAATGTTTTACTGGCCCCAGTATCCGATTTACTGTAAGACTATATGTGGCGAAAACAGTTTTTCGGTTCAATGTATATTTTTCTTTTCTTTAATATATGTCAATTATTACACTTCATCTCACAATATTGAGAAAAAAACACGGAGGGAACCTGAGATGATATATTATGAATAGGTGGATGCATGTGGGTGCTTTTACAGCAAGCCGATGTGATTGGCCAAGACTTTGCACCAATGAGAGAGCTCTCTCCCTGCGACAATGCTCTTTCACGGCGGAGGCGTGAAAGTTACGTAACAATGACATTCCTATCCCATTCGCGCAATATAGAGACCAGGTAGACCGGAGTTCCGGCAACGCCAACTCTTATTATTCTCGTTTTGTTCATAACACCCCATCATGGTTGCATGAATGATAAGGCTGAAGTACCTGCAGCATTTCTAGAGTGTAGAAATGCATACAATATATTTCTGGTGTTCATGTATATCTTTAACATGCATATAGTTTCCGAAACTGCATATTTTCATGATGAAATAAAAGAGTTCAATCGTTGTTTTTTCACTGGGTCAAAAGAGATTTAAATCGTGGGAATGTTTCAAACATGTTCTTATCCTGATTCTAGAGTGTAGAAGTGTACAATTTATGCAGTTGAATTCATGTATCTTTACAATGCATTACTGTTTATTAAATTTGACATTTTCATGATGAAATAAAGAGTTCAATCGTTATAAATTCACTGGTTCAAAGAAACTTTAACAATCGTCAGAATGTTTCAAACATGTTCTTATCCTGACTTCTAGAGTGTAGAAGTGTACAGTTATGCAGTTCATGTATCTTTACAATGCATTACTGTTTATGAAATTGCGTACATGTATTTTCATGATGAAATAAAAGAGTTCAATCGTTGTAAATTAACTGGTTCAAAAGTATGAATGTTTGAACTTGTTTATATCCCGAGTTCTAGTATGACCATAATTAAACTCATACATTCGGACAAATGCAGTGAACATATACATGTTATAAAAGGTGTAAAAAACGGCTTGTCTCGAATGGGTGGGTTGCGGGAGCGGGATGGGAGCGGGAACGGGCACACCCTTTCGAGACAAGCCTCCCCCCGGTTATCTCGAATGGACGCGTTCCCAGCGAGAAGTTCAATGAACGCGCCACTTCGAGACAACCGGGGGGGGGGGGGGTTCCTCGAATGGGTGTGTTGTAGACTTTTGTAACAGACGTTTTTTGACAAATGACTCTTGCTGGGTTTTTCGTTTTTCTTTTGTCTAAGATGTAGAAAATATAATAAAACAGTATCTAAAAAAAGCTTTTGACAAGGAAGTCATTATTTGTGCAAAATAAATAGGAGAATTTAATAATTATGCACAAAAACACACGGGGACGACCCTAATTTGACTCTGTATTAGAATAAATTGTGTCTTGCTTAAAGCCTACCCCAGCAAAGGGTCTATGCAATTAAAAGACACTGTTTAAAAGTAGGCTAATAGACTGCGCTTCTGTAATGTATACAAAATTTAGGCACATAATATTCTCTGAGCGCCTAGTGACGAGCTATTCCATCAACCTGCTTTTTATAAATGAGCCCCAATGCTTGCAATCCAGTTTGCATACATTACCGAAGCGGTCTATTGGGAAAGCTTGATCATGTCAACATAAAAATTGGTGTATACTGTGAGGTTTTGGAATCTTCAATAAGAAATTAACCCAATCTCGCTAAAAGCACATTGCACTGCACACAGAAATGGGTATATGGGACTACATACACATGTGGCATGAAAACTTTGCTATTTCTCATAATTATTTCGAATATAAGGCCCAGATAATTATAAGGACATTCGAAAAGCAGTTATTTTAGGGGACATTTCTACTATGATGTTCTTCCATGAATTAAGAAAGCTCCCAAATTATTTTCACCCTTTCCAGAACTCAACCTTCTCTTTGTAGGCCCATGACGTCAAAATTTAACTGATTTGCAGCTTGGCCAATACACAAACAGTTCAATGGGACTAGACAAACCGCATAATGTGCCGCGTGTGTGCCGCATAATGTAGAATCCACATACGGGACACATTAATTTTTCATTCAGCTAGGCAGTGAGTTACGCTTTAGCGGCAGGTTACAGTTTTGGAGCTCAAGTTCACATACGTATTACAAAGAAGAAGGGGCAGTCATACGAAGAAAAATGGTCACTTCTCAGAGGTGAAAAGGGGCACTTATGAGAAGGGAAAATTGTACTATTAGAACGGAATATGGGCACTAATCAGATGAAAAACAAAGGCACCAGATTTCAAAAGGGGCAGTAATGTCTGAGGTTAAAGGGGGCACTTATCAGAAGGTGAAAGGGGCATATATCACAAAGAATAAGGAGCGCAGTTTTACGAAGGAAAAGGGACACTTATTAGAAGTAAAAAAAGGGCACTTATAGAAGGAAAAAATGCACTATTAGAGCGGGAAATGGGCACTAGACAAAAATGGGCAGTAATGTCTGAGGTTAAAGGGGGCACTTATCAGAAGGTGAAAAGGGCATATATCACGAAGAATAAGGAGCGCAGTTTTACGAAGGAAAAGGGACACTTATCAGAAGTAAAAAAAGGGCACTTATAGAAGGAAAAAATGCACTATTAGAGCGGAAATGGGCACTAGACAAAAATGGGGCAATTAATAGATTTCAAAAGGGGCAGTAATGTCTGAGGTTAAAGGGGGCACTTATCAGAAGGTGAAAGGGGCATATATCACAAAGAATAAGGAGCGCAGTTTTACGAAGGAAAAGGGACACTTATTAGAAGTAAAAAAAGGGCACTTATAGAAGGAAAAAATGCACTATTAGAGCGGGAAATGGGCACTAGACAAAAATGGGGCAATTAATAGATTTCATAAGGGGCAGTAATGTCTGAGGTTAAAGGGGGCACTAATCAGAAGTTAAAAAGGGCACTTAATAGAAAGAAAAATAAGTACTATACGAAGAAAGGGGCGTCACTTATCAGCTATGAAAAGGGGCACTTTTGGGGTACTTGAAAAAATGGGGGGGGGGGGGGGGGGGGGGGGGGGGGTTACTGTGCCCCCCCCCCCCCCCACCCCTCCGGGAGCGCCGCATCTGAGCTCATGTATCATTTTAGGAGGTACCTCAGGAGACTGGAAATGTCAGTATTATACCACTTTGGTGATTTTTGTGGAAATCTTTTTTAAAAATATATATTTTAGAGGTTTCAAGAAGC
Organism: Heliocidaris erythrogramma; assembly: GCA_025617745.1. Taxonomy (NCBI): domain Eukaryota; kingdom Metazoa; phylum Echinodermata; class Echinoidea; order Camarodonta; family Echinometridae; genus Heliocidaris; species Heliocidaris erythrogramma. The sequence continues at coordinate 31,120,109 of CM046865.1, read as the reverse complement.
AAAAAAGTTGGAACGCTTCACGATTGTGCGTGTCATCCTTGCGCCAGGGGCCATGCTAATCTTCTCTGTATCGTTCCAATTTTAATAGATGTGTTGCCTTTTAAGCGAACACAACAGCTACCAACTACTTTTCATAATTTAAAGCATGCAGTTGATAAAGTTTCAAATTTACCGGGTAGCGCTTCCGCACTACGTGTACAGGAAAACACGGGTGCTTCGTATGGGGAAATTGATCACGTGATCTGCATCATAATTAACGCACGCTGACTGCGAAGAAGCGTCCATACCTAGTCTGCAAGCACAGACCCTAATTTGACACTGTATTAGAATAAATTGTGTCTTGCTTAAAGCCTACCCCAGCAAAGGGCCTATGCAATTAAAAGACACTGTTTCAAAGTAGGCTAATAGACTGCGCTTCTGTAATGTATACAAATTTATGCACATAAATTATATTCTCTGAGCGCCTAGTGACGAGCTATTCCATCAACCTGCTTTTTATAAATGAACCCCAATGCTTGGAATCCAGTTTGCATACATTACCGAAGCGGTCTATTGGGAAAGCTTGATCATGTCAACAGAAGAATTGGTGTATACTGTGAGGTTTTGGAATCATCAATAAGAAATTAACCCAATCTCGCTAAAAGCACATGCACTGCACACAGAAATGGGTACATGGGACTACATACACATGTGGCATGAAAACTTTGCTATTTCTCATAATTATTTTGAATATGAGGCCCAGATATAAGGACATTCGAAGAGCAGTTATTTTAGGGGACATTTCTACTATGATGTTCTTCCATGAATTAAGAAAGCTCCCAAATTATTTTCACCCTTTCCAGAACTCAACCTTCTCTTTGTAGTCCCATGACGTCAAAATTTAACTGATTTGCAGCTTGGCCAATACACAAACAGTTCAATGGGACTAGACAAACCGCATAATGTGCCGCGTGTGTGCCGCATAATGTAGAATCCACATACGGGACACACTTTCATTCAGCTAGGCAGTGAGTTACGCTTTAGCGACAGGTTACAGTTTTGGAGCTCAAGTTCACATACGTATTACAAAGAAGAAGGGGCAGTCATACGAAGAAATATGGTCACTTCTCAGAGGTGAAAAGGGGCACTTATGAGAAGGGAAAATTGTACTATTAGAACGGAATATGGGCACTAATCAGATGAAAAACAAAGGCACCAGATTTCAAAAGGGGCAGTAATGTCTGAGGTTAAAGGGGGCACTTATCAGAAGGTGAAAAGGGCATATATCACGAAGAATAAGGAGCGCAGTTTTACGAAGGAAAAGGGACACTTATCAGAAGTAAAAAAAGGGCACTTATAGAAGGAAAAAATGCACTATTAGAGCGGGAAATGGGCACTAGACAAAAATGGGGCAATTAATAGATTTCATAAGGGGCAGTAATGTCTGAGGTTAAAGGGGGCACTAATCAGAAGTTAAAAATGGCACTTAATAGAAAGAAAAATAAGTACAATACGAAGAAAGGGGCGTCACTTATCAGCTATGAAAAGGGGCACTTTTGGGGTACTTGAAAAAATGGGGGGGGGGGGGGGGGTTACTGTGCCCCCCACCCCTCCGGGAGCGCCGCATCTGAGCTCATGTATCATTTTAGGAGGTACGTCAGGAGACTGGAAATGTCAGTATTATACCACTTTGGTGATTTTTGTGGAAATCTTTTTTTTAAATATATATTTTAGAGGTTTCAAGAAGCAAAAAAGTTGGAACGCTTCACGATTGTGCGTGTCATCCTTGCGCCAGGGGCCATGCTAATCTTCTCTGTATCGTTCCAATTTTAATAGATGTGTTGCCTTTTAAGCGAACACAACAGCTGCCAACTACTTTTCATAATTTAAAGCATGCAGTTGATAAAGTTTCAGATTTACCGGGTAGCGCTTCCGCACTACGTGTACAGGAAAACACGGGTGCTTCGTATGGGGAAATTGATCACGTGATCTGCATCATAATTAACGCACGCTGACTGTGAAGAAGCGTCCATACCTAGTCTGCAAGCACAGACCCTAATTTGACACTGTATTAGAATAAATTGTGTCTTGCTTAAAGCCTACCCCAGCAAAGGGCCTATGCAATTAAAAGACACTGTTTCAAAGTAGGCTAATAGACTGCGCTTCTGTAATGTATACAAATTTATGCACATATATTCTCTGAGCGCCTAGTGACGAGCTATTCCATCAACCTGCTTTTTATAAATGAGCCCCAATGCTTGGAATCTAGTTTGCATACATTACCGAAGCGGTCTATTGGGAAAGCTTGATCATGTCAACAGAAGAATTGGTGTATACTGTGAGGTTTTGGAATCATCAATAAGAAATTAACCCAATCTCGCTAAAAGCACATGCACTGCACACAGAAATGGGTACATGGGACTACATACACATGTGGCATGAAAACTTTGCTATTTCTCATAATTATTTTGAATATGAGGCCCAGATATAAGGACATTCGAAGAGCAGTTATTTTAGGGGACATTTCTACTATGATGTTCTTCCGTGAATTAAGAAAGCTCCCAAATTATTTTCACCCTTTCCAGAACTCAACCTTCTCTTTGTAGTCCCATGACGTCAAAATTTAACTGATTTGCAGCTTGGCCAATACACAAACAGTTCAATGGGACTAGACAAACCGCATAATGTGCCGCGTGTGTGCCGCATAATGTAGAATACACATACGGGACACACTTTCATTACAGCTAGGCAGTGAGTTACGCTTTAGCGACAGGTTACAGTTTTGGAGCTCAAGTTCACATACGTATTACAAAGAAGAAGGGGCAGTCATACGAAGAAAAATGGTCACTTCTCAGAGGTGAAAAGGGGCACTTATGAGAAGGGAAAATTGTACTATTAGAACGGAATATGGGCACTAATCAGATGAAAAACAAAGGCACCAGATTTCAAAAGGGGCAGTAATGTCTGAGGTTAAAGGGGGCACTTATCAGAAGGTGAAAGGGCATATATCACAAAGAATAAGGAGCGCAGTTTTACGAAGGAAAAGGGACACTTATCAGAAGTAAAAAAAGGGCACTTATAGAAGGAAAAAATGCACTATTAGAGCGGGAAATGGGCACTAGACAAAAATGGGGCAATTAATAGATTTCATAAGGGGCAGTAATGTCTGAGGTTAAAGGGGGCACTAATCAGAAGTTAAAAAGGGCACTTAATAGAAAGAAAAATAAGTACTATACGAAGAAAGGGGCGTCACTTATCAGCTATGAAAAGGGGCACTTTTGGGGTACTTGAAAAAATGGGGGGGGGGGGGGGGGGGGGGGGGGGGGGTTACTGTGCCCCCCCCTCCGGGAGCGCCGCATCTGAGCTCATGTATCATTTTAGGAGGTACGTCAGGAGACTGGAAATGTCAGTATTATACCACTTTGGTGATTTTTGTGGAAATCTTTTTTAAAAATATATATTTTAGAGGTTTCAAGAAGCAAAAAAGTTGGAACGCTTCACGATTGTGCGTGTCATCCTTGCGCCAGGGGCCATGCTAATCTTCTCTGTATCGTTCCAATTTTAATAGATGTGTTGCCTTTTAAGCGAACACAACAGCTACCAACTACTTTTCATAATTTAAAGCATGCAGTTGATAAAGTTTCAAATTTACCGGGTAGCGCTTCCGCACTACGTGTACAGGAAAACACGGGTGCTTCGTATGGGGAAATTGATCACGTGATCTGCATCATAATTAACGCACGCTGAATGCGAAGAAGCGTCCATACCTAGTCTGCAAGCACAGACCTTAATTTGACTCTGTATTAGAATAAATTGTGTCTTGCTTAAAGCCTACCCCAGCAAACGGTCTATGCAATTAAAAGACACTGTTTCAAAGTAGGCTAATAGACTGCGCTTCTGTAATGTATACAAATTTATGCACATAAATTATATTCTCTGAGCGCCTAGTGACGAGCTATTCCATCAACCTGCTTTTTATAAATGAACCCCAATGCTTGGAATCTAGTTTGCATACATTACCGAAGCGGTCTATTGGGAAAGCTTGATCATGTCAACAGAAGAATTGGTGTATACTGTGAGGTTTTGGAATCATCAATAAGAAATTAACCCAATCTCGCTAAAAGCACATGCACTGCACACAGAAATGGGTACATGGGACTACATACACATGTGGCATGAAAACTTTGCTATTTCTCATAATTATTTTGAATATGAGGCCCAGATATAAGGACATTCGAAGAGCAGTTATTTTAGGGGACATTTCTACTATGATGTTCTTCCGTGAATTAAGAAAGCTCCCAAATTATTTTCACCCTTTCCAGAACTCAACCTTCTCTTTGTAGGCCCATGACGTCAAAATTTAACTGATTTGCAGCTTGGCCAATACACAAACAGTTCAATGGGACTAGACAAACCGCATAATGTGCCGCGTGTGTGCCGCATAATGTAGAATCCACATACGGGACACATTAATTTTTCATTCAGCTAGGCAGTGAGTTACGCTTTAGCGGCAGGTTACAGTTTTGGAGCTCAAGTTCACATACGTATTACAAAGAAGAAGGGGCAGTCATACGAAGAAAAATGGTCACTTCTCAGAGGTGAAAAGGGGCACTTATGAGAAGGGAAAATTGTACTATTAGAACGGAATATGGGCACTAATCAGATGAAAAACAAAGGCACCAGATTTCAAAAGGGGCAGTAATGTCTGAGGTTAAAGGGGGCACTTATCAGAAGGTGAAAGGGGCATATATCACAAAGAATAAGGAGCGCAGTTTTACGAAGGAAAAGGGACACTTATTAGAAGTAAAAAAAGGGCACTTATAGAAGGAAAAAATGCACTATTAGAGCGGGAAATGGGCACTAGACAAAAATGGGCAGTAATGTCTGAGGTTAAAGGGGGCACTTATCAGAAGGTGAAAAGGGCATATATCACGAAGAATAAGGAGCGCAGTTTTACGAAGGAAAAGGGACACTTATCAGAAGTAAAAAAAGGGCACTTATAGAAGGAAAAAATGCACTATTAGAGCGGGAAATGGGCACTAGACAAAAATGGGGCAATTAATAGATTTCATAAGGGGGAGTAATGTCTGAGGTTAAAGGGGCACTTATCAGAAGGTGAAAGGGGCATATATCACAAAGAATAAGGAGCGCAGTTTTACGAAGGAAAAGGGACACTTATTAGAAGTAAAAAAAGGGCACTTATAGAAGGAAAAAATGCACTATTAGAGCGGGAAATGGGCACTAGACAAAAATGGGGCAATTAATAGATTTCATAAGGGGCAGTAATGCCTGAGGTTAAGGGGGCACTAATCAGAAGTTAAAAATGGCACTTAATAGAAAGAAAAATAAGTACAATACGAAGAAAGGGGCGTCACTTATCAGCTATGAAAAGGGGCACTTTTGGGGTACTTGAAAAAATGGGGGGGGGGGGGGGGGTTACTGTGCCCCCCACCCCTCCGGGAGCGCCGCATCTGAGCTCATGTATCATTTTAGGAGGTACGTCAGGAGACTGGAAATGTCAGTATTATACCACTTTGGTGATTTTTGTGGAAATCTTTTTTTTAAATATATATTTTAGAGGTTTCAAGAAGCAAAAAAGTTGGAACGCTTCACGATTGTGCGTGTCATCCTTGCGCCAGGGGCCATGCTAATCTTCTCTGTATCGTTCCAATTTTAATAGATGTGTTGCCTTTTAAGCGAACACAACAGCTGCCAACTACTTTTCATAATTTAAAGCATGCAGTTGATAAAGTTTCAAATTTACCGGGTAGCGCTTCCGCACTACGTGTACAGGAAAACACGGGTGCTTCGTATGGGGAAATTGATCACGTGATCTGCATCATAATTAACGCACGCTGACTGTGAAGAAGCGTCCATACCTAGTCTGCAAGCACAGACCCTAATTTGACACTGTATTAGAATAAATTGTGTCTTGCTTAAAGCCTACCCCAGCAAAGGGCCTATGCAATTAAAAGACACTGTTTCAAAGTAGGCTAATAGACTGCGCTTCTGTAATGTATACAAATTTATGCACATATATTCTCTGAGCGCCTAGTGACGAGCTATTCCATCAACCTGCTTTTTATAAATGAGCCCCAATGCTTGGAATCTAGTTTGCATACATTACCGAAGCGGTCTATTGGGAAAGCTTGATCATGTCAACAGAAGAATTGGTGTATACTGTGAGGTTTTGGAATCATCAATAAGAAATTAACCCAATCTCGCTAAAAGCACATGCACTGCACACAGAAATGGGTACATGGGACTACATACACATGTGGCATGAAAACTTTGCTATTTCTCATAATTATTTTGAATATGAGGCCCAGATATAAGGACATTCGAAGAGCAGTTATTTTAGGGGACATTTCTACTATGATGTTCTTCCATGAATTAAGAAAGCTCCCAAATTATTTTCACCCTTTCCAGAACTCAACCTTCTCTTTGTAGTCCCATGACGTCAAAATTTAACTGATTTGCAGCTTGGCCAATACACAAACAGTTCAATGGGACTAGACAAACCGCATAATGTGCCGCGTGTGTGCCGCATAATGTAGAATCCACATACGGGACACACTTTCATTCAGCTAGGCAGTGAGTTACGCTTTAGCGACAGGTTACAGTTTTGGAGCTCAAGTTCACATACGTATTACAAAGAAGAAGGGGCAGTCATACGAAGAAAAATGGTCACTTCTCAGAGGTGAAAAGGGGCACTTATGAGAAGGGAAAATTGTACTATTAGAACGGAATATGGGCACTAATCAGATGAAAAACAAAGGCACCAGATTTCAAAAGGGGCAGTAATGTCTGAGGTTAAAGGGGGCACTTATCAGAAGGTGAAAAGGGCATATATCACAAAGAATAAGGAGCGCAGTTTTACGAAGGAAAAGGGACACTTATCAGAAGTAAAAAAAGGGCACTTATAGAAGGAAAAAATGCACTATTAGAGCGGGAAATGGGCACTAGACAAAAATGGGGCAATTAATAGATTTCATAAGGGGCAGTAATGTCTGAGGTTAAAGGGGGCACTAATCAGAAGTTAAAAAGGGCACTTAATAGAAAGAAAAATAAGTACTATACGAAGAAAGGGGCGTCACTTATCAGCTATGAAAAGGGGCACTTTTGGGGTACTTGAAAAAATGGGGGGGGGGGGGGGGGGGGGGGGGGGGGGGGGGGTTACTGTGCCCCCCCACCCCTCCGGGAGCGCCGCATCTGAGCTCATGTATCATTTTAGGAGGTACCTCAGGAGACTGGAAATGTCAGTATTATACCACTTTGGTGATTTTTGTGGAAATCTTTTTTAAAAATATATATTTTAGAGGTTTCAAGAAGCAAAAAAGTTGGAACGCTTCACGATTGTGCGTGTCATCCTTGCGCCAGGGGCCATGCTAATCTTCTCTGTATCGTTCCAATTTTAATAGATGTGTTGCCTTTTAAGCGAACACAACAGCTACCAACTACTTTTCATAATTTAAAGCATGCAGTTGATAAAGTTTCAAATTTACCGGGTAGCGCTTCCGCACTACGTGTACAGGAAAACACGGGTGCTTCGTATGGGGAAATTGATCACGTGATCTGCATCATAATTAACGCACGCTGACTGCGAAGAAGCGTCCATACCTAGTCTGCAAGCACAGACCCTAATTTGACACTGTATTAGAATAAATTGTGTCTTGCTTAAAGCCTACCCCAGCAAAGGGCCTATGCAATTAAAAGACACTGTTTCAAAGTAGGCTAATAGACTGCGCTTCTGTAATGTATACAAATTTATGCACATATATTCTCTGAGCGCCTAGTGACGAGCTATTCCATCAACCTGCTTTTTATAAATGAGCCCCAATGCTTGGAATCTAGTTTGCATACATTACCGAAGCGGTCTATTGGGAAAGCTTGATCATGTCAACAGAAGAATTGGTGTATACTGTGAGGTTTTGGAATCATCAATAAGAAATTAACCCAATCTCGCTAAAAGCACATGCACTGCACACAGAAATGGGTACATGGGACTACATACACATGTGGCATGAAAACTTTGCTATTTCTCATAATTATTTCGAATATGAGGCCCAGATAATTATAAGGACATTCGAAGAGCAGTTATTTTAGGGGACATTTCTACTATGATGTTCTTCCATGAATTAAGAAAGCTCCCAAATTATTTTCACCCTTTCCAGAACTCAACCTTCTCTTTGTAGGCCCATGACGTCAAAATTTAACTGATTTGCAGCTTGGCCAATACACAAACAGTTCAATGGGACTAGACACACCGCATAATGTGCCGCGTGTGTGCCGCATAATGTAGAATCCACATACGGGACACATTCAGCTAGGCAGTGAGTTACGCTTTAGCGGCAGGTTACAGTTTTGGAGCTCAAGTTCACATACGTATTACAAAGAAGAAGGGGCAGTCATACGAAGAAAAATGGTCACTTCTCAGAGGTGAAAAGGGGCACTTATGAGAAGGGAAAATTGTACTATTAGAACGGAATATGGGCACTAATCAGATGAAAAACAAAGGCACCAGATTTCAAAAGGGGCAGTAATGTCTGAGGTTAAAGGGGGCACTTATCAGAAGGTGAAAAGGGCATATATCACGAAGAATAAGGAGCGCAGTTTTACGAAGGAAAAGGGACACTTATCAGAAGTAAAAAAAGGGCACTTATAGAAGGAAAAAATGCACTATTAGAGCGGGAAATGGGCACTAGACAAAAATGGGGCAATTAATAGATTTCATAAGGGGCAGTAATGTCTGAGGTTAAAGGGGGCACTAATCAGAAGTTAAAAAGGGCACTTAATAGAAAGAAAAATAAGTACAATACGAAGAAAGGGGCGTCACTTATCAGCTATGAAAAGGGGCACTTTTGGGGTACTTGAAAAAATGGGGGGGGGGGGGGGGGGGGGTTACTGTGCCCCCCACCCCTCCGGGAGCGCCGCATCTGAGCTCATGTATCATTTTAGGAGGTACGTCAGGAGACTGGAAATGTCAGTATTATACCACTTTGGTGATTTTTGTGGAAATCTATTTTTTAAATATATATTTTAGAGGTTTCAAGAAGCAAACACGTTGGAACGCTTCACGATTGTGCGTGTCATCCTTGCGCCAGGGGCCATGCTAATCTTCTCTGTATCGTTCCAATTTTAATAGATGTGTTGCCTTTTAAGCGAACACAACAGCTACCAACTACTTTTCATAATTTAAAGCATGCAGTTGATAAAGTTTCAAATTTACCGGGTAGCGCTTCCGCACTACGTGTACAGGAAAACACGGGCGCTCCGTGTGGGGAAATTGATCACGTGATCTGCATCATAATTAACGCACGCTGAATGCGAAGAAGCGTCCATACCTAGTCTGCAAGCACAGACCCTAATTTGACTCTGTATTAGAATAAATTGTGTCTTGCTTAAAGCCTACCCCAGCAAACGGTCTATGCAATTAAAAGACACTGTTTCAAAGTAGGCTAATAGACTGCGCTTCTGTAATGTATACAAATTTATGCACATAAATTATATTCTCTGAGGGCCTAGTGACGAGCTATTCCATCAACCTGCTTTTTATAAATGAACCCCAATGCTTGGAATCCAGTTTGCATACATTACCGAAGCGGTCTATTGGGAAAGCTTGATCATGTCAACAGAAGAATTGGTGTATACTGTGAGGTTTTGGAATCATCAATAAGAAATTAACCCAATCTCGCTAAAAGCACATGCACTGCACACAGAAATGGGTACATGGGACTACATACACATGTGGCATGAAAACTTTGCTATTTCTCATAATTATTTTGAATATGAGGCCCAGATATAAGGACATTCGAAGAGCAGTTGTTTTAGGGGACATTTCTACTATGATGTTCTTCCATGAATTAAGAAAGCTCCCAAATTATTTTCACCCTTTCCAGAACTCAACCTTCTCTTTGTAGGCCCATGACGTCAAAATTTAACTGATTTGCAGCTTGGCCAATACACAAACAGTTCAATGGGACTAGACAAACCGCATAATGTGCCGCGTGTGTGCCGCATAATGTAGAATCCACATACGGGACACATTAATTTTTCATTCAGCTAGGCAGTGAGTTACGCTTTAGCGGCAGGTTACAGTTTTGGAGCTCAAGTTCACATACGTATTACAAAGAAGAAGGGGCAGTCATACGAAGAAAAATGGTCACTTCTCAGAGGTGAAAAGGGGCACTTATGAGAAGGGAAAATTGTACTATTAGAACGGAATATGGGCACTAATCAGATGAAAAACAAAGGCACCAGATTTCAAAAGGGGCAGTAATGTCTGAGGTTAAAGGGGGCACTTATCAGAAGGTGAAAGGGGCATATATCACAAAGAATAAGGAGCGCAGTTTTACGAAGGAAAAGGGACACTTATTAGAAGTAAAAAAAGGGCACTTATAGAAGGAAAAAATGCACTATTAGAGCGGGAAATGGGCACTAGACAAAAATGGGGCAATTAATAGATTTCATAAGGGGCAGTAATGTCTGAGGTTAAAGGGGGCACTAATCAGAAGTTAAAAAGGGCACTTAATAGAAAGAAAAATAAGTACTATACGAAGAAAGGGGCGTCACTTATCAGCTATGAAAAGGGGCACTTTTGGGGTACTTGAAAAAATGGGGGGGGGGGGAGGGGGGGGGGGGTTACTGTGCCCCCCACCCCTCCGGGAGCGCCGCATCTGAGCTCATGTATCATTTTAGGAGGTACGTCAGGAGACTGGAAATGTCAGTATTATACCACTTTGGTGATTTTTGTGGAAATCTTTTTTTTAAATATATATTTTAGAGGTTTCAAGAAGAAAAAAAGTTGGAACGCTTCACGATTGTGCGTGTCATCCTTGCGCCAGGGGCCATGCTAATCTTCTCTGTATCGTTCCAATTTTAATAGATGTGTTGCCTTTTAAGCGAACACAACAGCTGCCAACTACTTTTCATAATTTAAAGCATGCAGTTGATAAAGTTTCAAATTTACCGGGTAGCGCTTCCGCACTACGTGTACAGGAAAACACGGGTGCTTCGTATGGGGAAATTGATCACGTGATCTGCATCATAATTAACGCACGCTGACTGTGAAGAAGCGTCCATACCTAGTCTGCAAGCACAGACCCTAATTTGACACTGTATTAGAATAAATTGTGTCTTGCTTAAAGCCTACCCCAGCAAAGGGCCTATGCAATTAAAAGACACTGTTTCAAAGTAGGCTAATAGACTGCGCTTCTGTAATGTATACAAATTTATGCACATAATATTATATTCTCTGAGCGCCTAGTGACGAGCTATTCCATCACCTGCTTTTTATAAATGAGCCCCAATGCTTGGAATCCAGTTTGCATACATTACCGAAGCGGTCTATTGGGAAAGCTTGATCATGTCAACAGAAGAATTGGTGTATACTGTGAGGTTTTGGAATCATCAATAAGAAATTAACCCAATCTCGCTAAAAGCACATGCACTGCACACAGAAATGGGTATATGGGACTACATACAGATGTGGCATGAAAACTTTGCTATTTCTCATAATTATTTCGAATATGAGGCCCAAATATAAGGACATTCGAAGAGCAGTTATTTTAGGGGACATTTCTACTATGATGTTCTTCCATGAAAGCTCCCAAATTATTTTCACCCTTTCCAGAACTCAACCTTCTCTTTGTAGGCCCATGACGTCAAAATTTAACTGATTTGCAGCTTGGCCAATACACAAACAGTTCAATGGGACTAGACAAACCGCATAATGTGCCGCGTGTGTGCCGCATAATGTAGAATCCACATACGGGACACACTTTCATTCAGCTAGGCAGTGAGTTACGCTTTAGCGACAGGTTACAGTTTTGGAGCTCAAGTTCACATACGTATTACAAAGAAGAAGGGGCAGTCATACGAAGAAAAATGGTCACTTCTCAGAGGTGAAAAGGGGCACTTATGAGAAGGGAAAATTGTACTATTAGAACGGAATATGGACACTAATCAGATGAAAAACAAAGGCACCAGATTTCAAAAGGGGCAGTAATGTCTGAGGTTAAAGGGGGCACTTATCAGAAGGTGAAAAGGGCATATATCACAAAGAATAAGGAGCGCAGTGAAAAGGGACACTTATTAGAAGTAAAAAAAGGGCACTTATAGAAGGAAAAAATGCACTATTAGAGCGGGAAATGGGCACTAGACAAAAATGGGGCAATTAATAGATTTCATAAGGGGCAGTAATGTCTGAGGTTAAAGGGGGCACTAATCAGAAGTTAAAAAGGGCACTTAATAGGAAGAAAAATAAGTACTATACGAAGAAAGGGGCGTCACTTATCAGCTATGAAAAGGGGCACTTTTGGGGTACTTGAAAAAATGGGGGGGGGGGGGGGGGAGGGGGGGGGGTTACTGTGCCCCCCACCCCTCCGGGAGCGCCGCATCTGAGCTCATGTATCATTTTAGGAGGTACCTCAGGAGACTGGAAATGTCAGTATTTTACCACTTTGGTGATTTTTGTGGAAATCTTTTTTAAAAATATATATTTTAGAGGTTTCAAGAAGCAAAAAAGTTGGAACGCTTCACGATTGTGCGTGTCATCCTTGAATATGAGGCCCAGATATAAGGACATTCGAAGAGCAGTTATTTTAGGGGACATTTCTACTATGATGTTCTTCCATGAAAGCTCCCAAATTATTTTCACCCTTTCCAGAACTCAACCTTCTCTTTGTAGGCCCATGACGTCAAAATTTAACTGATTTGCAGCTTGGCCAATACACAAACAGTTCAATGGGACTAGACAAACCGCATAATGTGCCGCGTGTGTGCCGCATAATGTAGAATCCACATACGGGACACATTAATTTTTCATTCGGCTAGGCAGTGAGTTACGCTTTAGCGGCAGGTTACAGTTTTGGAGCTCAAGTTCACATACGTAGTACAAAGAAGAAGGGGCAGTCATACGAAGAAAAATGGTCACTTCTCAGAGGTGAAAAGGGGCACTTATGAGAAGGAAAAATTGTACTATTAGAACGGAATATGGGCACTGATCAGACGGAAAACAAAGGCACCAGATTTCAAAAGGGGCAGTAATGTCTGAGGTTAAAGGGGGCACTTATCAGAAGGTGAAAAGGGCATATATCACAAAGAATAAGGAGCGCAGTTTTACATGTGTATGTAGTCCCATATACCCATTTCTGTGTGCAGTGCATGTGCTTTTAGCGAGATTGGGTTAATTTCTTATTGATGATTCCAAAACCTCACAGTATACACCAATTCTTCTGTTGATATGATCAAGGTTTCCCAATAGACCGCTTCGGTAATGTATGCAAACTGGATTCCAAGCATTGGGGCTCATTTATAAAAAGCAGGTTGATGGAATAGCTCGTCACGAGGCGCTCAGAGAATATATGTGCATAAATTTGTATACATTACAGAAGCGCTGTCTATTAGTATACTTTGAGACAGTGTCTTTTAATTGCATGACCAGAACTAACTATATCTTTAACTACATTATATTAATTAGGATATATGTATATCCCTAGGTACCTAACAGCCTGCAAGCAATAGGCCCTTTGCTACAGAGTCAAATTAGGGTCTGTGCTTGCAGACTAGGATTCTTCGCATTCAGCGTGCGTTAATTAATTATGATGCACATCACGTGATCAATTTCCCCATACGGAGCGCCCGTGTTTTCCTGTACACGTAGTGCGGAAGCGCTAACCGGTAAATTTGAAACTTTATCAACTGCATGCTTTAAATTATGAAAAGTAGTTGGTAGCTGTTGTGTTCGCTTAAAGGCAACACATCTATTAAAATTGGAACGATACAGAGAAGATTAGCATGGCCCCTGGCGCAAGGATGACACGCACAATCGTGAAGCGTTCCAACTTTTTTGCTTCTTGAAACCCCTAACATATATATTTTTAAAAAGATTTCCACAAAAATTAAGTGGTATAATATTGACATTTCCAGTCTCCTAACGTACCTCCTAAAATGTTACTTGAGCTCAGAGGCGGCGCTCCCGGAGAGGGGGGGGGGGGCGGGGCACAGACCCCCCCCCATTTTTTCAAGTACCCCAAAAGTGCCCCTTTTCATAGCTGATAAGTGCCCCCTTTACTGCGTATAGTAGTTTTTTTCTTTCTATTAAGTGCCCTTTTTACCTTCTGATAAGTGCCCCCTTTAACCTCAGACATTACTCCCCCTTATGAAATCTATTAATTGCCCCATTTTTGTCTAGTGCCCATTTCCCGATCTAATAAGTACAATTTTTCCTTCTATAAGTGCCCTTTTTTACTTCTGATAAGTGTCCCTTTTCCTTCGTAAAACTGCGCTCCTTATTCTTTGTGATATATGCCCTTTTCACCTTCTCATAAGCGCCCCCTTGAACCTCATATATTACTGCCCCTTTTGAAATCTGTGCCTTTGTTTTTCGTCTGATTAGTGCCCATATTCCGTTCTAATAGTACAATTTTCCCTTCTTATAAGTGCCCTTTAGCACCTCTGAGAAGTGACCATTTTTGTTCGTATGACTACAGTATGACTACCGTATTCTTCTTCTCTCTACTTGAATATGAAGAGTATCGTTCATCCTTCACCTTCTGTTTCCTGGATTTGTAATATACATGTATATCATCGTGCTTTGTTATAAGCCTCACGTCAATGTCTTGCATAATAATCTATGCACCAGATTGCAGAATGAAAAGTTGTACAAGATAACTAGACAATTTTATCCTTTTTGTTAAGGGTAAAGAAACACCGTCCTTCTATGAAGACAATGTACAAAATTCTAAAAATTATAGATGCAAGTATATTCTTTACAAACAAAATTTGAAATGGGGGGGGGGGGGCGCCAGCGGCGAGGGAGTGGAGGGTGTGGGAGGGGGTACCGTGCCGTGGGGGTACCCTCCAACGGTAAAAGTCACAAAACAGAAAAATTAAGGCGGGGGCGCCCTTGGCGCCCCTGTTACTAGTATGATGATCTTTCTCACTGCGCACGCTTCAAATGGTCGAATCGCAGAACATACATGAGACTGACATGAAACAATTTGACCGCATTGTGGCCAGTGAAAAAGCCATGGAAAATAATCTACGAGCTGCAATAAATGCATCTATAGAGAAGGGAATTGATGGTTTAATGAGGAAAATAATTATAACCTCGATACGTGCTTCTTTCAACAAAGGGCAAACATGCAAACGCAGCAAACATTGCAATAATACAAGAATGATCAGATTACATTAAAATGTTTCAGTTAAAGGAAATATGAATATTCATTAGTGCGTTGATAAAAGGGCACAGTGTACAATCATTTTGCTCCTAAATAGCATACCCTTTTTTAATTAATGACAAATTGTTAAAAATCGTACAAAGTGCATAGAACATACAATTTGAATTTGAACTCTATGAGTCTTATCTATCTAATTTGCTCTGTTGAGATTTTGAACCCAAAAGCACGGAATATCGCATTTAATATGTCATGGCTTAACAGCAAATAGCATGTTAAATAATACTATATGATTATAAATTGTGACTGTGAGCATTAATACCTTTGGAACAGTCCGACACCTGAAACAATAACCGAGTTTTTTGGTTGTTGTCTGTTTTGAAGGTATACCGAAGGTACGTACCTCGGGTAATGCCCGAACATAATTATGCCTATTACATTTAGATGTGCATTTGTTTTGTAAACCAGCAAGAATAAGTTATTTGATAAATTATCTTCCTCCCATCTTCATGGATCAATTGAGTTAGATCAACACGATTAAGCGGCCGATCACTGTTAAAAAAAAAATAAAAAAAAATAATAATGCTAATGACCGGTCATCAGAAAGTGCTAACGATCGGTTACGCATTAGCAGAAATAACTGGCTGTTCACATGTCCGCTCTCAACCATTCATTTCCTCAGGAACCATGTCATCAATTTTAAATATAGGCGCTTTATTCTACCGTCATGACAGGAAATGTTCTTATTTTGTAAAAAGATTATTTTCATTTCTTATTTTCGATTTGTCAGCACTTTCCACAAATGTCATGGAGTGACACTCCGCGCATGCGTAAACAATGACGACACGTCTATTCATTCCTTTTGAAATGAATATTCATGAGTGCGTTGATAAAAGAGCACAGTGTACGTTTTGTTCCTAAATAACATAATTTTGTTCAATTAAAATTGGCAAATCGTTAAGAATCGTACAAAATGCATACAACATACAATTTATATTCGAACTCTGAAAAATATTTCTTAGAATAAGCTGAATATTACAATAAATGAATGGAAAAGAAAGCAATTTACAGGACGTGCAAAGATTTTTGTAACCGTTAATTCAGCCAACATTGTTTATCTACTAATATACACCGTTCACAAAAGAAGGCATACTTACCTGGCGCAGGGGTCGCATTGATCAAGAAGGATGCACCCCCAGGGCGAGGCTTGCCATTGCACTCCGGCTTGCTGAATCTTGCGATTCCCCCAAACGTGGGGAACTCGGGCGTATAATTTATGGTAGCGGAGATCTGCGTTCGCGCTATCTCCTACAATGAATGTGAAGAAAGAACGGTTATAATCTTTACCGTACTATATACCTAAAAATAACCAACACCCACACTCACAATATACGGACGGTAAGTTTATTTTGTGTTTATATTATGCCAGTGTGCTCGCGCTTACTACCATGATATACTGTTCTACTTAATCAACATTTAATTAACCAGAAAATGAAATACAGTATGTAATAATAATACATATATCATTTCATAGCGCCGTAATCCATTTTGATTAAAATTAATGCTCAAGTCACTTTACACACTAGAGAAAACAATTAAAACAATGAATGAAAAAAAGGAAAGATTAGATTTTAGGTTGCCCTTAAAGTAGAAATTCATTCATTTTCTTCGTATAGTACATTTATAGATCATGAGAAAGCTTAAAACCCCACAAAAGTGGAAAGGTAAATAAGCACAAAAATGATAAAATTTAGATAATGTCGGATAAAGAAGAAAAACATCTTAAAAACCTGTCGTTCATACATTGCATAATGGAAAACAAAAATTTTATTCGCTATGATACTGACATTAGCCCTATGTCATGCCTGAAACTACCATGAACATGTTACCAGCTTACTCGGTCACTCACTCACTCACTCACACAGCTATGCTCCCGTATGTGTACAACAGGTACAGCTTGTTCAACATCGCTGTGCAATGCAATCCAAACGCATCAACAAAATGTTAAAATTTACATAATTGCGGGGGATAGAGAAGAAAAGAAACCCAGAAATCCGTCGTCAAGGCTTTATTGTATGCAAGCTAACTTGCAGAAGTAGTGAAAAACGCATAAAACAGTGTAAATACATGTACGAAGTTTTGTCGTATTTTGTCGTATCTTGACGTTCAGAACTACTGCGTGAATGATAATGAATATGCAGTAGAGATCAGTGCGTCCATCGGCAAACGTCATACTCGACAGACCATTTTCACCGGCGGTCCTTCCCCATTGCTTCTTTCCAAAAGTACTTTCTTCACTGTGCTTATTTCACCTGTCTACTTTTGTGTCAATGCTTGAAAATATAATCATTTTATTCTTGGGTTTTTAAGCTTTCTCATGATCTATAAATGTACGATATGAAGAAAATGAATGAATTTCTACTTTAAAGGAGTTGGAGTACTTCAGCTTAAATAAATTCCACAGGTCTGGTCCTTGCTCTGTTGAGAAATAGTGTGAGTATATGTATACATAATGTATGATTATAAATTATGACTGCCAGCATCAATACCTTTGGAATAGTCCGACACGCGAGGCGATAACTGAGTGTTTTGGTTGTTGTCTGTTTTAAAGGTACCGAAGGTGCCTTGGGTAATGCCCGAACATAGTTTTGCCTATTACATTTAGATGTGTATTTGTTTTGTAAACCGACAAGAATAAGTTATTTGATAAATTACCCTCCTCCCATTTTCATGGATCTATAGAGACTCATTGAGTTAGGTCACGACGATTAAGGCCGATCACTGTAAAAAAAAAATGCTAATGACCGGTCATCAGAAAGTGCTAACGATCGGTTACGCGTTAGCAGAAATAACTGGCTGGTCAAATGTCCGCTCTCAACCACTCATTTCCTTAGGAACCTGGTCAATA
The DNA here is from genome assembly GCA_025617745.1 of Heliocidaris erythrogramma. Taxonomy (NCBI): domain Eukaryota; kingdom Metazoa; phylum Echinodermata; class Echinoidea; order Camarodonta; family Echinometridae; genus Heliocidaris; species Heliocidaris erythrogramma. The sequence continues at coordinate 31,102,043 of CM046865.1, read as the reverse complement.
TAGGCGCTTTATTCAACCGTCATGACAGGAAATGTTCTTATTATGTAAAAAGATTATTTTCATTTCTTATTTTCGATTTGTCAGCACTTTCCACAAATGTCATGGAGTGACACTCCGCGCATGCGTAAACAATGACGACACGTCTATTCATTCCTTTTGAAATGAATATTCATGAGTGCGTTGATAAAAGAGCGCAGTGTACGTTTTGTTCCTAAATAACATAATTTTGTTCAATTAACATTGGCAAATCGTTAAGAATCGTACAAAATGCATACAACATACAATTCAAATTCGAACTCTGAAAAATATTTCTTAGAATAAGCTGAATATTACAATAAATGAATGAAAAAGAAAGCAATTTACAGGACGTGCAAAGATTTTTGTAACCGTTAGTTCAGCCAACATTGTTTATTTACTAATATACACCGTTCACCAAAGAAGGCATACTTACCTGGCGCAGGGGTCGCATTGATCAAGAAGGATGCACCCCCAGGGCGAGGCTTGCCATTGCACTCCGGCTTGCTGAATCTTGCGATTCCCCCAAACGTGGGGAACTCGGGCGTATAATTTATGGTAGCGGAGATCTGCGTTCGCGCTATCTCCTACAATCTACAATGAAAAGAAAGAACATAAATGTATTTTTCTTCCTACACCTGAAGCAATAACCGAGTTGTTTTGGTTGTTGTCTGTTTCGAAGGTATACCGAAGGTACGTACCTCAGGTAATGCCCGAACATAATTATGCCCATTACATTTAGATGTGTATTTGTTTTGTAAACCGACAAGAATAAGTTATTTGATAAATTACCCTCCTCCCATTTTCATGGATCTATATAGACTCATTGAGTTAGATCACGACGATTAAGCGGCCGATCACTGTAAAAAAAAAAAAAAAAAAAAAAATGCTAATGACCGGTCATCAGAAAGTGCTAACGATCGGTTACGCGTTAGCAGAAATAACTGGCTGGTCAAATGTCCGCTTTATAGGCGCTTTATTCAACCGTCATGACAGGAAATGTTCTTATTATGTAAAAAGATTATTTTCATTTCTTATTTTCGATTTGTCAGCACTTTCCACAAATGTCATGGAGTGACATTCCGCGCATGCGTTAACAATGACGACACGTCTATTCATTCCTTTTGAAATGAATATTCATGAGTGCGTTGATAAAAGAGCGCAGTGTACGTTTTGTTCCTAAATAACATAATTTTGTTCAATTAACATTGGCAAATCGTTAAGAATCGTACAAAATGCATACAACATACAATTTAAATTCGAACTCTGAAAAATATTTCTTAGAATAAGCTGAATATTACAATAAATGAATGAAAAAGAAAGCAATTTACAGGACGTGCAAAGATTTTTGTAACCGTTAGTTCAGCCAACATTGTTTATTTACTAATATACACCGTTCACCAAAGAAGGCATACTTACCTGGCGCAGGGGTCGCATTGATCAAGAAGGATGCACCCCCAGGGCGAGGCTTGCCATTGCACTCCGGCTTGCTGAATCTTGCGATTCCCCCAAACGTGGGGAACTCGGGCGTATAATTTATGGTAGCGGAGATCTGCGTTCGCGCTATCTCCTAGTTTTGTAAACCGGCAAGAATAAGTTATTTGATAAATTACCTTCCTCCCATTTTCATGGATCAATTGAGTTAGATCAAGACGATTAAGCGACCGGTAATTAAAAAAAAAGCAAGCTAATGATCATGATCATCAGAAAGTGCTAACGACCGGTTAAGCGTTAGGCAAAATAACTGGCTGGTCACATGTCCGCTCCCAACCAATCATTTTCTTGGGAACCATGTCATCAATTTCAAATATAGGCCCTTTATTCTACCGTCATGACAGGAAGTGTTCTTACTATGTTAAAACATTATTTTCATTTCTTATTTTCGATTTGTAAGCACCTTCCACACAATGTCTTGGGTAATCCAGCTACCAGTTATAAACTGATTCAGCGGATCCAGGTTCGAGACTCAGTCATGTCTTTCGGATGGTGACGTTAAAGGTCGGTCCCAGACGTAAATAATCATATCTGATTGATACACGTCTGTAAAAACCCGTTGATAAAAGAGTACAGTGTACGGTTTGCTCCTAAATAACATAATTTTGTTCAATTAATATTGGCAAATCGTTAAGAATCGTACAAAATGCATACAAAATACAATTTAAATTCGAACTCTGAAAAATATATCTTAGAATGGGCTTAATATTTCCATAGATGAATGGAAAAGAAAGCTAATTTCAGGACGTGCAAAGAGTTTTGTAACCGTTAATTCAGCCAACATTGTTTATCTACTAATATACACCGTTCACCAAAGAAGGTATACTTACCTGGCGCAGGGGTCGCATTGATCAAGAAGGATGCACCCCCAGGGCGAGGCTTGCCATTGCACTCCGGCTTGCTGAATCTTGCGATTCCCCCAAACGTGGGGAACTCGGGCGTATAATTTATGGTAGCGGAGATCTGCGTTCGCGCTATCTCCTACAGTCTACAATGAAAAGAAATAACATAAATGTATTTTACTAATACATTATGTTTCCTTTTATTGGATTTAAAAAAAAAGTTATATCATATACTTCTGTAATAAGGGTACTATAATATGCATACAAAATTATAAAAATGATTTGTCTTTGTACCTCAGTGTATAAATCCCACATTTCAGCAATTATACCTTGCTTTTTATGATATTTTATTTACTTGTTACCACAAAAAAATAACACCATTCTTGGTCTAATAATTTTTCCATGGTTGTATAATACCCTAAAAGCAAATCATAACATAAAGTGAATAAAAAAAATGAAAATGAATATGGAATTAAGGTGGTAAAAATAATTAATTGAATTCAATTAAAAAATAATTATAACAAAGACGAAATTAAAAATAATATGAAAATGAAATACTATATTAAATATCATAATTGATAGGATTGAAGTAAATTGAATATATCATAAAGAAATGTGAGAAAATTACAATGCCCCGACCTGTCTCATTGGTAGGCCATTATATAGCGTACGCATGGAATTGGTATGGATGTACCCCCTACGCTCGATGGAAAGAGAGGGGCTATATGTGAGATTGTTACTTTGCTTCGACGGGAGCCCGGATAGCTCAGTTGGTAGAGCACTGGTCATGTAATCCAGGGTCCCGGGTTCGAATCCCGGTCGGGGCATTGTCATTTTCTCACATTTCTTTATGAAATACTATATGAAAATATAAATGGAATTAAATAACCTACATGAAATTTCAAAAATACATGTAAGATTTATTTCTCTGATAGTATTTTTTAAAAGTCATTTTTATGAATGAAATAGATAATGAATAATAATAAACAACAATTACAACAAAACAATAAATTATAGATCAAATACAAATACAGAAATGAAATAAACAAAACATTACATGCAAGTTTATAATAATCAAAATATATTTAATTTATTTAACAAGAAATGAAATGAATTTTATTCAAAAGGATTAGATTAAAATTAGAATAAGAATTTATTTTTTGAAAAATAACAAATAATTATAAAATTATAATAAAATAAATTAAATATAAAAAATAAAACACCAAATGAAATTAAATAAAATACAAAATGGCATACAATATAATTATCTTAACTATGAGAAATATAAATGAGTATCGTGTCAATGTATTACAAAGAAGCAGTGTTAACAAAGACATTATAGTGAATTTGAGCATGGTAGTAGAATTTTTGGTGATATCTATAGATATAATAAACATGCAGGGTCCCGTTTCATAAAACTTGTTATCAGTACCAACTGCCACATTTCTATGACAAATCTGCTCTCGGCCAATCAGATGCGAGGATTTCAGTAAAATATAACAGTTATTGCAAGATTTATGAAACAGGGGCCCGAGATCGATTTATTGACGCGGCCTAACAATTTAACTGAAGGTGGCTGACAAGATGCTTCGTTGATTTCTATCAATTATATAGATTTGTCCATTTTCGTCTGGATATTGAGTATATCAAACCTTTAGCGTAATCTTCAGTGGAGGATTCAGGGGTGTCGCTAGAGGGGGTTGGGCGTTTGTGTGTGTGTGTGTGTGTGGGGGGGGGGGGGGTGGGTGTCACACCCCCACTCAAAACTTTTTACTAGCTCGCTTCGCTCGCTCGCAAAAAAAAAATGAAAATTAATATTCGGGCAACCACCACTTCATTTTCGGGCAGCGAGGTTCCAGATTGAAATATCCACATATTTAGATAGCGAAATTCCCGGATCATAATTTTTGTCACTTCTGTATGTAACTTCTGTACATTATCACTACGAAAGTTTTAAAAAACGAGAAATTGAAAAGTTAATATTCGGGCAAAAGGCGTCAGCCCGTCCCCTTGCGAAAATTGGCTCGTATAGGCTAATCAAGATTTCTGCATCTGCGATTTTCTTTTATTATATTGGGGGGGGGGGGGGGGGGGGCAGATTAGGTTGCAGCATTTTCTTCGGCTAATATGGGTGTCACACCTCCCCCCATTCAAAATTTCCTAGCGACGCCCCTAGGTGGATATGGGGGGGGGGTACATTGTGCCCCTCTTTATAGAAGTGATAATTTTCTTGTTTTGCATGTCATAGAATTTTGGAGGAAATCTGGACCCCCCCCCCCCCCCAAAAAAAAAAAAAAAAAAAAAAAAAAATCTGTTGACCTGGGTGTTTGTGTGTGTGTGTGTTTTTGCTTGAATATTTTTTTTGTTGAAAACTGTATCAACATCTTATGACCTGTTTATTTATTTTTTAGTATTATCTTCTCTTTTTTTGCTGGTCAGAAAGAAAATTTTCTGAGATTAGAGACCCCCCTTAAAAAAAACTACCGGATCCGCCCCTGATGAACTTTTTTTTTTTTTTTTTACAGAATATTCTGATCCTTTGGGTGCCAGATGATGTGTTTTCTGCTTCTACCAATCCATACAGTTACTATGAAAGTGTAAGATAGGAAATAGCAGAAGTATATATCCAAAATATAGTGTATCCATATTAATTACAATCACCCTATCCAATGGAGAGTGGCTGAAGGAGTGTACATTCAGAAGTCGGCATCTTCTAACGAGAAGACAATAACTGATTTCCGTCCAATTTCTCTGCTCAACGTAGAAGCGAAGCTGTTCTTCGCTATCCAAGCCAAGCGTCTTGAAAGATACCTTCGCTTCAACGGCTTTCTGGACGTGACAGTGCAAAAAGGAGGAGTATGTGGCCAGCCAGGCGTATGGGAGCACATATCAACTCTTTGGGAGACCATCAGAGATTCCAAGACTTGCCAAAAGAACCTTGCGGTGATTTGGCTAGACCTCGCCAACGCTTTCGGCTCTGTTCCCCATGCGGCAATTAGTTTTGCTCTTCGGTGGTACCACATGCCAGACACTTTTGTGGAGCTCATTGAGGCGTACTACGCGGGACTCTACGCTCGCTTTTCAGTGAAAGACTGGACTTCAGATTGGCAGAAATTTTCAGTTGGTATATTTATGGGCTGCACCTTATCGCCAATCCTGTTCGTCACCACCTTCAATCTGCTGAACGAGTTTGTGAGTCAGCTCTCCCCGAAGCTGTATTTGATGAGGAAGAAAGACACCCATATACCAGTACTGAAGGAATACATGGACGACATAACCATTTGTACAGCTTCAGTAGCTTCGGCGCAGGAGGTCCTCGACAAAGTCAACGATTTCATGATGTGGTCGCGCATGAGGATAAAACCAACAAAGTCACGCTCCCTAGTTCTGGACCGTGGTAAAGTTAGACAGGACGAGCCATTTCAAGTAAACGGTCAAGTGATTCCAGGAGTACAGAACAACCCTGTCAAGTTCTTGGGGAGGATCATCAATGGAGATTTGAATGACAAGCAGGCTCGTTTATCTCTCGAGACTTCTTTAGGAAGGTGGCTGAATCTGTTGGACAAATGTGTACTCACTGGTGTCATGAAATGTTGGTGTTATAACTACCTGATTCTACCAAGGGTCCAATGGCAACTGATGATCTACGACATTGCGCTTAGCTATGTAGAGCGCATGGAGACGATGGCGTCAACATTCCTACGAAAGTGGCTGGGCGTGAGCAGGAATTTATCCAGTGTGGCACTCTACTGTAAGCAGGCCAAACTGCGACTGCCACTGGACGGTTTGACGGAGCTTGTAAAGAAAACTTCGGTTAACAGCCTTCTTCAACTGAGAGCAAGTTCCGATGAGGTGGTGCAAAAGATTAAACCAGTTGTTCGTTGCGGGAGAAAGTGGAAACCAGCAGAAGCAGCAGAGAGGGCAGAGAACAGAGTAAGATTTGAGGACATGGCTAGGGGACAGTGTGGCCGTGCAGGTCTCGGTTCATCGAAGTACCGTGCATCGTGGAGCAGGATGTCCAGCAAGGAAAGGCGATCGGAGCTGTGCAAAGCGGTTTCGGCAGAGCATGACGACACATACTACGTTCGAGCGGTTCAACTTGGGGTGCAAGGCAGATGGACGTCTTGGGAAAATGTGAAGAGACGCGACTTGAAATGGAGAACGCTATATGACATGAGTCCGAAGCTGCTACAATTTGTAATTAGTTCAACCTACGACACCATGGCTTCCCCGAAGAATTTGAAGAGGTGGGGACTCTCTCAAGAGGATTCATGTGACCTGTGCGGAGGCGAGGGGTGCACCACAACTCACATTTTGGCCGGGTGCCCTATCAGTCTCCAGCAAGGTCGCTACACGTGGCGACACAACCGTGTGCTGCGAGTCTTGCTACATGGCCTTCGTGAAGAGATTTCGAACGCAAACAGTAATCCAGCAAGAGAGGAAGAAAGGAGAATTCAATTTGTACGACCCGGAGAAACTCTTCCTCCTCGTCCAGCGAAGAGACGTCCCGGACTCTTGCCGCTAGCACAAGACTGGAAAATCGTGGCCGACTTGGACACAAGACTCGTCTTCCCAGAAAAGATTGCCGTGACTAATCTTCGGCCAGATGTGGTGATCTTTTCGGAACAGAGGAAGACTGTGATAATGATCGAGCTCACGGTTTGTGATGAGAGTAATATGCAGAGCTCGCATGAAAGGAAGAGGAGGAAGTACGAGGAACTGCATCTGCAATGTGTAAACAACGGATGGTCGACATCGGTGTGGCCGGTAGAGGTGGGTTGCAGAGGTTTTGCTTCGAATGCACTCCTTCCTTCGTTATTCCGACTTGGTGTTCGACGGTCCAAAGCAAAGCCACTAGAGAAGCTGTCATGCAACGTCGCCGAACGAGCGTCATTTCACCTGTGGCTCTGTAGACAACAAAAATCATGGGGCACGCCCATAGGGCACGCCCCATGATTAAGATGGATTGTGACGTAATAGAGGGTGCGCAGATTATCCCTATACACCCAGACAACTGCCAAGACTGAATTACGCGCAGAGAGGCGCATCTTGTTACCTAGAGACGCAGTTGTGATTTTCGCGCACTTCTCAACAGAGAAAACAGGTTAGTTCGAAGATTCGTATTGCCAGGTCCGGTTGTGTTTTTCACATTCGGGTCAGAAACGAATCTTTTTTCCAACCTTTTTCTGCTCCCTGGCAACTGAAGACGAGAGCAGTCTAAACTAACCTGTTTTTAATTTTTTTTTTTTTTTTTTTTTTTTTTTTGGCTAACTCCTGCCGGGGTTTGTGCCATTTTGGCCAATTTATTTGGTATTTTGCAAAACTATGAAAGTGTAAGATAGGAAATAGCAGAAGTATATATCCAAAATATAGTGTATCCATATTAATTACAATCACCCTATTTTGTGGTAACCCTGGTCCCTAGCCTGGAATATAACTCATTTCATAATATATGTTTATTGACCCTTTCTCTACTCCAAGACCTCCATATAGTTTATTGACCCTTTCTCTCCTCCAAGACCTCCATGATTGTCTCAAGGAGAATACGGTAGTTATCCTCGCTGTATCATTCAGTGTTGATAGTTTAAAGAGCATACTTGTTTTATACCCATTCTTGGCTTTCTCTAATGCCTCATATAAAAGAGGATGGAGCCTTGTGCTCTTGGCAATATTTCCAGTTTCTGGATCTAGCAATATACTCCTGCCACTGCGTGTGGACGGTAGAAAAAGGAGTGTAGAAAGTTCTTCGGCCGCGATTCCATTGCTTTCAGATGTTATAACTCTGTGACTCTGTGACTGTCGCCCATATTTATGTGCGCCTGGATGGCAAAATAAATACTTATATGTACTTCGCTATAACATTGGACTCAACCTGTGTTTGTTATTATTTGACGTGACACTCGCCCAGTACCACGCTACAGAACTAATATTTAGAGTGTTACATTGGTGGCAGCGGAAAAACGGTGGTCATCTGATCCCGCTCGATATCTAAATTATTGCTTACTTTTCTGCTGACGCTGATTACGTTTAACAAAATATTCTTTTGATGAACTGTTCCTGCTCATTTTTCTTCTTCGGTCTTGGATGGACCTGCTATTTGATGGACATTTTGTCATTTGTTCCTGCATTTTTATGGACAATATCTGCTTTCGATCTCTGTCACCCATACTTTGCCTGTATTGGGCAATATTTTGTTCCCGCCATCCTTCACGTACCATTCCTGCATGTAGCTGAATTATGAACTGTTCCGGACTACACTCAACACTCATGCTCCGTCGCTATTCGTCATGCTCATGAATGCTGCTTCTGGCATGTCTGGTTGATTCCCATGTTCCCCTTCTGACCTGTTCTACCCTTTCCTGTCATGCCTGTCTTCCTCTTCGTTCGCCGGAGTCATCGTTGCCGTCTTCACTTTTCTCCTCATCGCCATCATCTTCTTCATCATCGTCACCGCGGATCTATCTCCCTTTGTTTTGGCTCGCTGACTATCTCGCTCACCCTCTGTTTTCATCGGTGATGGATGGATGTTAGTTCCTGCTCTCAACCAGGTGTCAACTTCTTCTTTTCCTGATGCAGCTATTCGAGGAGGTGAACTCTTAGGACATTTAATTAGCCTCAAGCCTGGACTTTAATGCCAACGACTGTAGTATTATTGTCTCCTTCTTTTATTTTGTCTTCGTTCCTTATTGCCCTAAATAAACTTTTCTTTGATTTCTCCCCATGTATGCCATGTTACTCATTCGACTTTATTATCCTTAATATTTTTTGATGTCTGTATTCCGTAATCCTTTCAAGTTTTCACTTGGAGTTCCTTAATATTCTTTGTTTCTATTTCCCCCCTTCTTCAGGTTTTTACAAATACGTGCACCCTACTTTTGATTCAATTTATTTTGTTGGCATAATATTTCAAATTTCTTGTTTATCATGATTTAAATGGATTGGAAATTGAAATATGGCGTGTACTCCCGCCCTCCTCCCTCTATTTCATATCCTTCTGTTCCCCACATCCCCATCTTCTTTGACGACATTCTTGATGAAGAATCGAGGCCTATTCCAGCCGCATTAGACTACTCCTCTCCGCACACTTTAATTAGCCGTTGTCTTGTGGAGAATTTACCTAGTCTTGCCGATTGCGACATCTATCCACCCCTCTATTCATCTAGTCCTCCATGTGACTCTAACCCTACCCATACTTACCCCGATGGCACTCTGGTCGCCCCTGTCAGTCTAGGATTACAGACTGATTTCATATTCTGTAAATTTCAAATTGTTGACGACATTGACCCCCATATCATTTTAGGTATTGACTTTCTTGCTTGCCTAGAACGCCACTTTGAGGTTTTCACAGACTATTTCTCGTCCATTCTCTTTGTTTCATCGGCTATAATTAATTTCATGTCATGCGCTTCCATCGACTATCATAAGCCCGTCGCTGAACATGCTGAAGATTGTGTGTGTTTCACCCAACTTGTTGTTCCATGCAGACAGGTCGTCCAAACAGCCTGTCCACACACCGGCTTCTCAAGCGGACCCGAGCTTAGTTGCCGCCTCATCCTCAGACTATTATGATCCCGTCCCAGATTCCGTCTTTTCGCCTTCACCCTCCCCTCCATCTATCCGTTCTGAGGCTATTCATTATCATGAGGTTAGCCCTGCAAATCACATCTCAACCCCTCCTCCTAATCCTCCTCAGACCTTTCCTGTTCCCCCTCCCTGTTCAAATGCTGTCAACTTTTCTTCCGAGTCTGAGCCCCTAGTTCACCATGTTCCCCAACACGATCTCTATCCCTTATCAGGTGTCCCCTCCTCTCCTCTTCCTCCCTCCCTTGCTCCCACTAACCCTCCAGCTAATATTCTACCTGTGGCACCATCCATGCCATCGCTTCCAACCCAAGACGATGGTCTTCCCCCTGACATGCCTGAGCTCCCATTTCCCTCATCCCTCTCCTCTGATGGGCTCAATATTCATGTTGCCCACTCTAACATCACTTCTTCTCATTCACCCCCTTCAACACCCTGTACCGTTAGATGCGGGAGTGGTTGTCACCCCCATCCCTTTCTCTCGACCTTCCTGTAGCCCTCTTTCTAGTCATTATATCGACCCCATCACCCTAGATGCTGCTCCCACTCCACATGAGTTTATCCTCACATGCTCAGAGGCTAAGGAGTCCCCTTCTATCTTCCTTGATCCATCTTCCTCTGCTCCTACCCCTGACCCACCCCCCTTATGTACGTTCAATAACCCCTCTCTTTTCCATCCCCTCATACTGCCTCATGGTCCAGGTCCCCCTATAGTAAAATATTATCCTAATGGAATGGCTACATCTGGTTAATGGCCCTGATTCTGCTCGACACCCTATGATTTTTGTAAGTCCATATACTTCCTAATTCCCGTGAATCTTCTCTGATTCAGTGGCAGCTTTCGTATCCTGTATTTTTCATTTTTTGTCATAGTTAGCAGTGCACCCGCATTCAGATTTTCTGTGCACTTTATCTGTTTTCTGAAGTACGGTGGAGAATAAAGCTAATTCGAACGGCTGGCCACCATTTGAAATAGTTTTGCCTTCCTCGGTTTCCCTCACTCCCTTCCACATTTTCAAAACAGTTTAGATTTTTCACTAATTGTGTGTAAATTCTGTACATAGAATATACAATTTTTTTTAGTCTTTTCCTTTCTCCTGCAACACTACCATGTAAAGCAAGTTTTCAATGCTATATTTACATCTTTTGCATTATTCAATTTTAGTCGATGTGTTGGTTTTCAATCTTCTTCTCGTTCTATAGTTCAATGTCTACTTTTTCGTGATTAATAGGTAGTAATTATCTTTTTATTGTATATACTCTTGTTATTGCTTCATGTTTAATGGCATGGTCCAATATATTTACTATTACCATTAGTGACTTTAATTTTTTTACATATTTTCTTGTCGCAGATAGATTTAAATGAAAAAGAACAATAACACTATTGACATCTCTTTTTTGTATTCATTTTTCTTTTATTTTTTTCATTATTGTGATTTTAGTAAAACGATAAGAAAGTATCATGCCAGGTTACAGAATCATGTCAGTTCTCCAATGGCACCGGTCTGACAAAGTTCGCTCCACTTCGTGCCTAATATTATCTGATGATCTTTAAAATGTATTTGTATACTCCTGATATATAATAAGTTTTTTTTTACTCTACTTATCTCAAACTTTCCATAAAGGGTTTAAGCCTTTATAGCACTCTTTTCCCCCAATTTTTGTAATGCAATATTACTTTTGCATCACTCTACATTATGATCACCACAATTTCGTTTGTAATATTTTTGTAAAATACGAAAGACGTATTAGCTATAATTATTTATTTCAGTTTTGTGTTGATGCATATACATCCGTCGTGCACCTGTTATGGCTATTTTTGTTGTCTTAATTATCTCGGTTTTCAGCCAAATACTTGCTAATTTTGGTCCTTCATTTTATTTTTACCTATTAATTGCTGTGACATTATTTTTTCGGAAAGGGTGTAAGGTGATTCATATCATGATTCAAACATTGATTCCAACAAAACAAATAATAATTTCAGTTTCATCTTACTGGAATTCACTTGTTTGCATGAAAGTCATATTGACTTAAATGAATGCATTCATATCATTAAATGAGGTGTTCACCCAATTTTAGACAATTTATGCACATGAGTGACTCATCACTATTTTAGGTCAGAATTTATTATAATTTCTGTTTTTGTGCGATGCGTAGTCTATACACACATTTTGGGTTATATAATATACGCATTGTGATTTTGAAATTCATGATATGCAGTTCAATTTAATCTTATATAAGCAATTGTAGTTGAACCATTTTGATGTTTTACAGCCATTTCATATTTCTTAATGAAATCACTTTGTATGTTTTTAGTTAGGCAATTGAATGTACTTTATGGGTTGTATGTGAGTAGTTAGTTTGATAATTTTTGTTTTTATATTGAAACGAGGACGTTTCTTTTTGAAAGATGTGTCGACTGTAAGATAGGAAATAGCAGAAGTATATATCCAAAATATAGTGTATCCATATTAATTACAATCACCCTATTTTGTGGTAACCCTGGTCCCTAGCCTGGAATATAACTCATTTCATAATATATGTTTATTGACCCTTTCTCTACTCCAAGACCTCCATATAGTTTATTGACCCTTTCTCTCCTCCAAGACCTCCATGATTGTCTCAAGGAGAATACGGTAGTTATCCTCGCTGTATCATTCAGTGTTGATAGTTTAAAGAGCATACTTGTTTTATACCCATTCTTGGCTTTCTCTAATGCCTCATATAAAAGAGGATGGAGCCTTGTGCTCTTGGCAATATTTCCAGTTTCTGGATCTAGCAATATACTCCTGCCACTGCGTGTGGACGGTAGAAAAAGGAGTGTAGAAAGTTCTTCGGCCGCGATTCCATTGCTTTCAGATGTTATAACTCTGTGACTCTGTGACTGTCGCCCATATTTATGTGCGCCTGGATGGCAAAATAAATACTTATATGTACTTCGCTATAACATTGGACTCAACCTGTGTTTGTTATTATTTGACGTGACACTCGCCCAGTACCACGCTACAGAACTAATATTTAGAGTGTTACAAAAGGTTAATTTCCTATTATGTTTTGGATCTACATGCTACTGAGTAGGAGAGTTGAAAGTGGGGATACATGCAACCGCTTAGCTAGAATTTAATTTTAGAGGGGCTGTTAAGCACGCGAAGTGTGCTCCCCAGGGGGTTGGGTGCAGGGATGGTGAGGTTTTCCCTCTCCCGCACGAAGCACAAAAGCACTGACATTTGAGCAATTTGAGAGAAAGATAACGGCTGGTAGCACTTTTTTTTAGGCGGAAATTTGGTTCGACGCCCTGACTGCTTTTCAATTATTTGCACGCAATATTGCACTGTATGTAACAGGGTGGGCGCAGGGAGGACCATCGCTATGTGGGGCTGTGTCATTTTCGGCGGCGGTCACGACCTCGTAGTTGAAGAGGTAAAAACAACAATATATTCAGCTAAATTTTGAGAAAATACTTCCTTCTACAATTTAGAATGTGATCTTGCTCCTCTCCAGCACACATAATGTGCTAGATATCACGCACTTGCAATATGGGAGGCAATTGCTCATGGTATGAAGGTACAGAGTGGTAGGTTATATCCAATATCCAATAACCTCCATAAGTGTGAGTGTATGGCACCCCCTGCTCCTCATTTTCGAAAACTTGGCCTTATCAAATACCTGCATGGCAAAGTTTTCACAACACTGTCACTTGAATATTTCTCATTTTGTTTTAGTATTCCATCTCCCTACCCCCTCTCCCTCTCTCTCGTATAGACTCTCAGCTGTTATCTAGGCCGAGTGATATTAATCTCAGAATAAAAAAAAATAACTACCTTACCATTCCACGGTTATTGCCTATAGTATAAGTGGTAGTAAATGCACGAAGTCCCACTAAATATTATTTAAAGGGATTGCTTAATCCGATTCCCAGGTCCACGGTGTATTACACCAGCAAGCCAGGATAAATTCACGAACAATTCACGTCCCCCAATAATCCGCCATTCCTACATCCACAACGGTTTAGAAACAAAATCCGATATATAGAAATAATATTCCAGGTAATAAATACATCCCCACCTTATTCTGAAAGTATCACTGGATGACGTCCAACAAGATTTCATCTTTGTATTCAAGGGTTGAAGAGTTCCATACGTGTTCATGGTGAAATGAAGTTTCACCAACTTCGAACGGATCTGCGGTGCAAGGGGACGCCCAGACGGTCGGGCCTGGGAAAACAATATTAGTGAACAGTATAGCTACTGTACGGATCGAGGTAATTAGCTGGTAATTCGCTCTGGAGATACGTTTGAAGAAGATGGAGTTAACTTGACCAAGGAGTTATCACAGATAACTCCTTGACTTGACAGAATAAGACTTTGGGCGCTAATGTGCATTCGTACGCCCTATGCGTTCCTATGCCGTATGCCATACAGTGTTAGGGTTCGTTACCCCAACCAAACGCCGTGCGAAGCTTCGCGATGTCCAGCGCTGTGTGTAGTAACCCTAGCCTTAACCCTAGCCCTAACCCTATAGAAAGCACGTTAGCGCCAATGATGGGAGAGTCTACAGCATACATGTAGGTGGATAACTCGGTTTCGATGGCAACACACGGTTTCTCGGTAGACATGGTAGACAGGATATACCCCCCGGGGGAGGGGGCATTCGACCCCAAAAGTGGTAGGTATGTGCCACTGGCAAGACAAAAAGGGGGCTTTGGAACTATAGCGTATCATGAAATTGTGAAAAGGCTGGTCTTCGGAACTTCGAACATTTTGGGAAAAGGAGGTCTTTGGAACTGGATTACAATATAAATATGATGCTGAACTGGTTCCCACAAGCTCCAATCCCCATTTGCTAAATACGCTGTGTGTCATGGCAAGTCTATGGTGTGTGTACAGTATATTCATAGAAGCGGGGTTACTTCGCATGCATGCGCTCAGCATGAATGAAGACTGAATTCCCTGGGGTGGCTTGGAACCGGACTGGAAGCAATGGGAAAGCCCGGAGAAATTAAGCACCTGGAATAAAACTTGTTTTTAAACTTTTCACCAAAATGATATTCTTCGAAACGGGCCAGAGCGGGCCGGAACGTCGGAACTAAAAAAAAAAACGGTGCATGCTTTGGAAAGATTTTCTCTTTTCTTTTTCTCAACAAGAAAAATGGTATGCTTTGGAACGGAAATTTGAGTGTAAATTTGGGGGTCTTCTCCGCGGCACATACCCACCGTGCACTATAAACTGAGTGCCCCCCCCCCGTACAGTTTTGATCCCAAAAGCTCGCATGCGCCGCCTCCTCCTGGCTAGATCTAGGCACTGACCATGCAGGACTGTCTCCTCCGAAAGGAGTCCATAATTTCTGGAACTTTCCCAGTTATGTAAATTTAATGTGTTACATAACTTCCCAACTTTCTCCCAGTGGTTCTTGACCCTGTCGTTTAATTGGCTTAGCGCCCTCTAGAATTATCCTAAATCCATTCATTATCACAATAATAAAGTGGTGGTCTAATACACTTTTTTGAAGACAAAAAATATACGTCACATTACATGCTGATTATGCTGATTTTGATGATTATGATCATCATCATCCTCGTAACATTATCATGATTATCATCAGCCTCGTCATCACCGATCATAATCACGATCATGATCATAATCATCATCACTATCATCATCATCAAAGAAAATAAGAATCATAAGGAAATAAAATAAAAGCACTTTTAAATTTTGGGAAGCAAAGAGATTTAACCTTAATGGGATTCAACTACCTAAAGTGCTCTTATAATCTAAAGTTATATACGGAGCGGCACTCACTCCAGTTCCATGATGGGTTTATGATTCGTTAGATAAATAAGCCTTTGATTTTATTATGGAAAGGAAAGAAAGATAAAATAGATAGAAATACAATGTTTTTAGACTATAAGCAAGGGGGGGGGGGGGGGAAAAATGACGAACTTTCTTGCACAAATGAAATCACAGTGAGCTATGTGGGTTAAAAACTTTTAAATAAGGATGAAGATATGAAATGGAAATAGTATTTCAACTTTGTCACTAGACACATAGGTGGAGAATTCTCATGTGATTATTTACCAGTATTATTAAAAGTGACATCTCCACGATTCTATATGGATATAGTAGAAGAATAAGTGAATACGAGACATATAAGAAGTCTCAGTATAATAACAGGTACATTGGTGATGTGGTAATTTTCAATAATAAGCTTATTCAATTGAAAGGAAATTGTATATACGACGAAAAGATGCACGGAAAATGGGTTTACAAATTAAAACGTATTTTAGGAAACGATGGCAAACTAAAATCTGATAGATATTTTGAAGAATTAGGTTTAGAAGTAAATGACATTGATAGGTTAAATCAATAGAGTCGGCTAAGAGAGTTCCAATTTAAACATATACATGGCATTATATATACAAACCATCATCTTTTCCGGTTCGATTTTGTTTCAAGTGACTTAATATGTTCTTTTTGTGAAAAAGAAAAAGAAACATAATTATAAACATATATTTTATTCTTGTGAATATATGCACAATTAATCTGGGAATCATCTACGAGATTTTTAAACTTATATCGATTTACGGAATTGTAGCTGGAAAGAAATTCTGTTTGGGAGGGAGGAATGAAATTAAAAAATGGAATCTATGCAGTTGAGTTCGAACCACTCAGTGGTTCTACCCCCTATCTAAAGCCCCCCCCCCCCCCCCCGTGGACGATGGGCTCTGGGCTCCTCCTTGTTGGTTATCATTTAGGTTTTCCCTATATATGATATATATGGAACACATACATTATATAAACGAGATCATTGAAAAAAAAATCACCATCATCGTCATCATCATCCTTGTAACATCGTCACGAACTCACGATTATCATCAGCATCATCATCACCGATCATAATGATGATGATGATCACTGTCATTATTGTCAAATTAGGCTCTGTGCTTGCAGACTACCAAGACCCATGCCCTGAGGCTCATGAAGCCACCACCAGCACTTAGTTTGCAGGCACAAAACCTGGTCAGTGGTAAAAGAGTTTGCGCTTGAAGACTACCATAGGCCATGTACTTGAGCTCCTGACTATATTGACATGACCAGAAGGTAGCTGAATTAGGCTTCTCTCAAGACACAATGATTTTCTGATAAAGTGTCAAATTAGGGTCAATTTGGGCGGTGGTAACGACCTCGTAGTTGAAGAGGAAAAAACAACAATATAATCAGCAAAATTTTGAGAAAATACTTCCTTTACATGTTAGAATGTGATCTTCCTCCTGTCCAACACACATAATGTGCTAGATATCCCACACTTGCAATATGGGAGGCAATTACTCATGGTATGAAGGTACAGAGTGGTAGGTTATATCCAATATCAAATAACCTCCATGAGTGTGAGTGCATGGAACCCCCTGCTCCTCATTTTCGAAAAACTGCGGGCGAGAAACTAAGAATCAATTTTACTTGGCTTTATCAAATACCTGGCAAATTTATCCGTTTTCACAACACTGTCACTTGAATATTTCTCCTCATTTTGTCTCTCTTAATTTTGTTTTAGTATTCCATCACCTCCCCCCTCCCTCTCTCTCTCTCTCGTATAGAATGACTTAGCTGTTATCTAGGCCGAGTGATATTAATCTCAGAATTAAAAATAATAACTACCACTACCATTCCACGGTTATTGCCTATAGTTTTATAGGTAGTAAATGCACGAAGTCCCACTAAATATTATATAAAGGGATTGCTTAATCCCAATCCCAAGTCCACGGTGTATTACACCAGCAAGCCAGGATAAATTCACGAACAATATATACCCCCCGTCCCCCAATAATCCGTCATTCCTACATCCACAACGGTTTAGGAAAAAAAATCCGATATATAGAAATAATATTCTAGGTAATAAATACATCCCAACCTTATTCTGAAAGTATCACGGCATACTCGTGATACAGGCCCCGCTAGTTTGCAAGTGTAATCGATCATACCTTTGTAATTTAGGGTTCTAACTTCAGCCAGCTCACTAGTTATACTCGTGATCCAGGCCCCGCTGCATGTCCTACAGTGCCCAAATGGGGCCTGTTTCACGACCATACTAGTTATAATCGTTATCGACGCCCCGTGCTACGGAATTTCAAGCCACAGAACACAGCAGCGGGGCCTCGATATTGAGGACTGTTGTTCCATATCTACTCGTGAAAATGCCTTGGGGGGGGGGGGGGGGGTGGGATTCAACTACATTGTAAATTGCTGTACAATAAAACAAAAGTAGGGAACGCAGTGAGCATTTCAATTCTCACCAAGGGTGTGACATTTTAAAGGACACTATGTACTGGTGGTGCCAGGGGGGGGGGGGGGGTTGAAATGTACATGCAGGGGCGGATCCAGGATTGAGTAAAAGAGGGGGCACAAAAATGAAAGTTTGTTAAAAGGGTGACCCGTATTTTTTTGGTCTCGGCAGCTTCTCGAAAAGTCGCTCAGTGGAGGAGTGGGGGGGGGGGGGGGGGGGGGGGGGGGGGTGCGGTGGCGATAAAATTTCTTTTTCGCCAAACCTTCAAAATTCGCTCAGTAGGGGGTTATGGGGGTCCAGTTGCCCTCCATAATTCCCTGACAAGCAAAAAAAAAAAAAAAAAAAAAAAAGGTCTTCATTCCAAAAATAAGGGGGGGGGGAGGCACGGGCCGGAAGTGCCCCCTGGATCCGCCAATGTGTACATGTATTCATATATTATTGATTTATTTATTTGTGGGCGTACCCCCCCCCCCCCACAAAAAAAAAAAAAAGAAAAGAAAGAGAACAAAAAAAAGAAATCCCAATTTTTCTTTCTTAAATCATTGTATTTTTTCAGCATTGTCATTACAATGAGTTTCCTTGAGTGTATTCTACCTTTCATTTTTATTATTTTGCTCAACCCCTCTTTTGTTCCTGAGGGCACCCCGCCCTTTTTTTGGCTTTTTTTTTCAGTTGGACCCCCTTTTAATTTAATTTTTATTTGTCACTTCAGCGCAATACCCCCCCCCCCCCAAAAAAAAAAGTTTAAATATTGGGGGAAAGTATCCCCTTATATATCGTAACCCCTCCCTTGCAATAACCCCACCCTTGCAATCACCCCCCCAAAAAAAAAAGGAAATTATTTTTTTAGTTAAGGCATGCCACTTGGATTTTAAGGGGGCACGGCCGCTTTAGCCCCTGGATCCGCCCATGCCTTTATCCCCTCCCTTGCAATTACCCCCGCCCCCCTTGCCATTACCCCTCAAAAATATACATTGGGGGAGTCCCCCATTAAAAAAATTGTTTAGATATTGGGGGAAAGTATCCCCTTATATCCCTTTAACCCCTCCCTTGCAATTCCCCCTCCGCCCCCAATAAATTAAGGAGGCAATTTGTTTTATTGTGTACTTAAGGGTTTCAAAAGGGGGGGGGGGCCGCGGCCGATTCGGATCCGCCCTGCCTTTATCCCCTCCCTTGCAACTATGCCCTTATATGTAATCTTGAAGCCCCACTACCGTGTTGTCTGTCTTCATTTTGCATAGGATGGGGCCTTGTTCACGAGTTTATGTTAATCGTGATACAGGCCCCATTTCCGTTTTGTAAGCTGTTCAACGTGGTTGCGCGGGGCCTGTAACACGAGTATAACTAGTGAGTTGGCTGAAGTTAGAAGTCTAAGAAGATGATTAGTAATCGATTACAAGACGGGTAAGTTGCGGGGCCTGTATCACGATATTGCCAGTATCACTGGATGACGTCCAACAAGATTTCATCTTTGTGTGCAAGGGTTGAAGACCTCCATACGTGTTCATGGTGAAATGAAGTTTCACCAACTTCGAACGGATCTGCGGTGCAAGGGGACGCCCGTACGGTCGGCCTGGGAAACAATAGTGAACCGTAGCTACTGTACGGATCGAGCTAACCAGCTGGTAATTCGCTCTGGAGATACGTTTGAAGAAGATGGAGTTAACTTGACCAAGGAGTTATCACAGATCCTTCTATAACAGAATAAGACTTTGGGCGCTAATGTGCTTTCGTACGCCCTATGCGTTCCTAGCCCGACCAAACGCCGTGCGAAGCTTCGCGATGTCCAGCGCTGTGTGTAGTAACCCTAGCCCTAATATAGCCCTAACCCTAGGGCGTACCGGAGAAAGCACGTTAGCGCCATTGATGGGAGAGTCTACAGTACAGCATATACATGTAGGTTCATAACTCGGTTTAGATGGCAGCAGATGGTTTCTCGGTAGACATGGTAGACAGGATATACCCCGAGGGAGGGGGGGGGGGGGGGGGGTGGGGGGAGGGGCACTCGACCCCAAAAGTGGTAGGTATGTGCCATTGGCAAGACAAAAAGGGGGCTTTGGAACTATAGCGTATCATGAAAAGGGTGGTCTTCGGAACTACTAACATTTTGGAAAAAGGGGGTCTTTGGAACTGGATTACAATATAATTATGATGCTACAGAGCTGGTTCCCACAAGCTCCCATCCCATTTGCTAAATATGCTTTGTGTCATGGTAAGTCTATGGTGTGTGTACAGTATATTCATAGAAACGGGGTTAATTCGCATGCATGCGCTCAGCATCAAGGAAAACTGAATTCCCTGGGGTGGATTGGAACCGGATTGGCAGAAATGGGGAAAGCCCGGAGAAATTAAGCACCTGGAATAAAACTCGTTTTCAAACTTTTCACTAAAATGGTATTCTTCGAAACGGGCCAGGGAAGGTCAGAACGGCCGGAACGACCGGAACGACGGAATTAAAAAAAGAAAGCAGTGCTTTGGAAAGGTTTTCTTTCTTCTTTTTCTCAATACCGCACACTATATACTGAGTGCCCCCCCCCCCCGGGGGTACAATCTTGATCTCAGAAGCTCGCCCGCGCCGCCTCCTCCTGGCTAGATCTAGGCACTGACCATGCTTGACTGTCTCCTCCGAAATATAACGAATCCATAATTTCTGTGTCAAGGAACTTTCCCAGTTATGTAAATTTCATGTGTTACATAATAACTTCCCAACTTTCTCCCAGCGGTTCTTGACCCTGTCGTTTAATTTGCTTAGCGCCCTCTAGAATTATCCTAAATCCATTCATAATCACAATAATGAAGTGGTGCATGGTCTGATACATTTTTTTGAAGAAAAATATATATGTCACATTACATGATGATGATGATTTTGATGATTATGATCATCATCATCCTTGTAACATCATCATGATTATCATCAGCCTCGTCATCACCGATCATAATCATGATCATGATCATGATGATAATCATCATCACTGTCATTATTATCATCATCGATCATCATCATCATCAAAGAAAATAAGAATCATAAGGAAATCTTGAGTAAAAGAAAAGCACTTTTAAATTTTTGGAAGCAAAGAAATTTAACCTTAATGGGAAAGATTCAACTACTTAAAGTGCTCTTATGTTCTAAAGTTACTCACTCCAGTTCCAAGATGGGTTTATGATTCGTTACATAAATTAGCCTTTGATTTATCATGGAAAGGAAAGAAAGATAAAACAGATGGAAATACAATGTTTTTAGGCTATAAGCAAGGGGGGGGGGGGGGGGGGTAAAATAACAAAATTCCCTGCTCAAATAAAATCAAGTGAGTTATGTGGGTTAAAAAACTTTTAAATAAGGATGAAGATATGAAATGGAAATAGTATTTTAACTTTGTCACTAGACACATAGGTGGAGAATTCTTATTTTCATGTGATTATTTACCAGTATTATTAAAAGTGACAGCTCCACAATTCTATATGGATATAGTAGAAGAATAAGTGAATACGAGACATATAAGAAGTCTCAGTAATAACAGGTACATTGGTGATGTGGTAATTTTCAATAATAAGCTTATTCAATTGAAAGGAAATTGTATATACGACGAGAAGCAATTTTATGCGTGACTGTATACCCTTGGGTTTGGAAAAGAATTTTAGAATGGAAGAAAATAATAACTCTGAAACTGATTTCATTTTGGGAGGGACAATATATCTAACTTAAGATCAAAACAAATACATTTACAGCTCATCAAGAAAGAAGGTTTTGAACCAATGGTTTTTGAAAGAATGGAATAAATTATGTATTTTCTTATAAGGAAATAGAAAACATTAACGGTTAAGACAGTGAACACTAAATAGTCAGCTAAGAGAGTTCCAGTTTAAACATATACATGGCTTTATATATACAAACCATCATCTTTTCCGGTTTGATTTTGTTTCAAGTGACTTATGTTCTTTCTGTGAAAAAGAAAAACATAATTATAAACATATATTTTATTCTTGCGAATATGCACAATTAATCTGGGAATCATCTACGAGATTTTTAAAATTATATCGATTAACGGAATTGTAGCTGGAAAGAAATTCTGTTTGGGCGGGAGGAAAGAAATAAAGGAAAACACCAATTTAATCTAATTCTTGTAAAATATTTGATTTTTAAAAACAGAGAACATAAGAAACCCCCTTCATTTAACGAAATAAAAAAATAATGTTGCAGGAGATAGGTTGGAAGAAAGGAAATTGGCATCAATGAAGGGAACTCTTACTATTCCTTTTTCCAAATGGGAAGAGCTAAATGATACCCAACAAGGAGGAGCCCAGAGCAACAGCGTCCACCAGGGGGGGGGGGGGGGGGGGGGGGGGGGCTTTAGATAGGGGATAGAACCACTGATGGTTCGAACTCAACTGCATAGATTCCATTATTTTTAAAAGTTGTATATACATGTACAATATGTTATGTCTTTTCTTCTTTTTTGTAGAAGTGATATAGTTGAAGTACACTGTATAACATATACTTGATTTTATTCATTATTTACTGCTAATTTCTGTTATTTTTATATATATATATATATATATATATATATATATATATATATGAAGGAATATGACCGAGAATTCGAATATTTTCATCGTATACGGACTTTTCGTTCCTATTTTGTCTCTCTCTCGCTCTCTCTCTATATATAAGATTAATGAAAAAAAAATGATCATCTTCGTCATCATCATTCTTGTGACATCGTCACGATTTTATCATCAGCATCATCATCACCGATCATAATGGTGATGATGATGATCACTGTCATTATTTTCAGCATCATCATCACCATCACCATCATTATCATCATAATCATCGTCATCATCACCACCATCATCATTATTCGTCTAAAATGATATCATGTGACCTGTATCCGCATATGGTGATAGGCCGACGTTCGCACACAGAACTAGACCTGTTCTGTGCGTTCGCCCCGTCCTGCAGGAAGACCCAATGGACAACATGCAGGGGTCTACCCAAAATATAGCCCCCCTCCCCCCTCCCCCGAGGATTACACTGGTCATATAATGTGCTTCTGGACCAAAGTTCAAAAAGAAATCTTAAGAAGAAAATGACCACGATAAGCATCTCCCACTCTGTTTCGTTGGGATACACACAGAAAAATATTAAGAAAATGAAAAACTTAAGGAAGAAAGAAAGAAAAAAAAAGGAGAATAAGAGGCGGGGTTGGGGGGGGGGGGGATTATTACAGGGTGCGGAGTTCTATATACGACGATAATCAAATTCAATAAGTACAGTGTACAAATATTTCATACTTTCAACCGCAATGACAATTTGCCATAAAGTCAAATTCTTTTTTTTACTATACAATGAACCCTTCCCTCTTCACACTCATACAAAGATTTTTTTACAATGCTACTTCCTTTACAAGATTCCGTGCGAGTCATTTCAAGCGTGAAATGCTCATTTTGATATCAACAAGACGTAAATATAATGTTTAGAAATACAAGAGGCATGATCAACCTGTTCCAGCGTGATGTGATGCACGATTATAATGAAAAATCAACCTTTGTACTTTGCTTAAGTGAGCGAAGTTCGATACAACTCTAGCTAACCGCGATAAAACCACGCATAAAAAGCATTATTGGCGTCCGTTGTAATCATTGACGAGAAATATGCATTCGAGAGTTGTGTGTATTGCGAGAACGCGATGGCGGACTGGCGGAAATAGACCGTACGTGGCCCTAAAGACATGTAGTCTTTAATTATTATCCGCAATGGCAGACTGATTAAAAACAGGTGAGTAGGCGTTTCTTTTTTCATTAATGTAATTTTCTTCCAACCGGCAGGTGCGTTGCATGGCTTGTAGAGTATTCGTTTTAGGGTAGTACATGTATAGCATTGTTTGGATATCATTGTATATAGGACTCAAAACTGCTGTCTTGAACAACATGCCTGCATCATGCGATCTCCGGACTTCTGCTCCGTTTAAATGTGTTATCATTTTGGCGGCATTCCACGTATGAACCAAATTAATCATATTTGCTTTTGATTTTATGCTATCCTTTCGATCATGTTTCTTCGATCATGTTTCTTCCTTCATCCTATCTTCGTATTCATTCATTTTCTCTTACTCTTTCTCTTACACAATAGTACCTCGCCCAACTTTCCCAGGTCTCTCTTCACCTACCCCATCTCTTTCATTCCACCCCTCCCTTCCCCTCTCTCGTCTACTTTAATCATGTTAAGAAAACTTGCTTACTTTGTCTCAATTTATCAAAATTTACGCAATCTTTGACGTAATATGCAACTGAAAATATTAATTGATTACCACTGACGCGCCTTTACACATCGCTAATATAAATTATGTTCGTACTAACTGAGCTATTCAGTAATATACATGCCTGAAACATCCGTGCACGTGTAAGTCTATGTTTCGTTGTAGTTGAGCGTTTTGATAATCATGGCAATTGACAAAAAAATAAGATTTTCACAAGATTCAATGCAATGAAAGACTGAATAAATGTTAATTATTTGCAAAACTAAAATGTTAAAGAAAATGCATCATGATTTTAGCTTAATGAACGACATAATGTTGAGAGAGATCTTATGTACTATTTGGTGACGCTATTTGGAGAGGCTCCTCATGTAGAATGAACTCGTCTAATAAACCTCCACGTTGGAATATTAAAATTTCCTTCAGGCAACTTTTGAACCCGTCTGGAGAATTTATAGGAGATAAACACTTGATGAATGATGAATTTAACCGTCGATGAAACACTGCCTGTGAACGACACCTCATCCCAAATCAGAAATGCGTCGACCACGACGGTCACCGTAAACTCGACGTCACTGACATCGAATACTACGACTGCCAATGCCACGACAACGGCGACGACGACATGGTTCACGACCATCGACACGAACACGTCCGATTGCCAAGAAGGGCTGACGTGGATACGAGATCACTTCGGAGACTGTGTTGAGACGAGCACGCAGTTGTTCGCCTTCTCGTGTGCCATGATTGCGGTCGCCATATGGGTGTTCGGCCACTTCTTGTAAGTAAAGATGCCATGAATATTGAAACGATTTAATCCATGAATTTTCAATTGAATTAATGCACAAATCTTTGGCCACTTCTTGTAATTAAGCTGTCCTGTAAGGATGTCATAAAGATTCAAATTTTGATTTAATTAAAAAGATCTTCGACCATTTCTTGTATCTGTCATGAATATTTAATTTCAAGAATATTCAATTGATTTAATAAAACAAACTTATCGGCCATTTCTCGTATCCAATTGATTTAATTCGAGAATTACCCTTAAAACTTCTATAGAAGTCCTTGTCTACTCCTGACTGGGTATGAGAAGATTGAGGGTTCGAGACCCGAAACGGCATTAACAACCTTTTGCAAAATCAATATAGACTTGCTACTGTCAACCTAGGTATAATTAGCGGGTACTTGGCAGGTACCCTCACTATTTATTGATTTAATGCACTGATGTTCTTTTTAGCTAATGCATGGCATATACGCAATGAAGTTGACTTATAATCATCAGAGTGATAGTTTTTATCATTCTTAAAGATATTTTGATATTCTAAATTTTGTCAGTTTGTTAAAGTCTCGCCGGGCAGATCCTGACGTCTCCTGCTATCGCCTTGGTTTTATCTTCATCGGCGGATTAGGATCGGTATGTAACTTGGTCGGGGCTACAATATGTGATCAACTTGGCACACAGGTAAAACTCAAAGAGTAAAAAACGTGTGGTATTCATTGTAGCCATCAAAGTTAGTTTGTGCCCCACTCAACATTTTCCTGCATCAGGAGAAGTACCTGTCTTGCGTCCACTCAATGATTCTCCTAAATGATAACAACATTAGAGATGTTTCCTCCCTGTAAACATTACAACTGAGGATGTTTTGAAAAGTGGCGGATATGGGGGAGGGGGAGAGGGGGGGGGGGGGGCTGGGGGGAACAACCGACCAGTGCCCCGTACCGTGTCCTCAGTTCTCAAAGGAAAGATGACAGTGCCCTCTTATCATGCTTATTGCGTTAAACCTGATCTGACCCCTTCTTCTTTTTCTTTGCTTGTCACAACATTTCAAAGTAAATTTGCGCCTAAAACTGTAATAACCCTTTTCTTTTATTATTATTGTAAGATATTTTTTTAGAAAGTTAATACAATAAATTGGGGTAAATAGGAACAACTGGGGTGAATTGGAACAAAATTGGAAGGGTGTGTTGACATTTTTTTAAAATAAATATCCAGATCCAGAGGTGATACCTACCCTTTTAATGTATTTTATGCATAATAAATAACATATGAAAAAGGGTCCGCTTTAATACTCAGAAAAAAATATTTGTCGGGAAGCTTTTCCATTTTTCCCTACTCACCCCGATGTGTTCCTACTCACCCCGTTTTACGGTTTGCATGTTGGAAATTGTTGGTATTTTGAAATAGATAATCCTGCATTGCCCCCTGTTCAAGCTGCAAGTCAATTTTTATTTCAGGTACTGATAGCATGCTACCTGGTCTTCAGTGATTTGGTCCTACTCTTACAGTGGATCTATTGGTGGAACAGGAACAGAAAGCTTAACAAACAAGGTCTATCTTTCTATGGTAAGAAACATAAAAATCAGGGTAATATGGTCTAATTTACCCAGGGTATCCTCGTCAGTATTGATACTGCACTTCCTGGGGAGCGTTTCATCAAGCGTTTTGTCAGTGATTTTTACTGACAGATTTGCTCTCAGCTAATCAGATGCAAGGATTTCAGTAGCTTATAACAATTGCCGGTAAAAATCACAGACAAAACACTTGATGAAACGCTCCCCTGAGGACTCTGCAATTATTATTACCCCAAAATTGACAGGTAGCCATTTAATACACCGAGGTCGAGAGGGATAATATGGGTATATGGTTAGAGAAAAAGAAATTTCTTACAAGTTCGTGAATGGCTCATTGTATAATTCCATACCAGGTAAACGTGTGCGTATATTTCTCGCAGCACAACAGAAAAATAAACAAAGTTGCGAATTGTTAACATCAACTATTTACAAGTAGCGTACATGTATATTAAAATTCTTAGCTGTCACAAAACCCCTTAGCTGTCACACAATATTAACATGGTATTAAAGAAAAAACTCATGGCTTGAAACTGAAATAGAAATTTCAAATTTCAAATTAGTTTCAATTTCAATATAAATGTCAAACCTAAAGTAGAACTTTAATGATTTTAAATATTCGCTTAATACTTATTATTGCATAGATGGCATAAATTAAACAAGGTTATCAAAATTCAACGCTTGGAAACATTTGAAGTAATGATTATTATCAATTATAAAACGGTAAAATACAGCCCCCGATAGAGCACCTGAAGAGCTCCTCGAACACTGCTGAGATGTGTGACGTCACACCGGGAACCAGTCCTGTCTAAGCAGGCGATGTCCCATAACATCTTACACATTTTTTCAGTGCCTGTTTTGTCATCTCCTCTTCACTTATTTCTTTTACTTGACTAGCGTCAGTCTTAATGTTCGTCTGTTGCCTCACTCTTAACTTCGTGTATGGTATTATTTTGATGAAAAATGCAGCGTTAAAAAATAAAGGAATCAGTCACTTGTAAACAAAATAAGACGCCATTGTATTTTCAGCTGCTTGCAACGGGGCATGTTGGCGTTTCAAGAGGGAACGAATACCATCCGCGCTATTATTCGGAGGGCTTTTCGATTTGAAAGTGCGGTTTATTTCATTGATCATTGACCCTTATCCTGTGTATTTACAATCACACGGTTTTAGTTATCAGAATCAGTTTCGCTTTCCCTTTTAGAATGGTGTGAATTAAGGTCATGTTTAAATATACCAAACTCTTTGTAATTTGATAAATAATTGCATTGCAATTACGTTCATTCGTTATAGGACGTCGTCTGCTTAAGCAGGATCGGTCCCTAATGTGACGTCATCAAAACATCGCTATATTTCTGGCGAATCCTCGGATATTCCAGATGCTGAGAAGAGCTTTTATTGATGTTGTTTTTATAATCATCAGATGCGCAGTTGACGTAAAACTTATACGACTGCCATCTGTAAGCTTCCCAGTTTCTAGTGATACATTATTTGCCATATTTGTGATTTTCTTTGAATAGCTACTTTAAATTCAGATTTCAAACCTTCAATTCATTCCACATTTTTATCTCAATCTCAATATCAAAATTTCACATTTCAGATATTCATTTATCGAGTGGAATATCTTATGATGAACTCAATTTAAAGATTACCACATAGACGATTGAAATAATATACTTGTAAAAAAATACAATACTTATATCGCATTTTTGAAATTGTATTGCTTTAGATTAGATAATCATGTAAAATAACCATTGAAAATCATGGTTTCTTATTTTATGATATGTCAATATTGAATGAAATCTATATCAATGTTTTTTGTAAGTGTCTTCAGATAGCTGGAAATCACCTGACCGGACACGTGATGAGAACACCATGAATGGAGGCGGGAACCTCGTGCTCTGTTTAGTTTGCCCACTACTCATGACAGCCTGTTGTTGGCCAATCAGATTCAGCATTATGCCAGTACCATGGCAACAAAGTTACGCAAGCCACGCCCCTGGCCGGAAACTTCTAATGGTGTCTGATGTAAGAATCTTACTTTTCTCTCTTTCTTGCTTTCTTTCTTCTTCCTCATTTCTTGTTGTTGTTGTTATCATTGCTATCATCATCATCATTATAATTATTATTATTATTACTATTATCATTATTATCATTATTATTATTATCATCATCATTATTATATTATTGCTGATTTTTGTTGTCTTTATTATTTTTTCTTTAAAAAAACAACACGTTTTTAAAAATCGCACCGATCCTTAATGAATTATAGTAATGAGAGAAAAAATGATTTATTTGTTGTATATATTGCATAGAGACTATAAAATGTGACATTGCGATGATAAACACTTAGGTATAATTCTATTCAGGAAACAGTTTTTTGTTATCTGATATGTTTCACTTTCGTCACCGATCCATATTATTATGCATGCTGTATGGGGAAGTTTTTGTTTTTATTTTTGTTTTGTGTTGTTATGTTTCGGTTTTTATAGCTATTTATGTGAAGAGTTTATTTATTCTGTATGATATAGTTTCCTGAGTCTTAAGGCATTGAATATACATATCTAAACCTGTTTCGCTGTTTGTATAGGTTAATTTATCTATGGATCGCTCTCTCTCTCTCTCACTAACTCTCAACTCTCTCCTTCTCTCTATCACATTATTTTTGATCACTTTAGTCTGCAACAGATAACTTCGGCTATGCCATGGGGTTTACAGCATTATTTCTCTATTCGCTGTGTAATATACCAACAATAGTCAATATAGTAAGTCGAATTTGAAATTCTTTCTAAGGTTATAGATTTGATTGAGTTCAAACAAATTCCGATATTTACCGAACAAAGAACCTTTGCACCTCAGTAATTGCAGACGATATGAAAAATATGACAGTGTAGTATAAAGCAAGAATACTTTTTCCAGTTATGTGTTAATGTCATTAACTATATTTGTTGAAAGATAGAAGCAGTTTCTTTGTTCTTAGTCATGTTAATATATCTATCTTTCTTCCTTTTTCTCTCTCGCTATTTTCTTTGTATTACCAAATGTTTTCTCTTCCAGTTTTACTTTCCGTTAGGCCTCTTCTTTCTTTGTTAATCGTAAAATATTTGCCTTAATTATGTAATGTTTTGTATACAATGTCTTCTTCCTTCCATTTGTTTCTCTCTTTCTCTCCCCCACTCTCTCTCTCTCCCTTCCTCTCTCACTCCCTCTCTCTTCCCTCTCCCTCCCCCTCTATCTCGTTTCCCTTTCTGCCTTTCTTTCTTTCACATAATTTATCATATTCTTTTCCCCTTCTCTATACCGCACACTCTTATTTATCATCTGCTCTCTCTCTCTCTCTCTCTCTCTCTCATTTCCCCTCTACCTATCCTCTCTTTCTCTATTCCTATTTTCTTCCTGTCTTTCCTGCTTCTTCTCTCCTTTTCTCCCCCTCTCTCTTTCTTTTTCCTCATCCTTGTTTCCCTTTGCTGTATGTTTGCATTGCATACCTTTATAGTTTTTTGTTAATTTCCTTCTCTTAGCGTTTTATTCCATCCTTGAGTATTTGTCATAATATAGTGTGGTTAACTTTTTTATCGTTTTTCTTTCTTTATTTCCTTTTTGTTTCTTCTGTTTGTTTGTTCTGTTTCTATATCAGGCAAGGCACAAAATCAGCTACACAGTGTCTTTATGGTATCACGGCCTAGTCATTGCAGCTAACGTGTTTTATTTCGTCTCCATCGTAGCTTATGATACAGACACATTCTTCCTAACCAACGCGCTTCCATGGCTATTAATAAGGTATTTATATCTCCATTTATCTTTCTTTACTGTCTATCTGTGCCCATTTCTCTTCCCCCTCCCTCTCCCTCTTTACTTCCTTCTTGCTCCCTCTCTCTCTCTCTCTTATTTTTTCTCTCCTCTACTCCTCTACTTCTCCGGGCAGTGTTTTTTTTTTTACCGTACCACTAACGCGTCAGAAACCCTCATAATACGGTTTATTCCGTCAAGACTAGTCTGCATGAATATTTCTGAAAACGAATCATAGCGATATAATAAAACGAGCAAGGCCATCGAGCAGCTGTTCTGTGTGGCGCAATCGGGTAATCCAGTCCTCTCTTGGTGAAAGAACCACGAGTTCGAACCTCGGCAGAAGTTTATATTACGAAATTTTCTTTAGCTTATTTAAAAATGAGGTGACTGAGTAAGAAAATACAAGTCCGATAATTGTAGTCTCTTTCAAAGTCTTCAAAAAGGAGTTTCTGACGCGTTAGTGGTACGGTAAAAAAACACACCTCCGGGCATGTTAGCTCAGTTGATTAGAGCCCCCTCCTCATGAACGGGAGGTCGTGGGTTCAAACCCCGGCCGAGTCATACCAAAGACTTCAAAAATTGGGGACCTTCTGCCTTCTAGCCAGGCGCGGCATATTAGAATGAAGAAAGGTAATAATAACATATTATGTTATGCTGGGCCCGCTGGAAGAGCAGTTTGATAATTGAAGTGGCTACCCTGGGTAAATAAAACGTTATTATTATTATTATTCTCTGATTTTAATTTGCTATTTTTGTCCAACATTGTCTAACCGTCTATTTTCCCCCTCTCTCCTTCTTTGTTGCTCCCTCTCTCTCTTGCTCCCTTCATTTCTTTCTTTTGTCTCACCTCCGTCTTTTTCTCACTTCCACTTCCTCTTTCCGTCTTCTATCTGTTTTTCTCTAAAATACGTTCTATTTCAAATTCTTTCCCTCGGTTTCTCTCTAGAATACTTTAATCCATCGCATTCCTTTTCTGTTCAATCTATTTCCTTTTCGCACTATATTCAATATAATCGTTCTAAAGTATCAAAATATGATTTACTGTCAATTTGATTTCGATACGTGTCAGTGACTTTATAAGAATGTATTATGTCATTAAAAAAAGAAGAAAACAAAAAAGAATTCTCAACATTTTTTCTATTATTACTATATTTTATTGATTTTGCTGTGCTGTTATAATGGATATACAATGGATAGTAATGTAGGAACACTCTGCCGCTTTTTAAGAGGTTCTGATTCTGAACGATTTTATTTCAAGAGCAATCGCCCCATGACGCAATATCCCACTGCTGACAGGCCGAGGATGGCGTAATCCCTAATTCGTACGTGGGGCACACATGAGTAATAGACCTGTTTACTAAGTGATTCAAATTTTATGCATACTTTTGAAACAAAGGTTGTTCTTGACAACCTGAAAGCTTGCCAGAGGCTTGTCAGATATAGCAACAAGTAATGTATGCAAACTGGATTCCAAGTATTGTAGTTCATTCATTAATAACAGGCTAATGGAATACCTCGTTACTAGGTCCCCAGGAAAGAAACATCCAGAAATTTGAATCACTTAGTAAACAGGTCTATTCATCCACCATGTCCACTCGCGATGCATTTCGCAACCCGTACCAAAGATGATGTAATTGTAGCTGATCAAGATATATTCATATAAAATTGAATACTTGTCGGCTGTAAATCTATTCAGGAGAAATGATGTTTGGAAGTCACATTCTTTCATATTTCACCGTATGTGGAAGCTTGGACGCCTAGAGGAATTATTTCATCTGCAGTGCATTTCCACTGTTCACAGCTGAAAAGTTGCTGTTGTGGATGCATGCATGGTTTTAACGGCGCATGTCATTCAATTGTGAATATTGCGACTAATCACGAACTGCGACTAACCATACCCCCCCCCCCCCCCCAACCCTAACCCTATTGTTGCAGTTCGTGATTAGCCTTGTTTCAGCCTTCACATTATTTGTTGTAGCCAAATAAGTGCCTAAATAATATATCTAATTTTGTAGTACCACCAGTGTAGTTGCTACTCTGTCAGTTAAAACGATTTTTGTAGAGAGATTATTTAAATATGAATTTTTGATGTGCTTCAATCTAACACGTGTTTCTATGGGGGCCCGAATAACACGTGTGTGCCCTATAGAGGAATTTCAATCATCGCCTGTACGAATTTGGGATTACGCCATCCTCGGCCTGGCAGCAGTTAGTGGGAGATCGCATAATGGGGACAAAATCGTACAGAATCTGAACTACTTATTTGCAACATCATGGTTTATCTCTCATATCTTTCCGCATCCCAATAAGATTGTTTACATTCTACTTTTATTTTGCCCAAATTACATTCTCTAAAAATATGTTAGACTGCAAACGTTCATTAAAACCAGAATCTTAAATTTTGTAATTAGTTCATTGACATTAATTCTCTCTACCACCAAGTATAGGCTTTAAAATATGATCTTATCATAATCATTGCCTCCCAAATGGGGGGGGGGGGGGGGGGCACCTGTGTAGAAAGCCTGCTTAATTATAATCCCATTCTATACACAAAAAATAATTACAAGTATGTTAACTATTATTCATTTTCTCTTATTCCACAGCTCGTTTTTTATTCTCTTCAGCTCAATTGTATCCTTTGTGTCATCGTTATCATATAGTTGTGCTGATGGTGGCGCTGTTTCTGTCGCTCCACATAATACATTTATATATATATATATATATATATATATATATAAATTTTTATCTCTCAGAGGAGAATCCCTTTATAGAAGAGTAAGACTACCAATATGATTTAAACGCCATTTGTTTCCGCTGTTACGCAACATTTCTATGCAAGTGGGATGAGCACATACTCATTTTGTGCTCGTACCCCTCAACGAGCTATCGCTTCCTATGGCATATTTGTGGTTTTTTTTTTAATATACTGAAGTTATAATTTTAACTAACATGACTGATGCTTGTACGTAAACTACTTTAACGTCATCCTAGTTTTTAAATCTTTTCTTTTGCCCACATTTTCCTTTACATTAATTTAATCCTTCTTTTGCATGATCATAATTGTTATCAACCATCTCTAAACCCTCATTCATTCGGTAAATTAATTCGCAGCTTTCTATCCCCAAAGTTTTGTTAGTTTTAAGAAAAAGAAAAAGGGACATTGACTTTAACTCAAGCTTCAGATCATTTTCCTGGTGCTACGGAACCGAGGCGGAGCTCACAACCTCCCGGTGGGTAGGCGGAGACCGGATGGGACGTTTCTTCTGTATCCCAGCGAGGAAAGTTTAGGTTCAGACCTCGAGCGCACGGGGACACTTCGTTTTACCGACGATGCAGCCTCGGGCAAGCTCCCCAGTATTCAGGAGGAACCTCACCTTGAAAGCACAGAGCATAAAGAAGTAAACCAATAATGCAATTATTAACATCAAAGTATTATTTTTAAGTTTTCAAACTTTCTCAACATTCCTCCATCGCATCAAATGGCAGATTAAAGGGGGGGGGGGGGGGGGGGGGCAACCCGATCGTGCCCCCTTTCAAACTCAGTCTGGCATTCCTCAAGTATATAAATATTTATTTTTGTTTTACTTGTCGAAGATTTTTCAACTTTGAACCTCCCCTTTTTTTAAACAGAATCCTGGACCCGTCCCTAAATATAAGTTTATCAGTCTGTATTTCGATAAAGGATAAATCCTCCGGCATGTCCGATAAGCTGGAACTTTCTATAAAGAGTCATTTCCTTAATTTTTTGTTAAATTTTGTTAGAGATTTCACCAATAAATAATTCACGATACACAAGTTTTTCATCACGTGCTGCTCTGACCATGAAGCTACAGACCTCCATCCTCAGTTTCGAACCTGGGTCCGGGTCCGAT
Organism: Heliocidaris erythrogramma; assembly: GCA_025617745.1. NCBI lineage: Eukaryota > Metazoa > Echinodermata > Echinoidea > Camarodonta > Echinometridae > Heliocidaris > Heliocidaris erythrogramma. Next base: position 31,067,565 of record CM046865.1, on the reverse strand, counting down.
CAGAGACACTTTGTAGACGAAGGCAGATAGCGGACGTTAACGCTAGACCACCTCACAACTCCCATTCTTATTCCTTTCTAGGCTGAGGTTCAGGCTCACTTCGAAGACGTCGATCTCGACGACGATTACGACGCTGAGACAGCGAGCATCCACAGTCGTGCCAGTGATTTTATCTTGGACGATGAGGAGGATGTCTACGACCGCGATGCAGAAGAAAGAGGGAAGATAGCGAAACAGAGAAGGGCCGCAGACTTCGACGATGACGGTCTAGAGGTATATATAGATAGGGGGAAATAGTCGAGTGGTTTGAACACGTCTTGAACGACATAATCTACACGCACCCAGGGTAGTGTTTCATCATGTGTGTTGCCAGTGATTTTTACCGACAAATTTTCTCTCAGCCAATCAGATGCAAGGATTTCAGAAGCTTATAACAGTTGCGCCTGGCTTGAATACTATCTAGGGAATGGAGAATGTGCACACGATGTGTGCTTGCAAGCCTGAATCTAGTAACGCTTAGAAACACCGTCGACGCATTAAGCGCTATATATGAATTCCAGAAAATTCTTATTTTATCATTAATATTATTATCATTATTATAATTATTTTCATTATTATCATTATTACATGTATTATTATTATTATTACAATTATTATTATTTTTATTATTATTATTATCATTATTACCATTATTATCATTGTTATTATTATTATTATTATTATTATTATTATTATTATTATTATTATTATTATTATTATTATTCTATGAACAAAATTTGTAGAGGTGGCATAGCCGAGTGTTTTGATTACTTGACTGGGGATGCAACGGTCGTGGATTCAAGCTCCGCCGTGTCACCAATCTCCTCTGGCATTGGCATAAGCCTAGCAAACCCTGGTACCGTGGCAGATAATCCAACCCCGTATCATGAGGTCAATACTCAAGATATCATTAATAAATTTGCCTCTCCTAACCCAGGAGATAAATTGGGACCTGGCGAGATTACAGGAAAGCCATTTTTAAAGATGGCCACACGGTGAACATTATACATGTAGTAGGAATATTCCCTCAGGGAGTGGTGATAATGCATTGTGTGCGTCGACGAATCTAATAACCATGGGAGTAATAATTATGTAATGGGGCAAGTCCTAGCTATTTTGTCCCATACGTCACCGACCACACATCTAAGATTTAGTACATCAGGGGCCCGTTTCATAAAACTTGTTATCAGTTACAACTGTCACATTTCTATGACAAATTTGCTAACAGCCAATCAGATGCAACGATTTCAGTAGCTTATAACCATTAACGTAACTTGTTATTGATAACAAGGTTTATGAAACAGGGCCCTGGTGACACTATCAATCTGATAGACCTCCTACAGCTAGGATCAGACAAAATATCGAATAGAACGATACTTTTATGTCAATTTATGTTCGCAATTCTATGATACAATTTCATAATGTTTGGTAAGGTATGGGACATCCATTGGACTTGCCATATGAGATTGAACAGTGGTATTTGCATACGGGAATGCCTTACCCAATGTTTGCCAATGTTAAATCTACACGGATTTACACCATCCTCTTAGAGATCGGGTGAATATATTTTGGATACATGAATTCATACAGTATTTATATTGTTATTCTTCTAAATCAGGTAAACCTAACGTTTAGTCTAAAAAACTTAGATCTGGATCTAACTTCCTCATTAAACTCGACTTCAGGCCCATGCAGGTTCGGGTTTAAATTTTAACAAGTATATAAGGCCGTATAGGATTTAAGAGTGAATAACAGTGTTAACGATTTGCGTTCATTTATCTACAGTGGGATTTCGACGATATTCGACCCAAATACACTGGCAGCGACGGCGACTTGGGCGAAGATATCCCGAGCAGGGGCCCCTCATCGCCTGGCCATCTCCACACCTTGGGTGTCCCGCACGACCACGGGAATGACATCGAAGACGATGACGAGTGGGACGAAGAGAGGGTGCTGGGTGAGATCGAGAGGGAGTTACAGATGGACGATGACATGGATGGTGATACGATCTCAATGGAGTACGACACGGCCGATGATGACGACCATTTTGATAACATGCAGTATTCATACAGGTCGCATTCTCAGTAACATTTTTTTCGACAGAATATCCGAATTTCCATCCCCTTCTTCTTGTGTCGCTGCTCGCGTTTTGTGACCAGCATTAACAATGGCTACTTGCTTAGTGATTATCTCTATGTTATAAACTGAAAATATGTTAATTAATTCAGGGGCGGCGGAGCGTCTTTCAAAGTGGGGGGGGGGGGGGGGGGCACCAGCCAAAACTTGAGGGCACTTTTGGAGAAAAAAGAGGCACCCACAAAGGGTAAAAATCAAGCAAAAACAGGGACCATTTTGTGACAATTGTATTTCCCTACAGTCTAATTAATACGTAAAAAAATTTAATCTTCTTCCGTATTATTGTGGTTTTGGACATTGCTTCAGCTTCCCCAATTAGTAGTGTGCAATTGTCTAATGATTCATGTGCGAGCGAGCTAAGCGAGCGAGCAAAGATTTTCAGACTTTTTTCCTAATGCTGAAGTCCTTCGGTTGTGCATTATTTACAGCGATATAATGAAATTACAACAGCAAATTAATTTGGAGGGAATTTGCCGAATGATCTTTTAATTTGTACATTAGCCCTGTCGCTTTTCTTTAGGATTACCATGATTACATCGATATGATCATATACTTTATGCGCTCTGCTTGATTTCGTTATGTACTATAAGAGCGAGCGAGATTAGGGGGAATTTTCAGAAAATACTGCCCTTATACTTTGTGTAAATTATGGGCACATTCGAGTGAGGGGCATTGCGCCCCTCTTGTCTCCAGCTCCACTGCCTTACATTGTAGTTGTAATACTGCATGTACTATATAAAAGCCGCACCGAGTCTTTGAAGCTAGATATGCCTCTTTTTGTAAGTAACATAAGTAAAAAAGGGCACTTATTAGAAGAGAAAAGGGGGCTTTTCAGAGCTGGAAAGGAGCACTTATAAAATATGAAAAGGGGCATTTATGAGATGAGGGTAAGAGCTAATATTAGATAGGAAAAGGGCATTTAAAGAGGGGGCACTTATCAGATTTGAAAATGGCCACTTATCAGAAGGGAAAAATAGGTACTTATTAGGAGGGAAAGGGGCACCTAAAAGAATTAAAAATACACTTAATCAAGGGGGAAATGGCACATATTAGGGAGAAAGGGGGACAATCATATTAATAAATAGGCACCTATCTGAAGTAAAATTGCATTTATCAGAAGGAAACCCACCCCCCCCACATATTAGAGATAAGGAACCAATTATCAGATGTGAAAAGGGGCACTTATCGGGAGGGGAAAGGGCACTTATTAGAAAGGAAAAGGGGTACTTTTAATAGTTGGAGAGAAAGCTGGCATTTTTGTCAGAAATAAAGGCACTTTTGGGGTACTTCGAAAAGTGTGATGGGGGGGGGGGGGGGCACTGTGCCCTCCCCCTGCCACCCAGGGCGCGCCACCTCTGAATTAATTTCACATTATGATAATGTAATATATTTGTATGTTTTTAGTAAATGCAGGAATGGAATTATGGAATGGAATATATGTACCGCGTACTTTGTAAAATACAGTATGGTATACGACTGGAACCCATGTTGTACCAGGAAAGAACTTGTGCAGGGATATCTGAAGGGAAACGCAGTACTTAAGAATGCGATAAAATTTACATCGTATTTAATTTTGACATATATGCAGCTATAGAGGAATCAACTTCCGTTAATTTATTTGCGGTTTAAGGAGTAAAGTATGTACGACACGATAAAAACTACTTTCGAAAGATAAACTCAAGACAATTTCAATAGCCCTGTCTATCACCTTTAGAAATGTGCGAACATTACAATGGTGTATTACACAATCCGAACCTGATTTCTATGGGCAGTACAATAGGCCTTTGAAATCGCCCTTGAGTTTATTTTTCGAAAGTAGTTCTTATTGTGTTGTACATGTCCATTTTCTATCAAATTGAGGACCCACAGGAAAGGAGCAATGAAAAAGCACAGTTTGAAGAGACTTTTTTCCTTAATGGGTAATTACGGGCTTATAGTCTCAGGATTATGGGAAAGACTAACATCTTCGCATTAAGGCATTCGGTAACTTTGTGGAGATTTGATTTAACAAATTGTTGAATTTTGATATCTGTCTTGTATAATGATGTTCAGAAGGATAAATAAATAGCCAGGCATAGAAAGGTTTTCAAATATATAATGCAATTATTGGGTTAAAATGATTTTTAATGATAAGAAGGAATGCACGGATCTACCTTTTAATTAAGAATAATAAAATTGAGAATAACAATGCGAGCGAACGAATTTTCTTCGATATTTCGCATTGAAATTATGGCATTTCTTATTTCCTTAATTCTAATCATTAAAGAATGTGATAGTAATTCAAGATCAAACATCATGAGTTTGGATAATTTTTAGTTTTAAGTTAATGTATCATAATTCTTATTTATTTTATCCAAAAATATTGGGGGGGGGGGATAACACAGGCCACCCCACCCCCGGGATATAGACACCTATGTATCTACAACATATAGTTCGACTGAGTAAACTCCTTTTGATTCTCAGCCGACGTTATTGCAGTTATGATACACTTCGTTGTTGAATCGTCATATAAGCTTTTGGCTAGAGCCTATAACTAAATTTGACCACTGGAGAAATGAGAGGATTTCCAGATGGGAGGGGGTATTTTAAAATAATGGATAAGACCGTATCCTTTCTTTTTCAAGCCCATTTTCTCCATTCCTCTATAGTCACGTGGACCAAACTCATAAAAAGGTGCGTCTTAATGTAATCGGCGTTTCTCCCAAAGCACATTTTCTGGGGAAGAATAAAGTAACGCACAGTCATTTTGAAACGCGTTTGTTTGACTAATAATGGTGATATAAACGAGTATCATGAGTAGTGAGGTTTGCGTAAGCAGCTGCAGGGACCGAAGTCCCCTGGAGAAAAGAAGTATGAATAGTACCCCGTGAAACTGCGATTGATATAGAAGAGCGCTTCAAAACGCTCATTCTGCCTTTGCAAAAAAAAGTATTAACGCAAGCTAAGAAGCGTATACGCAGGTTCTGTTCGTCGAAAGAATACATCAACATCCCTTTTACAAAGTCTACAACAAATTCGTTAAATAGTTAATTGTGGATACTATCTCACCATGGAAACCTACAAAAGTCACTAGACTATTATGAATATTTTATGCATTCTTTGCAACTCCAAGTTTCATCTTTAGAAATGGGTGTATTCAACATATTTTTTCTCAGGAGAATTGGAATACTTTAAAATCAATTTCGTCTGTTGAGAGCCAGAAGGGCACTATACCACATATCATTTGACACAGCGTTAATGCCCTTTTAGCTCTTAGCGTATGAGTTATGGCATCGCAGTGATGTTTGCGTGTATACTTTATAACTCTGTGTTTGTCACAACTACCCAAATAAACAATACTTGTTATAAATAACATTTCATAATGCAGAAAATATAGAAGCATTATCGTACATGTATATACAAAATGTAATGAATATTGTTGTGTGCCAAAATATATATAAAAGGCGTCGTGGTTTAGTGGATACGTCACCGGACTGTGGATCTCATGGTTCGCGGTTCGTGTCCCGCCGCGGCACTAATGTCCTTTGGCAAGACATTAATCTACATTTGCCACTCTCCACCCAGGTGTAGTAAATGGGTACCTGGTAGGAATTTATTCCTTGAAATGCTTTGAACGCCTTATAGGGCAGCTCGGCTAAAGCCAGGGTAATATTGGAGCGCCTTGAGCACCATTGGTGGATACGAGCGCTATATTAATACCCAATAGTATTATTATTATTATCTAGCCAAATTCTTGTATATACGTGTGGTAATGATGGTAATATCAACTTACTCAGCTCTGTGATCGGAGAAAGAAGAAACTTAACCTTTTAACTGCTTACATTTTAAAGGTGTCTTTTATATATTACGATGATGTGCTTCCAAAGTGATTAATTCCATCTGGATATTTCTTTTGAAAGCGATTTATCATTTGTAAACCCAAGATATATACGATATTAAAATATGTCTGCTAGAAGATTCCTCTGTTTTGTATCCTTCTTTTATTGTACAGGCGCGTAGCCAGGGGGAGGGGGCGGTCGCCCCCAAACGCCAACTATAAAATAAAGAAAGAAAAAGCGAGAGCGAAAAAGCGGGTGAAGTGAGAGAAAAACGCCTAAAGAGGCGCTACGAGCCGTTATCTTTCAAAATTTGCTAAAACATCAAAGCGGGAAGGGGGAAATTCCTCTCTCCCTGCACTCACCCATATTACATACAGTGCAGTATTGCATCCAAATAATTAAAACACAAGGCGTCGAACTATAACTTTGCGCCTAAAAATATGTTTGCTACGAGCCGTTATCTTTCTCTCAAATTTGCTAAAACGTCAGAGCTTTCGCTTTTTGCGCGGGTAGGGGGCAACTCCCCCTTCCTACACCCCCCATGTTACATGCAGCGAAGCATTGCGTCCAAATAATTGAAAAGCAGTCCGCCTAAAAAAATGTTTGCAATGACCGGCGAGGGAGCGAAGCCAGTGGCGTATCTAGGGATTATGGCGCCCGGGGCAAAAAAGGTGAGATTACGCCCCCCCCCCCCCCCGAGTGCCCAAACTTATCTACGTTATTGTACAAGCGAAGGAGCAAACCGACCGAGCGGCCAAATTTTCAATTTTTAACCCTAAAAAGCCAATTTCTTGTGCATTTTACCCAGGAAGCGGTAGAGATGCTTGAATATTGTACATTGATAAACGGTTTTCTACTCACTCACTTCTACAATCGGGAGCAAAACGAAAACCCTAAAGGCGTGAGTCGAGAAATTCAGCAAGGCTACCTGAAGTTGAGATTTCTTTCAAAAGTTGAACCTTTGCAAATGCTGTTTTATACACTTTATCCTATATTGGGGGCGCAATATTTAGCAGGAGTCACAATATGAAACTTACATGATATAGCGAGCAAAGCAATTACATCTTTATTCTTTCAAACTTTTTAAACCCTTTCAGCTTTTCAAGAACTATATGTGGGGGGGGGGGGGCGATTAACGAGATCCTGAAAGAAAATAATTATGCGATGGAGCAAAGCGAACGAGCTTTGGAAAATTTTCACATTTCAAACCTTCAAAAACTAGATTTCTAGTGCATATATACCCTGCTGATTTAGGGGCGCATTCAGTGTAGGCCTAATGTAATTTTTGTTCGATCTGTTATCAGTCTCGTCGGTGTAACTGTGGTATACTGCACTGATGTCTTTTGGTGCTTGTTGTGCCTCTAAATCCACTCGTGTGTCCTTCCACTAAGTTTGCCTCCGAATTCCCCTGACCTGCTTCGTTACGTATATTCACTTCCTCGACCACGCATGACCAAGTCAGAAATCCGGCACAAGCACACTGCCATACAAAAGAATTAACAACAGTATACACTACATCTCGGCTTTTCAAGATTCAAGATAATACGATACTTAAAACACGATAAAAACTACTTTCGAAAAATAAACCATAAGGGCCATTTCAAAGGCCTATTGTACTGCCATAAAAATCAGGTTCGGATTACGTAATACACCATTCTAGCGTTCGCACATTTCTAAAGGTGATAGACTGGGCTATTGAAATTGTCTTGAGTTTATTTTTCGAAAGTAGTTTTTATCGTGTTTTAAAAACCTTTAAACTCCTCATCCGTCCTTTTTTTACCTGACTATTTAACAATTATTTTCTTTTCATGACTGAAATTTTTGAAAAGGTAAGGAACTTAAAGAGTTTAAAGAGAGATATAAACCACAACAGTTACATGCACAGTTTAGGCTATGCCAACGTACTTAGATGTAAACATCGCACCCCGGACCTGAACCACATTTTAGCGACATCAACTATTTTTTGGAGCGCGAGACTTGTAATGTTATATGACGTGGATGCATAACCACACTTATATAATATATAATATTCTTTGAATTGTGCGCAACTAGATATACCTCTGCACCGGTAAGTGCTTGGGAAACAACCCGGGACGCCTGTTTTTCAAACTTACAGGGATTCGACAATTCGATTGACAGCAGACTTCCTCCAACTGGGATAACTGCAATAGATGCGGGATCGTAGACCAGACAAGTCGCCAACTGGCCATTTTGTCCTGCAGATGGAACTAAGGGTACACATACGACAACACAAGGTGTTAAAATACATGTAAGTCTAGGACAGCCCTAGAAGCACATCCATCTCTCCATCGAAGGCTACCCTCTTCAGCTCGTCGCGAAGTTACGAAATAGAATAATGACGTGAAAACGACTCAAGTGGACAAAGCGAAGCTGAAGCGATTAACCAAGATTAACCAAGATTAACTGTCTAGTTGCCCATTCCACCTTTGTCCTTGTTGTTACGCTGTGATGCCCTCGTATTTGTGGGAATTTTTAATGATCAGGATACGTTGAAAAGTCAGGCCTTCAGAGTACTCAAGCTCAGATTGCTGAACGGTCATTTTGATTCTAGTTTGGATAAAAATGCCGTGCTTTCTTCTTCATTTTGGTGGATCTACCTCGTACGGTTTGAAGATTCTTGCAGACTTTTGTGAGTGTGATCGTCTCAATTCTTACATGAGCAATGAATAATGGATTTCGACGCAAAACATGATCATCAAGCTTCTGTCTTTAAATACAAGGTCAACAACGTGACTAGCAACAGGGTCATGGTTTAATCTTCAATGAAATATGGGTCAGCTTGTGACCAGGTGACGATATTCAATATTTGTCATTGATGTTATATTGTACCTGAATGTATCCGTTTGGTTTTCCAGCATTCGGAAAAGTGGAAAATGAAAATACAACTCGAGTTACTGTACCATGCAATTAAGTGATATCTGACGACAGCCATTTTGTTTGAGAGTTCATATTTAGGCTAACCATTTGAAAAAAAAAGGGTTTGACAACCATGCAAAGTACAACATTAAACAATTAATATGTTTACATTGCTTTGTCAGTATTGTTCATGCTTTACAGTAGGCCTATCCTGTGACCTGAAACGATTTGTTTATTGGCGATAATCTGCGTGCAAAATACAATGGGAGTCGTGATTTCTAAAGCTTTCGGCGTCCCGTTTACGATCACCGTAAATACCGGTGATCGTAAAGGAGCGGGAACGGACTCCAATGTCGTCATCGCCCTTTACGACGAAAACGGTCGACGATCGAACGACCTCTATCTCGATTCCTTATTCAGAGACGACTTCGAAAGCGGTGCAAAAGATCGTTTCCACAAACTATCCGGCGTCGTCGACTTCGGGACTTTGTCGCATATCGAACTCTGGCGAGACTCGAAAGGGCTTTTCGACGATTGGTTCTGCGACGTCATTGATGTCGTCAATATGAAAACGAAAGAGCGGTATGTCTTTCCTGTGCATCGTTGGGTACCAGCGAATAGGAAATTGAAGTTGCGACCTTTTGATATGATCCTTCCCCAGAAGGATGAAATGTTGCATCACAGGGAGGAAGAACTGAAGACTAAGAAACAAGTGTACAAGCTGGCACACAACATGGCAATTCCGCAGGTATGTCAACTAGAGCAAAGTTGTTGTTCTTTGTTAATGTTTGGTGGTGTGTGGATTAGTAAATGACAATCAGAAAAGTTTGACTGTTATTACCAACATTTATATACATGCAGACTTTAATCAGAATATAAATGACTTCTCCCTTTTATTATCGTGTTTTTCACCATTATACCTACTTAGGGGCGTCGCTTGTACATTTTGAATGGGGAGAGGGGGTGATTAGTGTGCAGAAATTTTGTCGGCAAATTTGTGTGTCACACCCTAAAAAATTTGTTGGCAAATTTGGGTGTTGGGTGTGACACCCAAATTTGCCGACAAATATTTCGGGTGTGACACATAAATTTGCCGACAAAAATGCTGCACACTAATCACCCCCTCTCCCCATTCAAAATGTCACACCCAACACCCAAATTTGCCGACAAATATTTCGGGTGTGACGCATAAATTTGCCGACAAAAATGCTGCACCCTAATCTCCCCCACATATAATAATAAAAGAAAATCGCAGATGTAGAAATCTTGATCGTACAGGCCCATTTTCGTAAGGGGTGTACGGGCTGACGACTTTTGCCCGAATATCAACTTTTCAATTTTTTCAATTTTTTGCGAGCAATTAAAAAAAACTTTTTGTAGTGAAAATGTACAGCAGTTACCTATATAATTTACTTAATTATCAGGGAACCTCACTGCCCAAGAATGTGGATATTCTGGCACCTCGCTGCCCGAATATGAAGTAGTGGTTGCCCGAATATCGGAACTTTTAAAATGTTTGGGTTGGGCTGCAGCCCTTTGCCGAAGGGGTCGGCTTTTTCCCGAATATTTAAAAAAATGGCCAATTTCTCCTCTTTTTTTTTTTTACTTTTCTTAGTTAAAATTTACATAAGTTACATAATTATCAGGGAACCTCGCTGCCCAAATATAAGGATGTTCTGGTACCTCGCCCAGTGATGCGACATTTGCTCCTACCCCAAATGTTCCAGACATATTTCGTGAAAGATATGGGATTAAGATGTTGGGTTGATGAAGAAAATTGTCGCCCGAGTATTAGTCGTAAAATTTCGTCATCAAAATATGCTTTAAAAGATACAAAAATTACAAATAGAATACATCACTATCTGAATAAGAGGTGACGACTGCCCGTATATTGGAATTTTCAAAATTCGGAGGGGGGGGGGGGGGGGTATTGCCCCAGTCCCACTTGACGCCCATGACTGACTCGGGGAGACACCATCAACAAAACATGTTTTAGAGTATGTGTAAATAAATGGAATCGTGACGACTCAAAGCTCATCTGTGGATGTTGTCATGTTCTTTTTACCTTGAGAGTGGAAATCAGATTTGACGGTTGGACAAACTGACGCAGAGATTGCTACATACGCACCAAAACTAGTGTCCCTGTATAGAAGAGTTACGACAACTGGGGATTTGAACGCCATTTTGTTTCCACTATTACGTAACATTTCTATTCAATTCCAATGAGCACCTGGGTGTTCTCAATAGAAAGAATTCGAACGCCATTTTGTTTTCCAGAAAAGTGGGACGTCCATGTCGCAACTCTTTAATACAGGGACACTAACCAAAACACCGCAGAACCCACATTATGACAAGAGTACCTCTATATTACCAGGGAAATGGAACTTATTTAGATTTCCTTTATAATACACTATACTTTGATGTGACAAGCCCCATCGAGAACATTTTCGAAGGGGAATGTAATTCCTGAATAGCGTAATTTATGTATGGAATGAATACAAGAAGATTAATCCCTCCCAAGGTGACGGCCTGTTTTCTTTTTACATGTATGTAGTTCCTAAAAGTTTTGTGACATTCTAGATTTTCTCCTACCGATGTGTTATGTATCTGTTATCTTGTTTATTTATAAATGCGTCAAACAGCAGGAGACATGATCATATGATTTATTTTATCATTATTGTTTTTAATGAGAGATTATGTTAATTTTACTCGGGTGGGGGGGGGGGGGGGGTCTATTATGTGTAGTACCAAACATTGCTGGATCTGATTCTACATACATATACCCACATCCACTGGATCGGGTATTAGAGAGACACACGACAATGTGGTTTATTCCGTCATAATAGGGACTGGTGTGTTAGGGGGACACCATGGACAAACACGTGTCTGCCCAACGAAGATCTAGTAATATATATATAATTGTAAGGAAATATCATATACAACTGCTTTGGCAACTCTCGTGGAAATAATGTAATTGTGAGAAATATTCTCTCATTTTCATTTTTCATAATTATATATATATATGTGAAAGAAATGAGAGAATAATGGTTGCGTAGCTTAAATCAAAGTTCCCCAGAGCTGTCCTCCCTTTGAAATTTTTGCAAAGGCTGAAAAAATGTCTCCGCCGGGAATCGAACCCGGGTCGTTGGCTTAGAACGCCAATGCCTTAACCACTAGACCACGGAGACGGGTTAGTGGTTTCGGCGACACCAGATTCAATTGACCGACAGATTGACAAATCTTCAACCTTATTAATTAATTCCTTTGTCGGGGGCAGGTGAGTTTTTTTGAACAAGACAAGCCGCTAGTGCCTCAGCTGGATCCAAGCGAATGCTTTGAATACATGTATACATTAGAATAAGTATTATTAACAATTGTGTAAGGAAATAACATATACAACAGCTTTGGCAAATCTATATATATATAATACTTCTGCCTCACTCCTTTTACTGAAACCCAATTTAGATTCCCTCATTTTAAGGTTATTTCCTTGTTTCCCAAGGGCGGTCCATGGACTATTATGACTATCATGACTATAGGCATGATAGGTCTATGAGCGGTCCTCATAAACATATTCGATTGTATAATCATGATAGCGAAGAGAGAGGGATATAGAAAAAAGGGGACGGGATGTAAATTCCTGCAATAGTTTGGAGGTATTGATGAGTGCAGACAAGCGTTCTAGTATTGAATCGTTTCACGACAGTGATTAACGCTCTCATACACCTTACACTCAATGGGACGTTCAAGAAATTCCCAAAGCAATGCTAATACTGAAAAAGTAGTCACAAATCGGAATGTCAAGTTTTCTTCCTCCTTCGCGCAATATTTGGCCCGTCTATTATTCCTTCGGAAACCCTATAAAAGGAGGATTTTCCCCTTAAAATTATGAGAATTTTCCAAGTAAAATCCAGAATATTTAGCAGTTTAGCTTTTTCAAACTGTATCACTGACAACCAAAAGTTAGACAGTCAAACAGTACGTAGCTGGTAGGGGTATGTGTGTGTAATTGGGTTTTTACAGACGTGTATCAATCATATATGATTATTTACTTCTGGGACCGACCTTTAACGTCACCATCCGAAAGACGTGACTCAGACGTGTCTCGAACCTGGGTCCGCTGAATCAGTTTATAACTTCCACTGGTAGCTGGATTACAGGCGCACGCCACAACGCCCAGTTTGGCAGGGGTATCATGGACATGATAGCCTTTATAGCTTTCCACAAGTAAAAACATTCTTGCTTAAAAATCATGTTATGCTATGTATGCTTTGAATACTTTCTTATTTTTAGCACAATAATGATTGGGATGACGGTTAAATGATGATAATAATTATGACAATAATAATAATGATAATAATTGATAATAATAATTATAATAACGGTAATGATGACAATAGCCATGATAGAAATGAGTAATAATAACTCTGATGAGTGCATGTCGAAAAGCTTTAGTATTTTAGTACATATTATGTCCGTGTTTAACGCTATTTTCCGATTTTGCAGTACCAAGCACTTATTTAATAATAATGATAATAATAACAATGATACTTGCATTATGACATTTTTCATCTTTATCATTATTATTATCATACATTTTTACAGCGCATACCACAAACACATCTCAATACGCTGTAAATATAAATATACTGAATAAAATACATAATAAACTCGTGTTCTGGTATAGTCGCGACGAAAACTTTTACCAATTGAAAAGGTGCCAGGAATAATGCCGATGAAATTAAGCGTCAAAATGCTGTCAAAGATACAATATTCATCTTATCGCTTGATTAAATTCTATCCACTTGTCCAAAGCAACAGCAATGTCAAACAAGATTTAAACGGACCCCTTCCGTCCTATTTAGGGACAGACTTTTTAATATATATTTTAAAAAAGCGTTCTATGGTAGTTATGTTAACTGGCAATTATTATATTTTTCTTCATTAAGGTAAAAGCGTTCCCCAAAGACGAGTCCTTCTCCAACGATTATTTGGTAAGTTCAGTGATAAGTATCGATATCTTGTTCTCGCCTGTGTTTGATTTCCTTTCTTCTACAACTACATATACAATGTACATGTATACCCAAATAAGAAATATTCTTCAAATTAACACCTTCACCTATTCTTTGATGTGTAAACTCCTTTAATATGTAGCTCCTGCTTCATGTACTTACAAAGAATTGAACAAATGAAAATAATATTTTTGGTATTGACAGTAAAATTCCATTGTATGGTGAAGTACTTGAATTAAATGAAGTGGAAATGTTTACTAAATCATAGTGTCCAAATATTTCTAGAAATATTTGAATGCTTTAAGTACCAATAATTAAAAAAACCTTTTCACTCTTATCCTCCTTTATTTTCGTAACTTATCGAAGGGTAATTTATGCTTGCTAGAAACTTAATTGAATAAAAATGAAAAGTATACCTGAGTACACATCAAATAGAATACTGTAACAGAATGTACCTCTAATCGTGTCCCTATAGCAGGTATTTAGCTCGAAAAGGCAACTGAAAAAAAAAACAATAAAATTTTCTGCTTGGCTGAGAATTCTTGAGTAAAAAGCGATATCAAAAGAGTGATAACCTCCCCCCTTTTAAATCTTTTATTTCTTATTTTGTTATTTCTATTTCTTTTTGCTTGTCAGAAAATTCAGGAGTAAAGAAGCACATTGAAAATCTGATGACATATTTTTACTGTGTGGATAAATGTGGTTTGTACAGTGGGATCTTGGGAAGAATACATGTTGCAACTGGCATTGAAAGTGAAGACGACACATAGATACTTCGTTTAACATCTGTTTTGTTTTGTTCTTGCGTTGGTTAAGTGGGACCTTGGAAAGAATATGGTCTAACTGACGTTGAAAGCAAAGATGTAGTTACTCACTCTGATACTTCATTCAACATTTTTTAAAATCTTTTATTGTTTCGTTTTGTGTCTATTAAGTGGGATCTTGGTAAGAACATGGTCCAACTGACGTTGAAAGCGAAGATGAGACAGGTGATGACAGGGAAATGGAAGTCGCTGGAAGACATCAAGAAGATTTATAAACCACCACTCCTTCCCCTACCCGAGGTATGCTTTTCTCAAACTATTACGGTGTTGCAAGGAAGTTGCGATTGATTGCAAGTTGCAACTGATCGGTACTGACCAATCAAAATCATTGTTGCAAGCGCATCTTCTTGAATGGGCAGACCCTGAACCATTCAGAATGGTTGTTCTAATTTGCTTTACAATTTGCAATTGATTGCAACTTTCTTGCAACACCCCATGTGTGAATCACGACAAGTTAAGAGCAAATTCATCAGTATGTGCTTGGATATAAATACACACAAAATCACGCGTCCAGAATAAAGGTACTTTTAAGGCAAAATATTCAGCGACATTTGACGTTGCCTGAAAAAGCTATTTGGGAAAATTATAAAACATTTTGTTGTAGTCATGTTAATGTATTATTTTCTACTATAGTGTGACATAACTGTACGTATGTCAGGGTAATAATGTCCCACTTGGAAGTCCATTGCAATATGTGCTGTATTAAAAAAGTATTGGAACAGAACGGAATGCTTGATATCAATTTACTATGTGCAAAATCTAGCATGTTGTGTAACAGGGGACTGGAGTAGGCTTCATGGTAAAACAAAAATAGATAAAAACATGCAAGATTGCAACATGTTATAAGGTCTTTAAAGAATAAGATCAGTGGCGTAGATAGTATACTATCATGACTATAGCACACTTTCTACGGTTAGTGGGGGTGGGGGGGGGGGGGGGGGATGATGAATAGATTATCCCCCACACTAACAATTGATAGTTATGCGTGTATACGCCCGTAAATAAGATTGTGCCTCATGTAACTTAGTAACGACGTCATTACATAGAATATTGGTCTCAGTATATATTTCTTGATTTTCTTCAACTTTTCAAATTGTAATGATTTAATTTTATCAGAAATACTACAATTGGAGAACGGATAAGAATTTTGGGTACCAACGACTAGCCGGCTGCAATCCGGGAATGATCCGACTCTGTACAGAGATTCCGAAGAGGTATGTTGAGCTTACGAATATTTTTTCATAAAGCGCTAATAAAAGCTAAAAATAAAACCATCACAAAAATCCTACACGAAGGTACACTGAATGTTAAAAACTATTTCGTAACGGAAGAGAATACGTTGTCCCGTGACATTGTAGGTGCTATTCAGTATAAATTGTCATTTTCAGCAATTTTTTGTAGCTTTTATATCGAACTGGTAAAATGACCCATTTCCTATATGATAAAAAACCCTTCAAAAATGACATCAAGTAACTTGTTGACGTTACATTCAACTTTATTATATAAATTTACGTATTCTGAAATATTGCCTTTCAGATTCGCAGTTACCGACGAAGCTCTGCAGCCGCTTCTTGAAAATATGACATTAGAGGAAGCTTTGGTATGCAAACGACTGTTCATCATAGACTACGAATTCTTGAGGGATCTGCCTTGCTCATACGGGCGAACGGTAAAGAGAGATAACAGTTTTTTTCTCTTTTGCTTTGCGAGTATAAGAAGAAGAAAAAATATCACTGAAGTTTAAGAAAAAGGGACAAGGGGATATTTCGTTTTATATTTAAAGGAAATATTAGGTTTTGCTGAGCGGTGTCCCGTGAGTCCCTGAATCAGTCACTGATCTTATACATTAACCCTTTCGAGACAATATACCTGTTCACAAAGTTATTCATACTCAAATTTATATTTCTTTCCTGGGGAGCTAGTAACGAGGTATTCCATTAACCTGTTATTAATGAATGAACTACAATACTTGGAATCCAGTTTGCATACATTACTTGTTGCTATATCTGACAAGCCTCTCACAAGCTTTCAGATTGTCAAGAACAACCTTTGTTTTAAAATTATGCATAAAATTTAAATATATTTGTGAACAGGTCAATTGACCACATTTTGTGGTTTGGCTCAATAACTTTTGATTCAGAACTCTAAATTTAACCAGATGCATGAGGAGAGAGAGCATACTTCTGCTGTCTATTTTTGTTGCATGCCCGTATTGCGTTTGATGACAGGAATGTTCAAAAACGAGAATAGACCTGAAAATCTTTAAATTGACAACACATTGAGAGGTTCAAGATCATTGTGTTTTTTTATCAAAAGTGACAATTTTTTTTCATTTTTTAAACAAAATTACTAACCATGCATATTGTTTTTAAAGACATTGCACCTTAGAACCATGGAGCACTATGAGAAAAATACTATTGTTGTCAATTTGAAGAACAAAATGTGATCAATTGAGCCCTAAAATAATTCCTGTCCTGAAAGGGTTAAAAAATTTATTTAAAAATCAAATTAGACCCCTTTAAAATCTTTTACAGATGTGTGCACCGACAGCTCTCTTCTATCTTAACGATGCTAAAGATCTGATGCCTGTTGCTATTCAGCTCTTCCCAGATCCAGCGCCTGACAATCCAGTGAGTATAGAATATGAAAACAATTTAATTCCTTCTGCGACCTTGTCTCCTTCTTTTTTTTCTTCTTTTTCTTCTCTTCCTCTTCCTTCTTGTTCTCCCTATATATTCTTTCTCCTCCTCCTCCTTCTTCTTCCTTTTCTTCTTCTCGATTTCCTTCGATTCCGTTGCCATATTCTTCTCTCATATTCATCGTCTTCTATTTCTTATTCCTCGTCTTCTCATTTCTTGTCTTCTTCTTCTTCTCCTTCTCATTCTTCTTCTTCTCCTCCTCCTCTTCTTCTTCTTTTTCTTCTTCCTCTCTTTAACATTCCTAATAAGGTACAGTTACACATCCCCCTTCAACAGTGTTCAACTCTTTTTTTTTTCTCCTTCTGCTTCTTCCGGGCATCTAGCTCCCTTTTTGCTTTTCTCACTCTTTTTTGTCTTCAGAATATGCCGTCTTCTTCTTTATCATATTTCTACACTCTAAAAATACTGGACAAAAAGGGAACATGTATGTACTTTGTTGGGTAAAATTGTACTCGACATTGGGTAAATCTTACCCATTATTGGCTAATATCTTACCAAACTAATTTTAGAGTGTAGTAGCCTTCTTTGCAATCATCGTCTCTCTTATATAGTCTACAGTATATTATTTTTGGTCATATAGAAGAGTCTCCCTGATACAGACTCCCTGTTGATTTCCAATGACGTTACATGCATGAGTAGACAGGTAATAACATTATAGAGCCTCTTTCTCCTTTGCTCAATTATTATTATGTGAAAATGCTCGCAACTTTATATCAATTTATATCAATTTCGTAAGAATTTATTGGTTCTACCTTTATCGCTCTGTTGGCAGGTTTTTTACCCGACCGACCCCGAGTATACGTGGTTACTCGCTAAGATGTATTTCAACAACGCCGACAGTGCCGTGCATGAGTCCGCCTCTCATCTCGGTTTCACGCACGTGGTAGGTGAAGCCATCGTGGTGGCAACGCATCAGTGCCTTTCTCCATCTCATCCCGTCTTTCGACTCCTAGCGCCCCACTTTCTGTACCTTATCGCTATCAACAAGTAAGTATCCATCTCACAGTGAGAGTAGACCGAGTGGACCCAAGTGATCGGAGGTTCATTATAAGGTCCCCGAGACCGAAGGGTTAGAAGACCAAATGTTTTGGTCTCATTGACGGTCTACAAGGAAGATGGAAGATGAGATCAAATGTTCAGTGGACCTTCGATCTGCTGTATCCTCGGTCCAATAAGCCAAGATCCTTTAAAACTAGATCAAGCTGCTTTCCACAGCGTTGTATTAAGGGTAATACTCAAAGCATTACCAAATCAGCATGAAGTTACAAGGCCCTGTTGTGGAGAAAGTTATGTAAATCACAAATTTACATCATAACTTGATAGCCAGACGCCAGGTTGAACAACGTTTTCATTCAGATTTACACATTGGGAGTGAAGTGAGATTAAGTATCAAGAACTTCACTGAAGGGCTTTGTTAATTCCGACAGTTTGAAACGACCCTTACCTTAAATTGACCTTTTACTATGTTTTTAAATTTTCAGTAGGGCAATTGGCCAACTGATCAGTCCTGGAGGCTATGTAGACAAGACAATGGTGATAGGACGAACGGGCATGCTGGAGATCATCCAAAGGACATGGTGCAACTGGAGATTGGACGTCCAGGGCTCCCTCATCGGTGACCTTGAAGACAGGGGCGTCTTAGACCCAGAAGTCCTTCCGAACTATCACTACCGGGACGACGCCCTGTTGCTGAGGAAAGCGATCAATGACTATTGTAGAGCGATCATCTCTCATTATTACGGTATGTAAATGTTTGGTAGATGGTTGATGACAAGATAATTTAACTCCTTAGTCTCACTCAGGTGTCCTCTAAAGGATCTCATAAATATTTCGTGAAACTTACCTTTTAAAATATGTTACAAGTTAACTCAAATTAGGACACTGGGATCAATTTTTTTTTCACTGGGGGGTTGCTGAGGGTAGAAAGTTATGATTTCCCGTCGATAGCGGATTCAGGATTCTTCTGGTCGAAAATTTTCTTCAACCAGCAAATACAACATAACAACAAAAATGGTTATCACATATTGTTTTGTCGGGGGGGGGGGGGGGGTAGCTTTTCGCTCCCAAATTCTCTGACCAGTGAACAAAAGATAAATCCTCAATACTTTTCACTTGGTGTGCTCAATCACATCCTAGTAACCATCTTCAAATGTTCTCACTTGTGTCTTTGTCATCTCAGATTCTGCCGAGCAGGTGATAGCTGATCATGAACTCCAGGAATGGGGGCGGATCCTTGGCGGAAAGGGCACAGACCCAGATGAAGTCACTGTCAACATGAAGGCAATTATTCACACTCGATTCAGTTTAATACACAATAAAAACAAACAATTTTCCTCCATATAGCTGCAATATTTCCGCTATATACACTGGAGCATACACTTTGACCGTTGGATTAATTTGATCTGAAAGCGACTCTTTAATTTTCATATTGATTTTAAAACTATAAATGAATCGACGCTCTAGCTTCAGGCTTATGTCCTAAAAATCTTTTGACCGAAAGCATGACGGGACAAATTGTTATCATTAATATTATCATTATTATTATCATCATTATTATTATCATTACTCTAACGCCTAAGGGCACCCTCGCCCCAAGCTTTTGCTTCTAGAGGTGTTTCCTCCTATGTAATATGTATATACCAAATGAATGTATATCTTGTCATATTTTTTTTATAGATACATTATTTTGTTCATTTATTACTTCGTATACTTCTATTTAAATTGGAATTAAAATGAACTGAAATGAATTATTATTATTATTATTATTATTATTACTATTATTATTATTATTATCATTCTTTTATTACCATTATTATTACTATTATTATCATAATTATTGTTACCATTGTTCTTAGTAGTAGTAGTAGTAGTAGTAGTAGTAGTAGTAGTATCATTATCATTATCATATTTATCTCTGTTAAACTCAGGGAGTGCCAAACGGTGGTAAGTTTCTGAAGGTCGAAGAGGTTGTGGAGACTGTGACCAACTTCATGTTCATTTTTAGCGTGTCCCATGCTTGCGTCAACTTTGGACAGTACGACGAATATGCCTACCCTCCCAACTACCCGGCCTGGCTACATGGGAAACCTCCAACTGACAAGGTATATTTATGTGACCGAAAGAATGGAAAGAATGAATGTCTGTAGAACGAATAGAGGACTGGGAAATGTGACCTACCTCATTAGGTACACCAGTGACTCCTTTATGGTGTTAGTCATGTTAGTGAGAATCTTTTTGAATGATAAAGTTGCATAATAAGTTTAAGTTGCTTCATAACAACTTAAAAACTGCAAGTAAGCAACTTACTCAGTCCCCTTAAGCAGACTTCGACAGGTCTTACATAAAGAGCAAACCCTTCACCAACTTATAGACCCCCAAGGAATTTTATCATCATAAATTCACCAGAACCTGATTAAAAGCTTTCCGATCTCTCGCAGCAAGTTGGCCACGAGTTTCGCTGCGTGCGCGCTTTCTACACACATTTATCAATAATTCCACAAAGTCCCGCATGCATAAGCAAACTGTGACGCACGGCACATGGGAACTCCCGAGCGTATGACCAGTATAAGCGTACTAACTTTAGTCCAGGTTTAAGTGTTTGAAGTTAGTCCACTGATATACGGAGTGTCTGGTGTCGACCTTCCTCATCCCGTCAAAATTACCATAATTCCGCAACTAACTTTTGACACAAAAATCATGTCATTATGAAATCAATTTGTAACATTCATTTCATGACCGTATTGTCATTTTAGGCTATTAATTATGTCACAGAATTATAGTACTTGTAGTTTGTAAACAATAAAGAGCTTGACACTTGGCACTCCATAACCAGTGCACTATTAAAGAGTTCACCTCTTTGAATAAGAGTATGTCTTTCTCCTGACAATTCCCCAATTGTTGTTCCTTCTCCAGAATCCTTTAACGGAGAAGGACATCATCGCCCAGCTCCCGGACAAGGAGGAAACCCTGAGTGCCGTCGTGCTGACCAAGATCTTGAGTAGTAAAGGCACCAACTCACTCGGTGATTTCGAGGTGCAGTACATATATGATCCTCCTGGACTTGAAGCCCTTGCAAAGTAAGTCTGTTTGTAACGTTCATAAGCTTCTCACCTGCCAAGCATGTAGGCCTATAGGTCTTGAACTTGTCTTTGGGAGCTGGTGCATTTTCAATAGCCAGATAAACATCATCCACATTTAGGCCCTGTAACAAAAAACGACTCACAATAATTGTAAAAAAATCTCCATTCTTGCTACAGTCTATGAATATAGTGTATCTACATTATTCCTGCAATGTCTCTTTGTGTCATAGCAAGTTGGCTCAGTCGGTAAAGCGTCTGCCTGTCGAACCAAAGATCGTGGTTTCGAATCCCCGGGCAGATGACTGAAGCATGAGTTATGTGTTAACGCGCCCCTCCCTTGTTTCATAGACGCAGGCTATGTTACAGTGGAAATCACTCCGTCCCTCGGATAGGACGTTAACTGGAGGCCCCATTGCACTATTCTAATAAGAGTAGGGGGAAACCCCGGTGTAGTGGTACACACCTGCACATCCCAATCAGTTATATCGGGAGTAGAGACCTAAGGGTTACAATGATTCAGTTCGCTTTTCCCCTCCCAGGCACAGGTGACGCCAAATACTTAATAATTAATAATAACAATATTATGTTACTGTTGAGTCGAATGTAAAGATGATATTGATTGAAGGAGATGCTTTTAATTTTCGGAAAGTGCAAATGATTGTAACATTTTAATGTTACAAGACCAGGACATGAGCGTTTTCCGTCCTTCAATTTCTTATTTTCTTCATTATTACCCATTCGATTTGATTTTATTTTTTTTAATTGCTCTTTGTAGATTTCGCAAAGATCTGACGGAGGTTGGACATATCATCGACAAGAGGAACGCAACGCGAGAGGTCCAGTACCCATATCTTCACCCGAAAGATATTCCGAACTCCATTAGTATCTAGGTCTTTGGAGGTCTAATCTTTTATCGGCAAGCCTGAAAAGTTGCCATAGTGTATGTGTTTCGGTTTATAAGGCTTTTATCCATCAAACAATATTGTTTACGCCTGGGGCCGACTTTTAATGTCATCATCCGATATACGAGACTCAGTTTCGAACCGGGATACTATAAGATGCATAATCTATTATAATGATAGATCTCTCAAACTACATGCTAATGTTTTTGATTTACACTTCCTCAAAGTGGCCATTTCGTGAGATCGTTTTGCACAGAGAAGAGAGGCGGCTATAATTTCGACAAAAATTCAAGCAGGGATAATTATCGAGAAACCAGTGGAAGGTTTATTATACGTTAGGTAGATATTCAACCTCTACATAATTATATACATTCCATAGGTACGAGACTGGGTAAATTAGAACATGTGAACATGTGAGTGCAAGATGAGCTGTTTACGTCATTCATTATCAGCTGACGTTGCTCATGATATATTCTGGAATAGTTGTGACATCTTCTGGAGCAAATGCTAGAAAGCGGGGCAGGGGAAATATTTGTTTTTCTCGCGACCCCCCTCTCTATGGACCTGGAAGCCGATGGTGATTGAGGTTTTTAGGGATCTATCACTAAGGGAAAATTCTCATTACCCCCAGTGAGATGAACTGAGGTGATTTTATTCCTTCTCAGAGAATTTTCGGACTTGTGCCCTGTCGCCTGTCGGCCAGAGAAATAGGGTACCACCACTGGCTGTGCATAGCTCTCTACATTCAGTACACCTTGTGGAAACTGCTCCCAGGGCCCTGCTCCCCACTCCCCCTGCCTCACGTGCTCTCTTGCCCGGTACACTATGTTATACTACACTCTAAAACAAGTTGCGTAAAATGTACCAGTGTTGTATAAAAAGAGAACATTTATGTTTGTTGAAACTGAAGTGCATTTTACTCCCATCATACTGGATAAACTTTTACCCAACAAACATGCATGTTCCCTTTTTACCCAGCTGTTATATGTGTATAATGTGAACTGTATATTGTATATTTATGGCAGTTGATAACCATGCAGCAGCTTATAATTTTATCAGTATTGTTCAAATTGCTTATTTATGTAGATATTCATGTTTTTCAGTCACGTAACATGATGGCACTTGAGAATTGAGATAATATGTCAACGAGATCTTAAAATTTAACCGATATACATACTCATCATAACTCGTGAATTTGTTATTATGAGACATCATTTTACCTTTAGAGCTAATATTTTAACTCACAAATTTTCAACACTATATATTTCACTGTATTATATTAGAAAAAAAGAACGTTTGCAATTAAAAAAAAAATAATTAAGTTGCGGGTCGGGTTTTTATAATGCTGATATTAAGAATATTTCAGAATTTCTTACAAACCACATTGAGGTGCATTGTGATGAAACCTTCATTAGTTATTCTTCTTGAATATCAATGATAAAATACTTTTTATAGTCCACGACTTCGAATGTTCAGTCAGTCGACGACGAAGAGCACCACTTGAAAATTTGAGGTTACCTTATAATGTAATCCGAACAAATAGAACTGGGGAGCGTTTCATCAAATGTTTTGTCAGTGATTTTTACCGACAAATTGGCTCTCAGCCAATCAGATGCAAGGATTTCAGTAGCTTATAACAGTTGTCGGTAAAAATCACTGACAAAACACTTGATGGAACGCTCCCCAGTAAGGATTTAATTTGCTCTAGTTTTGATTTGTAATGTGTGTGCGACCTTATTCAGGTATATATGTATACCATATACTACCATCATAATATTTTAAATTGGAGTTGATTTTACGAGAAAACTACGCTGTGCATATCACATTTTAGTTTTTTTTCTATTTCTTTGGATCATGTATATCAACCAAACTATTAAAAAACTGTGTAATCACATACAGTGTACTATCAGATATATAAGATGAATACAAATTCACATTGCGACGGTATACCTCGTGACTAAAAAATAAGCCAAGTGTATACACATTAATTTTTATACATTAAATTGTGTCTTAGTGCATTTCTCAACTGTATGAAATATTCTTTACTGAATGAAATATTCTTTACTGAGTTCAAAGGATTGATGATGTTTTATGTCGAGTATATCGAGGTGTAATTGTAAAGTTGTCATTTTGTTTTGGGTCAAGAGAATCTCACTAGTCGATAATTATTTTTTTATAATTTAGTTTTATTGATTTCCTCTCTCAAACGTATTACTTTGAAACAATAAAGCTTAAGATGTCTAATATAATGTATTCACGATAGGATAATAATTGAATGAATAAAGTTTATAAAAAATAACGTGAAATTTCAACGAATAGGCCCTACTAAAAATATGATGCTAGTTGAGTGATAATTTAAAATTTATTCAGTTATAAAGATTTTTTTTTAAAGACGATATAATTGTATAAGCAAAAATGCGGATTTGTAATTTTACTATCGAGTTCTTAGTTTCAATGAAAGTACACTCTCAGAAAAGTGTTTAGGTTGGTTAAAATATGAACCTACCAACTGTTTGTTTAAAAAAAAATCCCCGTATGTTTTACATACACTTTTTTTTAAACCAACAGTTGGTAGGTTTATATTGTAACCTACCTAATGATTTTATCCAACATTTCTGAGAGTGTATTATAGTCACCCTTTCTAATTTTATCCACCCCCCCCCCCATTTTGTCTTATCCATAATTTGATTTAAAATCAAAATGAATGCATAACTTCATGAAATGGTGAATGAATAAATAAATAAATAAATAAGTAAACACACATACAAATAGATAAATAAATAATTGATAGTAATGATAATAATGATAATATAATAGTATCACTGGATGTCTAGAGGCGCTAAACGCAAAATGTACTATAGCGCTGATTTGTATACTTACTTAGCTCAGTGATCAACGAATACCGATTTAAATTGTTTTTAATAGCTCCAAAGTTTTAAAAAAATATTCACTTGTCATAAACAGATATTTAATCCCTTGAAATTAGTTTTTAGAATAAAGATTTGTTTTAATATTCAATATATTTAGACATTGCCGTGATTTCTTTATTTAAGCCTATGATTTGTCATGATTTTCTTTTACCAGGTTTCCTTGTTAGTTGATTGATCGATTAATTCATTGATTGGTGATTGATTGATTAATTATTTTGTTTATTGATCGATTGATTGAATGATTGGCTGATTGATTGGTTGGTTGATTGGTCGATTGATTAGCTGTTTGATTGGTTGGTTCATTGATTGATCTGCTGATTGATAGATAGATAGAAAAATTGATTGATTGATTGCATGACAACACTCAAGTAGCATATCTGGGGAAAACTGCGCCCGGAACAAGCACTGAATCAACGTCGTTCCTGTCCAATCATCTGCACCCAATTCTGGCATAATCTTAATAAAATTAAACGTGGTCTATCTGGATCTACATCGAAAATTTAAGAACAAAGTAGTAAATTACGGCTTTTGAATAGGCGGAATTAAATGAGATTAATGTTCGATAATACTTCATTTCATTCTACATATTTACTGAAAATAACTCTTTAGTCGATTTCTGAGGTGAAAAACGGCCATTGTTGTTTCATAAGCACAAAAAGTATTAAACAAAAAGAAGAAGAAGAATAAAAGAAGTCCAAATCCGTTAGCTTCAGTCGCTATTAGAAAAAGGGTTATGCCACATGGAATGAAGGAAAAAACAAAATCCTCACAAAATGTAACCTTCAAATCTAAATGAATCTTATACTATTAGTCGACTTGACAGTTTATTAACATAGAAAAAAAAAATCCGTTGAATTTTTTTTTTGTTTATTTGTGATCCCATGTGGTCTCCGAACAATTTCAGCTTTGTTGCCGAAAACTCAACTATTGGAAATTTGCATAATTTGCATAAATCTAAATGGTCCCTTCGAAACGATACTTAGTAGAGAAAGACAACTTACGCAGACTGTGTCAACCGATCAACGTACTATATTCTATATGAGCGATGATACGTGACTGCTATTGTGCTGTTTATCTATATAACATGAGAGACATCGAAAGGAGGGAGGTTACACAGTTATATCCGATAATAATGTATATGATACCTCTAGAGGTTTTGTGGGAGGTAGAATCCATTTCAATGTTACTTTTTCAATTAGATATATTCCAAGTAAATACCAACTTAATTATGCTTGAACAACTGAAAGTGTATTTCTTAATTACCTGATTATGCCTATACTTCTTATGACTTTGCATACAATGATGTAAGTAAAAGGGTTTGGGAGTATTCAAATATGACGTTGAATTAAACGGGAATGAACCCTTTCGTAAGAAATTGGCTTATGAATCGCTTTATTATGGTCGGGTGGTTTGATGGTTTATTTATTACATGTTAATGAGTTTGGATGACAGCAGAAATATTATAGAACCATATAATATGTTAAAGTTTGAGATATATTGGACAAAGTTATGAATTTAGTGAAAGTTGAAATCACTCTGATAAGGCGATATACCCAATGCGATCATGATGTCATTCATAGGAAACTTTCTCATTTGTTTTGAAAGGGTAAAAAAAAGGACTCAAAGTATCCCTTTTCATAACTCTTAATTATCCTGAAAAAAACATCATTTTCAATAGGAGGGCATGTAAAAATAATTACGTTATTATAATGAATCATGGACAAAAAGTTTGTTCTATCATTAAAATGGACAAAGGTGTGTTTGGGGTTCTCCATCTCCATAATCATGACATCACACATGCTGATCGCATTGCCAAAATAAGGTTTCCCATATCGTTAGTAATTTCAGCTTTTAAAATCCTTCACTTTCTAAATTCGTAAATTCTAAAATCAACAAAAAAAAAAACACTTCAATCGAAAGAATTCGTCTAGGTTTAATAAAAATTAAAAAAAAATTATTTGACTCTATCGACCCCCTTCAGGGTATATGAGAGCACAACATATTTACAATACAATACAGAAAGATATATAAAACAATGTAAGAATAATAAAATACATAGACATGAATACACATATTCAAAAGTTTAAAACACATTAAACATGAACTAATTAAGGTCTAGTATATACAGCTAATAATGATAAATCTAAAATATCATGCGGTTTGGTGTCTACCTGCACTACGAGTAACTATACACATTTATTGGCAAAACTAGGACTATGCCTTTCAGCCTTTGGAACCATCGAAAAGAATTTTATTATCATTGTTATGAATCTTAAAAGTTTTCTAATTAGTTTTATCCATGTGAAATGTGCTAGGATTACTCACAGCAAACTGTCGTTCTAAATATAACTGCCTTTCTTTCTTGAAAAGAGGACAGACAAAAATATAGTGAAATTCATCTCCAAAGGGCATTCAATTTTTTTTTTCTTCAGGATTACTTTTAAACCCGGCCATTATTGATCGGTAAGCAGTGTGATCTGCATCGGAATCTAGACAAATGACTGCATCGGTTTTGTTTAATACAGGCCAGATAGGACTTTATTGACCTGTTACCTGATGTAATAGACTTATCATGCGGAGACTGTATCTACAAATTGGCTTATTGATAGGGTAGAAAGTATTTTTATTGCAATCAAAAGTTGTCGGATGGCGCGTGTGGAACAGCAAGGATCGAACCCTCGCTATATACCTACCTTCAATATCACTCGATTTGAGCAAAGTCGTAACGATGTATCCACAATGCATAGCCGACATTTTACTAGGTTTGTATACGGTAATATCTGCATGCAATATGCTAGTCTGTGTGCTAGACTCATGACATGAAATGTACATGTTGACAGACATATGGATAAATAATGTTGATAGAGAACTACATAAATAGATATAAGAATATAATACATGCATACCGAGATTATTTAGCTGGACTATGAAAGTGAAATAATGGTTGAAAATTGATGTATATATGAAAACTACATAGAACTTACTTTATATTATAGCCTATAGATGCATTTCCTTTATAGATCGATTGCCGAAAGGATTCATCCATCATTATAATAGCATTCATTGTAGAGGTATTGTAGCCGAGCGTTTAAATTAAGCACTCGACTGGGGATGCAAAGTTCGTGGGTTCGAACCTCGGCACGGCACTAATTAAATGTCCCGTGAGCAAGGCATTTTATCTACATTACTCCTACCTATATACCTGGTAGGATGCGAACGTCATTGTGGCTGAAATAGCTTATGTGCGCCTATGACTTGAATGGCCGCCAGACTGGAATGCTCCCAAGTGGAGTGGAGAACACATAGGCCCTATTATGTAGACATGTCGCATGCAGGATCGGCAATGAATCCAAGACCAAGGCAATAAATTACTTAATTGGAAAGGCGCTATGAAGAAAAAACAAACAAATAGAATTGTTATTGAAAAAATCCGGTGAAAAATACTTGTAATTTTTTTCTTCAATGTTCACTGTTTTCTATTCAAGGCCTTTTGATGTGTAGGCCTTTTACTGATTCCTTGTTTAAAGAATACAACAATAGCAACTGCCATTCCACACCTATGATATGGCATCATAAGTTGTTAATGACGCTATAGGCAAGAGACAAAATATTGACTTTCACTGTTTCTTTTTTTAATCTCAGAAAGTGAATGATCTATTTCATTGTATGCAATGACAAAGAATTTTCTCCAAATGAAATCTACACTCTTTAACTTAAATTTTCATTTCATTAATTATCAGCTGACGCTAGTTGTAACTTTGAACTCTGAGTTATTTTAAGTGTGATTAGGTCTATGTGAATTATTATTATTATATTAGGCCTATGTTTAGGCCCTATTCATTTTTATTATTTTTTTTATCATTTTATTACTATCACTATTATTATTATTGTTGTCATTAATGTAATTATTATCATTAGTAGTAGTATCATGGTCATCATTACTATAATTTATGACGATATTATAGAGTCTTTATAGGTGTTATGAAAGGGGCAAGCGGCCTTATAAGCAAAGTTCAGGCATATCCCGGAATGCGGCTGAAATCGCCTAAATTGCGCACTGCCGCTTATTTTCACGTGGAATGAGTTAATGATAGACACATAATGTACAAATTTGAGACATTTTAACAGTTTCAAATGCCATCAAAAAATTGTCGGATTGCGCGTGTGGAACAAGCAGGGAGTTGAACCTACGCCCAACTACTTCGAGCAGTAGGTTTTCCCCGCTAAGATATACGTCAATGACACTTGCATTACCGTTTGTACGAAGTATCCACAATGCATAGCCGACACGGAAGGCGCTTGTGAACGGATATTATCTGTTCGTATTTTTGTTAGTCTTTGTCGGAGACTCTTGGGCTTCCCGTTTGGTGGAAATCGTTACCATCTAACAAGAAGCTGGATCTCTGCAAATTTGTGTGAATAATAAAATATTTGGACTATTAACTGTATTTATTGTGAGCTTAGAGGTTTTGAATGATGTCAAAAATTGTCGGATGGCGCTTGTGGAAACGGCTGAGACCAGGCTGAGACAACACAATTGCAGTCACGTATCATCGGGCATTATGTAGATCAGTTGACACATTCTATGTATGTTGTCTTCCGCTATATATACTAAACACTGCTTCGGAGGGCATAATTTAGATTTATGCAAATTACGCAAATTGCCCAAAGTTGATTTTTCGGCAATAAAACTGAAATTGTTCGGAGACCACGTGGAATCACAAATCAACAAAAAAACTTCAACGGAAAGAATTTTTCTAGGTTCAATAATTAAAAAAAAAGTTTTCTAATTATTTTTTGATACTATAGTTCTATTAAACAATTTATCCATGTGAAATGTGCTAGGATTATTCACAGCAAAATGTTGTTCTAAATATAACTGCCTGCCTTTGTTGAAAAAAGGAAAGACAAAAATATAGTGAAATTCATTTCCAAAAGGGCATTCAATATTTTTTTCTTCAGGATTACTTTCAAACCTCCCATTATTGATCGGTAAGCAGTGTGATCTGCATCGGAATCTAGACAAATGACTGCATCTGTTTTGTTTAATACAGGCCAGATAGGACTTTATTGACCTGTTACCTGATGTAATAGACTTATCATGCGGAGACTGTATCTACAAAAATTGGCTTATTGATAGGGTAGAAAGTATTTTTATTGCAATCAAATGTTGTCGGATGGATGGCGCGTGTGGAACAGCAAGGATCGAACCCTCACTATATACCTACCTTCAATATCACTCGATTTGAGCAAAGTCGTAACGATGTATCCACAATGCATAGCCGACATTTTACTAGGTTTGTATACGGTAATATCTGCATGCAATATGCTAGTTTGTGTGCTAGACTCATGACATGAAATGTACATGTTGACAGACATATGGATAAATAATGTTGATAGAGAACTACATAAAAAGATATAAGAATATAATACATGCATACCGAGATTATTTAGCTGGACTATGAAAGTGAAATAATGGTTGAAAATTGATGTATATAATTATGAAAACTACATAGAACTTACTTTATATTATAGCCTATAGATGCATTTCCTGATCGATTGCGAAAGGATTCATCCATTATCATTAGCATTCATTGTAGAGGCATTGTAGCCGAGCGTTTAAATTAAGCACTCGACTGGGGATGCTAAGTTCGTGGGTTCGAATCTCGGCACGGCACTAATGTCCTTGAGCAAGGCATTTTATCTACATTACTCCTGCCTATATACCCGGTAGGATGCGAACGTCATTATGGCTGAAATAGCTTATGTGCACCTGTGACTTGAATGGCCGCCAGAGTGGAATGCTCCCAAGTGGAGTGGAGAATACATAGGCCCTATTATGTAGACATGTCGCACGCAGGATCGGCAATGAATCCAAGACCAAGGCAATAAATTACTCAACTGGAAAGGCGCTATGAAGAAAAAACAAACAAATAGAATTGTTATTGAAAAATCCGGTGAAAAATACTTGTAATTTTTTTCTTCAATGTTCACTGTTTTCTATTCAAGGCCTTGAGATGTGTAGGCCTATTACTGATTCTTTGTTTAAAGAATACAACAATATAGCAACTGCCATTTCACACCTATGATATGGCATCATAAGTTGTTAATGACGCTATAGCAAGAGACAAAATATTGACTTTCACTGTTTCTTTTTTAATCTCAGAAAGTGAATGATCTATTTCATGCAATGACAAAGAATTTTCTCCAAATGAAATCTACACTATTTAACTTAAATTTTCATTTCATTAATTATCAGCTGACGCTAGTTGTAACTTTGAACTCTGAGTTATTTTAAGTGTGATTAGGCCTATGTGAATTATTATTATATTAGGCCTATTTTTAGGCCCTATTCATTTTTATTATTATTTTTTAAAATCATTTTATTATTACTGTTGTCATTAATGTAATTATTATCATTAGTAGTAGTATCATGGCCATCTTATTATATAATACACTAAGGATTTCGGGCTGTTTTTTGGTTCAAATAGGCTCCTCCCCTGGCCCTTTCGGTCCCCGCCTTTTGGTACCCACGGGTGGGGAAGGGTTCTTAGGGTGGTGGGAGGCACTTCTTGAGGGCTGACGTCCCGTCCATATTTCATAAATTCATTTTTAAACATTGAATTTCCGCAGGGAGTAGGCCTAATAATTCCGCCCACCCATAAAGCGGGTCTGTAGCTTCATGCCCAGCCAACCCATATACCTTTCCCTGTGAAGGGGAGCTATTCCGCAGAACGACATGGCCATATATCCACATGGCTTCAGTGTACAGTACAGTATTATACACACGTGTTAGATCACAGGTATAGAGTTACATCATTTGAAGCTTCATGGTCACACACAGAGTTTAGTGTGTATGTTTCACGACGTTCGCTCCCGGTAATTTGACACTTTCTCAGAAAATCTGATAAGAAGAAAATTCCTTCGAAAATATTTCCATAATGATTATGAATACGTATAATGATATTAATCCCTTATCCCCTCGCCCTGAGGGTGATGGGATGACAATGGAATGGGGGGAACTGGAGGGGGGGGGGGGGGGGTAGTAGGGGGAGTCAATCCGTCGGTCCTCCCACTGGACCCATATACGGGGGCCATAATCCCCCTGAAAATAAAATGACAAATTCATTTTTTTCTCATTATTGCATCCTCTACAGGGGACGTACCGCTAATTATGGATGTTACTCTGAGTATTAATAAACCACAGAAACATGGCAATTAGATCAAATCGCTCCCTCTAGGTCTATGCATGGATATTCTACTCGAACATTATTATATCCATATCATCAATTTTCATCAAGATTAAAAGGAATTTTCTTCAAAACTCATGCAAGCTTTGGATAAATAAGACATAATTATTCACATGATCAGGGGCGGATCCAGAATTTTAGCATAAGGCGGGGAAAACAAGTGCAGGTTTGTCAAATTTTGGAAAAGGCAGACCTGAGGTGGGGGGGGGGGGGTGGACCTCAGACCTAGAAAATTCGCTCAGGAGGGGGTGGTTATGCGGGGTCCCTCCATAATTCTCTGACAAGCCAAAAAAAGGTTTCATTCTAAAAGGGGGCGGGGGCACGATCAACAAAAGGGCGGATCGTCCAATGTCAAAATGCATACTTTCCTGCCTTTGAACGGGTGAGGGGGGTGGCACGGGCCAGAAGCACCTCCCCCCCCCCCCGGGTCGCCAATGGACATGTTGTAAATACTTCTTGGTAAAAATAACTCTACCCAACTTTTTTATTTATTCACTTGATTATTGTAACAAATATACGGTACGGTGGTTAATCATAAACACAGCTAGCGCCCGTGGATGTCCACGGGCTGCTTCTGCTAGTCATTACTATAATTTATGACGATATTATAGCGTCTTTATAGGTGTTATGAAAGGGGCAAGCGGCCTTATAAGCAAAGTTCAGGCATATCCCGGAATGCGGCTGAAATCGCCCACTTCCGCTGATTTCCACGTGGAATGAGTTAATGATAGACACATAATGTACAAATATGAGACATTTTAGCAGTTTCAAATGCCATCAAAAATTGTCGGATTGCGCGTGTGGAACAGCAGGGAGTCGAACCTACGCCCAACTACTTCGAGCAGTAGGCTTTCCCTGCCAATGAATTATGTGTCATAAGTAATATAACGGTTTGCACGAAGTATCCACAATGCATAGCCGACACGTGCAGCGCTTGTGAACGGATATTAGCTGTTCGTATTTTTGTTAGTCTTTGTCGGAGACTCTTGGGCTTCCCGTTTGGTGGAAATTATTACCATAACAAGAAGCTGGATCTCTATAGGCCTACATTTGTGTGAATCAAACAATAATTGGACTATTAATTGTATTTATTGTGAGCTTAGAGGTTTTAAATGATGTCAAAAATTGTCGGATGGCGCTTTTGGAAACGGCTGAGACTCGAACCCATACTGGACTGAGCCTTTAGCCTTAACTCGACCTGTGTTGAGTTTAGACAAAAGTCCTAACGAAGTATATCCACAATGCATAGCCGACCGCTGAAACATTTGTAAACGGTTATTATCTGTTCGGATGTCATGGTAGTCTACGTTGAAGACCTTCCTGCGAGTCCAGTTTTTAAATTTATCGTTAAGATTTTAGAGGAATGTTATAAAATCAGGGGAGGGGGCAGTGGCAGAGAGGTGTTACGCAATGCTTATATTCATCAAGTGGGGGGGGGGGGGGGGGGGGGGAGGGGTGACGGCCTATTGTTATGAAAATAATTTCCTATATAGTTTCCGATGGGGCCGGGATCTGGAGTCTGAATCCCCTTTTTATTTTTGGCCATTTGTGAACTGCATCCCCCTTTCGCCTTTTTTCTTCTTCTTATGTTTTTTTGTCGAGATATTGGGGAATTGGACCTTCCATTTACACCATCCTGGATCCACCCTTCACTCACTGCATAGCCAATGTCTAGGAGAGATATGTAGGCCTATACACACTTTATACATTGAAATGCATTTTTTTTGTTTCAATGTGCATAATTTATTTGAGATTTCTTTCAAATGTTGAAAACTTTGATACGCTATTTGACTTTATCCTACATTGGGGCACAATATTTAACACGAGACTGATGAAACTTACATGACAGCGAGCAAAGCAACGAGAATTACATTTCAAATGTTGAACCATATTAAAACGCTATATATAACTTAACCCTTACTGCATGAACAGGGGGGGGGGGGGGCGCATCCGAGGCCCCTAGACAAATTTCGCCGCACATTTAGAACCACTACATTTCACGCTACGCTACTTTCTGACTTTTTCTTCCGAGTCTTGCGCATCCTTTGACACCAAGCTTTCAAAAATCGGCCATACCGTTACTGAGTCACGTGACCTTTTGTGACCTCCTGTCAGCCCGAAAACGGAGATTTTCTGAGTTTTGTGTACAGAACGAACGGAAAACTGCATTTCCTCATGGTTCTCCTTTATCACCTATAATTTTTTCTTGAAGCTGTAATTATCATTTACTCTAACTGAATATTGGTTCAGATAACACTCTGAAACAGCAGACTTAAAAAAAGAAATAAAAAAGTTAAAGTTGAAAAAAAAAGTAAACATAAGAAATTCGTAAAACAATAGAATACATAAGACTTGAAATCACCTTCAATTTTTTTCTTATGTAATAATGTTTGTAAGGTTTAGAAAGAACTTCTTGCATTAATTTGTTATCTCCAAGCCCCTTCTTTAATTGATTATAAGTGAAAATGTATAATTATGTATGCATACATTTGCATAAATCATAATATTACAAGAAAAAAAAAAAGATTTACATAAAAATAACGACGGATTTGTGTTCTTTACGCAATTTTCAAGGTCCGTGCAAAATTTTGCGTTGATGCAGGTCATGGCCGAGACATTTGAGACATTTTAGCAGTTTCAAATGCCATCAAAAATTGTCGGATTGCTCGTGTGGAACAGCAGGGAGTCGAACCTACGCCCAATCCGGCGGCTTCGAGCAGTAGGCTTTCCCCGCCACGGTAAACGTAAACGTCATAATAAGTAATCATAACAAAGTTTGCACGAAGTATCCACAATGCATAGCCGACACGGGAGGCGCTTGTAAACGGATATTATCTGTTCGTATTTTTGTTAGTCTTTGTCGGAGACTCTTGGGCTTCCCGTTTGGTGGAAATCATTACCATTACCATAACAAATTTGTGTGAATATTACAATATTTGGACTATTAATTGTATTTATTGTGAGCTTAGAGGTTTTGAATGATGTCAAAAATTGTTGGATGGCGCTTGTGGAAACGGCTGAGACTCGACTCGAACCCATTGACATACTGGACTGAGCCTTCAGCCTTACTCGACCTGTGTTGAGTTTAGACAGAAGTATTGCATAGCCGACCGCTGAAACGTTTGTATTTAAAGGCCCCTATTCCACAGAACGGAGACCCTTGAAAGACCACTGAAAGACCAAAAATTGGCAAGGTCTTTCAGCAGTCTCGAAGATCAGTGAAATTTGCTGTCTCTGTGGAATGGCTCTGAAAACCCCTGAAAGACCACTGAAAGACCAAAAACAACTTTTCCAACAAGATCCCCGTAGGACCTTGAAGACAGCTGAAAGTTTACTGAAAGACCAAAAAAGACCATTGAGAGATCACTGAAAGATCATCTTACATTGCCAGAGATCTTCGAAAGATCAATCAAGATCTCTGAAAGACTGACCGAGACCACTGAAAGGACTCTGAAAGACTGGCCAAGACCCCCGAGAGAACTCTGAAAGACTGACCGAGACTGCTGCAATAATTTTTAATGAACGAGATGACAGCTGGGGTCTGTACATGTTCATTATACTCTCGTATAGATTACAAGCTAGACAATACTTCTGATAGTCTGCCTAAAATGAACAATCAAGCTATCACTCGATCATGCTGCCCTCTTGTTAGGTCATCAGGTGCTCTTAAACAACCAATTAGCTATTGATCTAATCAACAGCAGCACTGAGAAACGCAGGAGAGCAAGATGGTGGGTCCGCTAATGGCGGACAAGCGGTTTATTGCGAAAAAGCGGTTGATTGTTGGTGATTATAGCCAGCTAATGCAAGAACTTATCAGGAGGTGGGGGTTGCAGGCAGCCCTTTGTTTTTTCTTGTACGGCATTATGAGTTATGAAGACTGATTTAAAATTGTGTGAATAGAGTGAGTGCAAATATTGAAATGCAGTTGTTTTTATAATGATGCTTGTCTTGCTGAACTTCACTAGTCCTACAGCGATCTTTCATTGGTCTTTCAACAGTCTTTCAGAGATCTTTTATGCAACAAATGATCTTTCGACGATCTCCATGCGTGTCTTCCACTGGTTTCTATGGACTTTCGCTGGTCTTTCAATGATCCTTCCATGATCTCTCAGCGGTCTTCAGTGATCTCCGCAAAAACTGAGAGACTGTCGAAAGATCATGGAAAGACTAATAAGACCTTTGAAAGTTCATTTAGAGACCGCTGAAAGACTGCTGAAAGACCATTCTCCTGAAAGACCGCTGAAAAAAAAAGTTTTGGAGACCACGGAGACCACGAGGACCACTGAAAGATTAGTCAGGAATCATGAAAGAACTCGGAGATCATTGAAAGTTCAATGAAAGACCACTGAAAGATCAAGCAAGTTTCAAGGTATTTCAGCGGTCTTTCAGCGGTCTTGCTCTCTCTGGAATGGGGGTTTAAACGGTTATTATCTGCGTTCGCGTGACATGCTAGTCTATATACGTTGAAGACCTTCCGGCGAGTCCGGTTTTTAGTGTTATCGTGAACATTTTAGCCGAATGTGAGAAAATCAGGAGGGGGAGGGGGCACTGGCGGAGAGATGTTACGCAACGATTAAATTTATCAAGTGGTGGGGGGGGGGGGACGACCTATTGTTATGTCCCCCCTCATAAGAATAATTTCCTATATTTTCCGATCCGGGGGCCGGGATCTGGAGTCTGAATCCCCTTTTTATTTTTGGCTATTGGGGAATTGGACCTTCCATTTACACCATCCTGGATCCACCCTTGACTCACTGCATAGCCAATGTCTAGGAGAGATATGTAGGCCTATACACACTTTATACATTGAAATGCATTTTTTTTGTTTCAATGT
Source organism: Heliocidaris erythrogramma (assembly GCA_025617745.1). Lineage (NCBI taxonomy): Eukaryota > Metazoa > Echinodermata > Echinoidea > Camarodonta > Echinometridae > Heliocidaris > Heliocidaris erythrogramma. Next base: position 31,030,162 of record CM046865.1, on the reverse strand, counting down.
GCATAATTTATTTGAGATTTCTTTCAAATGTTGAAAACTTTGATAGGCCTACGCTATTTGACTTTATCCTACATTGGGGCGCAATATTTAACACGAGACTGATGAAACTTACATGACAGCAAGCAAAGCAACCAGAATTACATTTCAAATTTTGAACCCTTTTGAAACGCTATTTATAACTTAACCCTTACTGTACTGGGGGGGGGGGGGGAGTGGCAGTGGCGTATCCAGGGGGGCGCATCAGGCGCGCCCCCCTATTGGCCGTCGTAAAAAAAAAATAGAGCACTATATAGCACTATTTTGCATCTCAGCCCTTCTTCAGAAGCAAAAATTTCTCCCCCATGATGGCGATCAATAATTCCTGGCGCCCCCTATTGGGAAATCCTGGATACGCCCTTGAGTGGGGACCACCGATGCCCCGAGACAAATTTCGCCGCACATTTCGAACCACTACATTTCACGCTACGCTACTTTCTGAATTTTTCTTCCGAGAGTTGCGCATCCTTTGACACCAAGCTTTCAAAAATCGGTCATACCGTTACTGAGTCACGTGATCTTTTGTGACCTCCTGTCAGCCCGAAAACGGAGATTTTCTGGGTTTGTGTACAAAACGAATGGAAAACTGCATTTCCTCATGTTTCTCCTATATCACCTATAATTTTTTCTTGAAGCTGTAATTATCATTTACTCTAACTGAATATTGGTTCAGATAACACTCTGAAACAGCATACTTAAAAAAACAATAAAAAAGTTAAAGTTGAAAAACAAAGTAAACATAAGAAATTCGTAAAACAATAGAATACATAAGACTTGAAATCACCTTCAATTTTTTTCTTATGTAATAATGTTTGTAAGGTTTAGAAAGAACTTCTTGCATTAATTTGTTATCTCCAAGCCCCTTCTTTAATTGATTATAAGTGAAAATGTATAATTAAGTATGCATACATTTGCATAAATCATAATATTACAAGAAAAAAAAAAAGATTTACATAAAAATAACGACGGATTTGTGTTCTTTACGCAATTTTCAAGGTCCGTGCAAAATTTTGCGTTGATGCAGGTCATGGCCGAGACATTTGAGACATTTTAGCAGTTTCAAATGCCATCAAAAATTGTCGGATTGCGCGTGTGGAACAGCAGGGAGTCGAACCTACGCCCAATCCGGCGGCTTCGAGCAGTAGGCTTTCCCCGCCACGGTAAACGTAAACGTCATAATAAGTAATCATAACAAAGTTTGCACGAAGTATCCACAATGCATAGCCGACACGGGAAGCGCTTGTAAACGGATATTATCTGTTCGTATTTTTGTTAGTCTTTGTCGGAGACTCTTGGGCTTCCCGTTTGGTGGAAATCATTACCATTACCATAACAAATTTGTGTGAATATTACAATATTTGGACTATTAATTGTATTTATTGTGAGCTTAGAGGTTTTGAATGATGTCAAAAATTGTTGGATGGCGCTTGTGGAAACGGCTGAGACTCGACTCGAACCCATTGACATACTGGACTGAGCCTTCAGCCTTACTCGACCTGTGTTGAGTTTAGACAGAAGTATTGCATAGCCGACCGCTGAAACGTTTGTAAGGCCCCTATTCCACAGAACGGAGACCCTTGAAAGACCACTGAAAGACCAAAAATTGGCAAGGTCTTTCAGCAGTCTCGAAGATCATTGAAATTTGCTGTCTCTGTGGAATGGCTCTGAAAACCCCTGAAAGACCACTGAAAGACCAAAAACAACTTTTCCAACAAGATCCCCGTAGGACCTTGAAGACAGCTGAAAGTTTACGGAAAGACCAAAATAGACCATTGAGAGATCACTGAAAGATCATCCTACATTGCCAGAGATCTTCGAAAGATCAATCAAGATCTCTGAAAGACTGACCGAGACCACTGAAAGAACTCTGAAAGACTGGCCAAGACCCCCGAGAGAACTCTGAAAGACTGACTGAGACTGCTGCAATAATTTTTAATGAACGAGATAACAGCTGGGGTCTGTACATGTTCATTATACTCTCGTATAGATTACAAGCTAGACAATACTTCTGATAGTCTGCCTAAAATGAACAATCAAGCTATCACTCGATCATGCTGCCCTCTTGTTAGGTCATCAGGTGCTCTTAAACAACCAATTAGCTATTGATCTAATCAACAGCAGCACTGAGAAACGCAGGAGAGCAAGATGGTGGGTCCGCTCATGGCGGACAAGCGGTTGATTGCGAAAAAGCGGTTGATTGTTGGTGATTATAGCCAGCTAATGCAAGAACTTATCAGGAGGTGGGGGTTGCAGGCAGCCCTTTGTTTTTTCTTGTACGGCATTATGAGTTATGAAGACTGATTTAAAATTGTGTGAATAGAGTGAGTGCAAATATTGAAATGCAGTTGTTTTTATAATGATGCTTGTCTTGCTGAACTTCACTAGTCCTACAGCGATCTTTCATTGGTCTTTCAACAGTCTTTCAGAGATCTTTTATGCAAGAAATGATCTTTCGACGATCTCCATGCGTGTCTTCCACTGGTTTCTATGGACTTTCGCTGGTCTTTCAATGGTCCTTCCATGATCTCTCAGCGGTCTTCAGTGATCTCCGCAAAAACTGAGAGACTGTCGAAAGATCATGGAAAGACTAATAAGACCTTTGAAAGTTCATTTAGAGACCGCTGAAAGACTGCTGAAAGACTGCTGAAAGACCATTCTCCTGAAAGACCGCTGAAAAAAAAAAGTTTTGGAGACCACGGAGACCACGAGGACCACTGAAAGATTAGTCAGGAATCATGAAAGAACTCGGAGATCATTGAAAGTTCAATGAAAGACCACTGAAAGATCAAGCAAGTTTCAAGGTATTTCAGCGGTCTTTAAGCGGTCTTGCTCTCTCTGGAATGGGGGTTTAAACGGTTATTATCTGCGTTCGCGTGACATGCTAGTCTATATACGTTGAAGACCTTCCGGCGAGTCCGGTGTTTAGTGTTATCGTGAACATTTTAGTCGAATGTTATAAAATCAGGAGGGGGAGGGGGCACTGGCGGAGAGGTGTTACGCAACGATTAAATTCATCAAGTGGTGGGGGGGGGGGGGCGACTTATTGTTATGTCCCCCTCATGAAAATAATTTCCTATATTTTCCGATCCGGGGGCCGGGATCTGGAGTCTGAATCCCCTCTTTATTTTTGGCTGTTTGTGAACTGCATCCCCTTTCGCTTTTTTTTTCTTCTTCTTATGTTTTGTCAGAGATATTGGGGAATTGGACCTTCCATTTACACCATCCTGGATCCACCCTTGACTCACTGCATAGCCAATATCTAGGAGAGATATGTAGGCCTATACACACTTTATACATTGAAATGCATTTTTTTTGTTTCAATGTGCATAATTTATTTGAGATTTCTTTCAAATGTTGAAAACTTTGATAGGCCTACGCTATTTGACTTTATCCTACATTGGGGCGCAATATTTAACACGAGACTGATGAAACTTACATGACAGCAAGCAAAGCAACCAGAATTACATTTCAAATTTTGAACCCTTTTGAAACGCTATTTATAACTTAACCCTTACTGTACTGGGGGGGGGGGGGGGGTGGCAGTGGCGTATCCAGGGGGCGCATCAGGCGCGCCCCCCTATTGGCCGTCGTAAAAAAAAAATAGAGCACTATATAGCACTATTTTGCATCTCAGCCCTTCTTCAGAAGCAAAAATTTCTCCCCCATGATGGCGATCAATAATTCCTGGCGCCCCCTATTGGGAAATCCTGGATACGCCCCTGAGTGGGGACCTCCGATGCCCCAGACAAATTTCGCCGCACATTTCGAACCACTACATTTCACGCTACGCTACTTTCTGAATTTTTCTTCCGAGTGTTGCGCATCCTTTGACACCAAGCTTTCAAAAATCGGTCATACCGTTACTGAGTCACGTGACCTTTTGTGACCTCCTGTCAGCCCGAAAACGGAGATTTTCTGAGTTTTGTGTACAAAACGAATGGAAAACTGCATTTCCTCATGTTTCTCCTATATCACCTATAATTTTTTCTTGAAGCTGTAATTATCATTTACTCTAACTGAATATTGGTTCAGATAACACTCTGAAACAGCATACTTAAAAAAACAATAAAAAAGTTAAAGTTGAAAAACAAAGTAAACATAAGAAATTCGTAAAACAATAGAATACATAAGACTTGAAATCACCTTCAATTTTTTTCTTATGTATAATGTTTGTAAGGTTTAGAAAGAACTTCTTGCATTAATTTGTTATCTCCAAGCCCCTTCTTTAATTGATTATAAGTGAAAATGTATAATTAAGTATGCATACATTTGCATAAATCATAATATTACAAGAAAAAAAAAAGATTTACATAAAAATAACGACGGATTTGTGTTCTTTACGCAATTTTCAAGGTCCGTGCAAAATTTTGCGTTGATGCAGGTCATGGCCGAGACATTTGAGACATTTTAGCAGTTTCAAATGCCATCAAAAATTGTCGGATTGCGCGTGTGGAACAGCAGGGAGTCGAACCTACGCCCAATCCGGCGGCTTCGAGCAGTAGGCTTTCCCCGCCACGGTAAACGTAAACGTCATAATAAGTAATCATAACAAAGTTTGCACGAAGTATCCACAATGCATAGCCGACACGGGAAGCGCTTGTAAACGGATATTATCTGTTCGTAGTTTTGTTAGTCTTTGTCGGAGACTCTTGGGCTTCCCGTTTGGTGGAAATCATTACCATTACCATAACAAATTTGTGTGAATATTACAATATTTGGACTATTAATTGTATTTATTGTGAGCTTAGAGGTTTTGAATGATGTCAAAAATTGTTGGATGGCGCTTGTGGAAACGGCTGAGACTCGACTCGAACCCATTGACATACTGGACTGAGCCTTCAGCCTTACTCGACCTGTGTTGAGTTTAGACAGAAGTATTGCATAGCCGACCGCTGAAACGTTTGTAAGGCCCCTATTCCACAGAACGGAGACCCTTGAAAGACCACTGAAAGACCAAAAATTGGCAAGGTCTTTCAGCAGTCTCGAAGATCATTGAAATTTGCTGTCTCTGTGGAATGGCTCTGAAAACCCCTGAAAGACCACTGAAAGACCAAAAACAACTTTTCCAACAAGATCCCCGTAGGACCTTGAAGACAGCTGAAAGTTTACGGAAAGACCAAAATAGACCATTGAGAGATCACTGAAAGATCATCTTACATTGCCAGAGATCTTCGAAAGATCAATCAAGATCTCTGAAAGACTGACCGAGACCACTGAAAGGACTCTGAAAGACTGGCCAAGACCCCCGAGAGAACTCTGAAAGACTGACCGAGACTGCTGCAATAATTTTTAATGAACGAGATGACAGCTGGGGTCTGTACATGTTCATTATACTCTCGTATAGATTACAAGCTAGACAATACTTCTGATAGTCTGCCTAAAATGAACAATCAAGCTATCACTCGATCATGCTGCCCTCTTGTTAGGTCATCAGGTGCTCTTAAACAACCAATTAGCTATTGATCTAATCAACAGCAGCACTGAGAAACGCAGGAGAGCAAGATGGTGGGTCCGCTCATGGCGGACAAGCGGTTGATTGCGAAAAAGCGGTTGATTGTTGGTGATTATAGCCAGCTAATGCAAGAACTTATCAGGAGGTGGGGGTTGCAGGCAGCCCTTTGTTTTTTCTTGTACGGCATTATGAGTTATGAAGACTGATTTAAAATTGTGTGAATAGAGTGAGTGCAAATATTGAAATGCAGTTGTTTTTATAATGATGCTTGTCTTGCTGAACTTCACTAGTCCTACAGCGATCTTTCATTGGTCTTTCAACAGTCTTTCAGAGATCTTTTATGCAACAAATGATCTTTCGACGATCTCCATGCGTGTCTTCCACTGGTTTCTATGGACTTTCGCTGGTCTTTCAATGGTCCTTCCATGATCTCTCAGCGGTCTTCAGTGATCTCCGCAAAAACTGAGAGACTGTCGAAAGATCATGGAAAGACTAATAAGACCTTTGAAAGTTCATTTAGAGACCGCTGAAAGACTGCTGAAAGACTGCTGAAAGACCATTCTCCTGAAAGACCGCTGAAAAAAAAAAGTTTTGGAGACCACGGAGACCACGAGGACCACTGAAAGATTAGTCAGGAATCATGAAAGAACTCGGAGATCATTGAAAGTTCAATGAAAGACCACTGAAAGATCAAGCAAGTTTCAAGGTATTTCAGCGGTCTTTCAGCGGTCTTGCTCTCTCTGGAATGGGGGTTTAAACGGTTATTATCTGCGTTCGCGTGACATGCTAGTCTATATACGTTGAAGACCTTCCGGCGAGTCCGGTGTTTAGTGTTATCGTGAACATTTTAGTCGAATGTTATAAAATCAGGAGGGGGAGGGGGCACTGGCGGAGAGGTGTTACGCAACGATTAAATTCATCAAGTGGTGGGGGGGGGGGGGGGGCGACTTATTGTTATGTCCCCCTCATGAAAATAATTTCCTATATTTTCCGATCCGGGGGCCGGGATCTGGAGTCTGAATCCCCTCTTTATTTTTGGCTGTTTGTGAACTGCATCCCCCTTTCGCTTTTTTTTTCTTCTTCTTATGTTTTGTCAGAGATATTGGGGAATTGGACCTTCCATTTACACCATCCTGGATCCACCCTTGACTCACTGCATAGCCAATATCTAGGAGAGATATGTAGGCCTATACACACTTTATACATTGAAATGCATTTTTTTTGTTTCAATGTGCATAATTTATTTGAGATTTCTTTCAAATGTTGAAAACTTTGATAGGCCTACGCTATTTGACTTTATCCTACATTGGGGCGCAATATTTAACACGAGACTGATGAAACTTACATGACAGCAAGCAAAGCAACCAGAATTACATTTCAAATTTTGAACCCTTTTGAAACGCTATTTATAACTTAACCCTTACTGTACTGGGGGGGGGGGGGGGGTGGCAGTGGCGTATCCAGGGGGCGCATCAGGCGCGCCCCCCTATTGGCCGTCGTAAAAAAAAATAGAGCACTATATAGCACTATTTTGCATCTCAGCCCTTCTTCAGAAGCAAAAATTTCTCCCCCATGATGGCGATCAATAATTCCTGGCGCCCCCTATTGGGAAATCCTGGATACGCCCCTGAGTGGGGACCTCCGATGCCCCAGACAAATTTCGCCGCACATTTCGAACCACTACATTTCACGCTACGCTACTTTCTGAATTTTTCTTCCGAGTGTTGCGCATCCTTTGACACCAAGCTTTCAAAAATCGGTCATACCGTTACTGAGTCACGTGACCTTTTGTGACCTCCTGTCAGCCCGAAAACGGAGATTTTCTGAGTTTTGTGTACAAAACGAATGGAAAACTGCATTTCCTCATGTTTCTCCTATATCACCTATAATTTTTTCTTGAAGCTGTAATTATCATTTACTCTAACTGAATATTGGTTCAGATAACACTCTGAAACAGCATACTTAAAAAAACAATAAAAAAGTTAAAGTTGAAAAACAAAGTAAACATAAGAAATTCGTAAAACAATAGAATACATAAGACTTGAAATCACCTTCAATTTTTTTCTTATGTATAATGTTTGTAAGGTTTAGAAAGAACTTCTTGCATTAATTTGTTATCTCCAAGCCCCTTCTTTAATTGATTATAAGTGAAAATGTATAATTAAGTATGCATACATTTGCATAAATCATAATATTACAAGAAAAAAAAAAGATTTACATAAAAATAACGACGGATTTGTGTTCTTTACGCAATTTTCAAGGTCCGTGCAAAATTTTGCGTTGATGCAGGTCATGGCCGAGACATTTGAGACATTTTAGCAGTTTCAAATGCCATCAAAAATTGTCGGATTGCGCGTGTGGAACAGCAGGGAGTCGAACCTACGCCCAATCCGGCGGCTTCGAGCAGTAGGCTTTCCCCGCCACGGTAAACGTAAACGTCATAATAAGTAATCATAACAAAGTTTGCACGAAGTATCCACAATGCATAGCCGACACGGGAAGCGCTTGTAAACGGATATTATCTGTTCGTAGTTTTGTTAGTCTTTGTCGGAGACTCTTGGGCTTCCCGTTTGGTGGAAATCATTACCATTACCATAACAAATTTGTGTGAATATTACAATATTTGGACTATTAATTGTATTTATTGTGAGCTTAGAGGTTTTGAATGATGTCAAAAATTGTTGGATGGCGCTTGTGGAAACGGCTGAGACTCGACTCGAACCCATTGACATACTGGACTGAGCCTTCAGCCTTACTCGACCTGTGTTGAGTTTAGACAGAAGTATTGCATAGCCGACCGCTGAAACGTTTGTAAGGCCCCTATTCCACAGAACGGAGACCCTTGAAAGACCACTGAAAGACCAAAAATTGGCAAGGTCTTTCAGCAGTCTCGAAGATCATTGAAATTTGCTGTCTCTGTGGAATGGCTCTGAAAACCCCTGAAAGACCACTGAAAGACCAAAAACAACTTTTCCAACAAGATCCCCGTAGGACCTTGAAGACAGCTGAAAGTTTACGGAAAGACCAAAATAGACCATTGAGAGATCACTGAAAGATCATCTTACATTGCCAGAGATCTTCGAAAGATCAATCAAGATCTCTGAAAGACTGACCGAGACCACTGAAAGGACTCTGAAAGACTGGCCAAGACCCCCGAGAGAACTCTGAAAGACTGACCGAGACTGCTGCAATAATTTTTAATGAACGAGATGACAGCTGGGGTCTGTACATGTTCATTATACTCTCGTATAGATTACAAGCTAGACAATACTTCTGATAGTCTGCCTAAAATGAACAATCAAGCTATCACTCATGCTGCCCTCTTGTTAGGTCATCAGGTGCTCTTAAACAACCAATTAGCTATTGATCTAATCAACAGCAGCACTGAGAAACGCAGGAGAGCAAGATGGTGGGTCCGCTCATGGCGGACAAGCGGTTGATTGCGAAAAAGCGGTTGATTGTTGGTGATTATAGCCAGCTAATGCAAGAACTTATCAGGAGGTGGGGGTTGCAGGCAGCCCTTTGTTTTTTCTTGTACGGCATTATGAGTTATGAAGACTGATTTAAAATTGTGTGAATAGAGTGAGTGCAAATATTGAAATGCAGTTGTTTTTATAATGATGCTTGTCTTGCTGAACTTCACTAGTCCTACAGCGATCTTTCATTGGTCTTTCAACAGTCTTTCAGAGATCTTTTATGCAAGAAATGATCTTTCGACGATCTCCATGCGTGTCTTCCACTGGTTTCTATGGACTTTCGCTGGTCTTTCAATGGTCCTTCCATGATCTCTCAGCGGTCTTCAGTGATCTCCGCAAAAACTGAGAGACTGTCGAAAGATCATGGAAAGACTAATAAGACCTTTGAAAGTTCATTTAGAGACCGCTGAAAGACTGCTGAAAGACTGCTGAAAGACCATTCTCCTGAAAGACCGCTGAAAAAAAAAAGTTTTGGAGACCACGGAGACCACGAGGACCACTGAAAGATTAGTCAGGAATCATGAAAGAACTCGGAGATCATTGAAAGTTCAATGAAAGACCACTGAAAGATCAAGCAAGTTTCAAGGTATTTCAGCGGTCTTTCAGCGGTCTTGCTCTCTCTGGAATGGGGGTTTAAACGGTTATTATCTGCGTTCGCGTGACATGCTAGTCTATATACGTTGAAGACCTTCCGGCGAGTCCGGTGTTTAGTGTTATCGTGAACATTTTAGTCGAATGTTATAAAATCAGGAGGGGGAGGGGGCACTGGCGGAGAGGTGTTACGCAACGATTAAATTCGTCAAGAGGTGGGGGGGGGGCGACTTATTGTTATGTCCCCCTCATGAAAATAATTTCCTATATTTTCCGATCCGGGGGCCGGGATCTGGAGTCTGAATCCCCTCTTTATTTTTGGCTGTTTGTGAACTGCATCCCCCTTTCGCTTTTTTTTTCTTCTTCTTATGTTTTGTCAGAGATATTGGGGAATTGGACCTTCCATTTACACCATCCTGGATCCACCCTTGACTCACTGCATAGCCAATATCTAGGAGAGATATGTAGGCCTATACACACTTTATACATTGAAATGCATTTTTTTTGTTTCAATGTGCATAATTTATTTGAGATTTCTTTCAAATGTTGAAAACTTTGATAGGCCTACGCTATTTGACTTTATCCTACATTGGGGCGCAATATTTAACACGAGACTGATGAAACTTACATGACAGCAAGCAAAGCAACCAGAATTACATTTCAAATTTTGAACCCTTTTGAAACGCTATTTATAACTTAACCCTTACTATACTGGGGGGGGGGGGGGGGGAGTGGCAGTGGCGTATCCAGGGGGGCGCATCAGGCGCGCCCCCCTATTGGCCGTCGTAAAAAAAAATAGAGCACTATATAGCACTATTTTGCATCTCAGCCCTTCTTCAGAAGCAAAAATTTCTCCCCCATGATGGCGATCAATAATTCCTGGCGCCCCCTATTGGGAAATCCTGGATACGCCCCTGAGTGGGGACCTCCGATGCCCCAGACAAATTTCGCCGCACATTTCGAACCACTACATTTCACGCTACGCTACTTTCTGAATTTTTCTTCCGAGTGTTGCGCATCCTTTGACACCAAGCTTTCAAAAATCGGTCATACCGTTACTGAGTCACGTGACCTTTTGTGACCTCCTGTCAGCCCGAAAACGGAGATTTTCTGAGTTTTGTGTACAAAACGAATGGAAAACTGCATTTCCTCATGTTTCTCCTATATCACCTATAATTTTTTCTTGAAGCTGTAATTATCATTTACTCTCACTGAATATTGGTTCAGATAACACTCTGAAACAGCATACTTAAAAAAACAATAAAAAAGTTAAAGTTGAAAAACAAAGTAAACATAAGAAATTCGTAAAACAATAGAATACATAAGACTTGAAATCACCTTCAATTTTTTTTCTTATGTATAATGTTTGTAAGGTTTAGAAAGAACTTCTTGCATTAATTTGTTATCTCCAAGCCCCTTCTTTAATTGATTATAAGTGAAAATGTATAATTAGGTATGCAAACATTTGCATAAATCATAATATTACAAGAAAAAAAAAACAGATTTACATAAAAATAACGACGGATTTGTGTTCTTTACGCAATTTTCAAGGTCCGTGCAAAATTTTGCGTTGATGCAGGTCATGGCCGAGACATTTGAGACATTTTAGCAGTTTCAAATGCCATCAAAAATTGTCGGATTGCGCGTGTGGAACAGCAGGGAGTCGAACCTACGCCCAATCCGGCGGCTTCGAGCAGTAGGCTTTCCCCGCCACGGTAAACGTAAACGTCATAATAAGTAATCATAACAAAGTTTGCACGAAGTATCCACAACACACGGGAGGCGCTTGTAAACGGATATTATCTGTTCGTATTTTTGTTAGTCTTTGTCGGAGACTCTTGGGCTTCCCGTTTGGTGGAAATCATTACCATTACCATAACAAATTTGTGTGAATATTACAATATTTGGACTATTAATTGTATTTATTGTGAGCTTAGAGGTTTTGAATGATGTCAAAAATTGTTGGATGGCGCTTGTGGAAACGGCTGAGACTCGACTCGAACCCATTGACATACTGGACTGAGCCTTCAGCCTTACTCGACCTGTGTTGAGTTTAGACAGAAGTATTGCATAGCCGACCGCTGAAACGTTTGTATTTAAAGGCCCCTATTCCACAGAACGGAGACCCTTGAAAGACCACTGAAAGACCAAAAATTGGCAAGGTCTTTCAGCAGTCTCGAAGATCAGTGAAATTTGCTGTCTCTGTGGAATGGCTCTGAAAACCCCTGAAAGACCACTGAAAGACCAAAAACAACTTTTCCATCAAGATCCCCGTAGGACCTTGAAGACAGCTGAAAGTTTACGGAAAGACCAAAATAGACCATTGAGAGATCACTGAAAGATCATCTTACATTGCCAGAGATCTTCGAAAGATCAATCAAGATCTCTGAAAGACTGACCGAGACCACTGAAAGGACTCTGAAAGACTGGCCAAGACCCCCGAGAGAACTCTGAAAGACTGACCGAGACTGCTGCAATAATTTTTAATGAACGAGATGACAGCTGGGGTCTGTACATGTTCATTATACTCTCGTATAGATTACAAGCTAGACAATACTTCTGATAGTCTGCCTAAAATGAACAATCAAGCTTTCACTCGATCATGCTGCCCTCTTGTTAGGTCATCAGGTGCTCTTAAACAACCAATTAGCTATTGATCTAATCAACAGCAGCACTGAGAAACGCAGGAGAGCAAGATGGTGGGTCCGCTCATGGCGGACAAGCGGTTGATTGCGAAAAAGCGGTTGATTGTTGGTGATTATAGCCAGCTAATGCAAGAACTTATCAGGAGGTGGGGGTTGCAGGCAGCCCTTTGTTTTTTCTTGTACGGCATTATGAGTTATGAAGACTGATTTAAAATTGTGTGAATAGAGTGAGTGCAAATATTGAAATGCAGTTGTTTTTATAATGATGCTTGTCTTGCTGAACTTCACTAGTCCTACAGCGATCTTTCATTGGTCTTTCAACAGTCTTTCAGAGATCTTTTATGCAAGAAATGATCTTTCGACGATCTCCATGCGTGTCTTCCACTGGTTTCTATGGACTTTCGCTGGTCTTTCAATGATCCTTCCATGATCTCTCAGCGGTCTTCAGTGATCTCCGCAAAAACTGAGAGACTGTCGAAAGATCATGGAAAGACTAATAAGACCTTTGAAAGTTCATTTAGAGACCGCTGAAAGACTGCTGAAAGACTGCTGAAAGACCATTCTCCTGAAAGACCGCTGAAAAAAAAAGTTTTGGAGACCACGGAGACCACGAGGACCACTGAAAGATTAGTCAGGAATCATGAAAGAACTCGGAGATCATTGAAAGTTCAATGAAAGACCACTGAAAGATCAAGCAAGTTTCAAGGTATTTCAGCGGTCTTTCAGCGGTCTTGCTCTCTCTGGAATGGGGGTTTAAACGGTTATTATCTGTGTTCGCGTGACATGCTAGTCTATATACGTTGAAGACCTTCCGACGAGTCCGGTTTTTAGTGTTATCGTGAACATTTTAGTCGAATGTTATAAAATCAGGAGGGGGAGGGGGCACTGGCGGAGAGGTGTTACGCAACGATTAAATTCATCAAGTGGTGGGGGGGGGGGGGGGCCGACCTATTGTTATGTCCCCCTCATGAAAATAATTTCCTATATTTTCCGATCCGGGGGCCGGGATCTGGAGTCTGAATCCCCTCTTTATTTTTGGCTGTTTGTGAACTGCATCCCCCTTTCGCTTTTTTTCTTCTTCTTATGTTTTGTCAGAGATATTGGGGAATTGGACCTTCCATTTACAACATCCTGGATCCACCCCTGACTCACTGCATAACATAACATAAGAAATTCGTAAAACAATAGAATACATGAGACTTGAAATCGCCTTCAATTTTTTTCTTATGGAATAATGTTTTTAAGGTTTAGAAAGAACTTCTTGCATTAATTTGTTATCTCCAAGCCCCTTCTTTAATTGATTATAAGTGAAAATGTATATGTATGTATAAATTTGCATAAATATTACAAGAAAAAACTAAAGATTTACATAAAAATAACGACGGATTTGTGTTTTTTACGCGATTTTCAAGGTCCGTGCAAAATTTTTCGTTGATCAGGTCATGGCCGAGAGGGAGGGGGGGGGGGGGGCGCTCTGAGCCCCCCCCCCCCCCCCCCAGTCAGAGAGGTCCTTGAAATGGCCCAGTATACAGTAAGGGTTAAACTATAGTCTATGCTGGGGTGCTAAATTACGAGATCCTGGGGCAACATAAAACTAGAAATTTTCCCATTTGAAACCTTTAAAAAATGTAATTCTAATGCATATACCTTGCGATTGCCCCATACCTTAAGCCGGGGGGGGGGAATTGTCCCTCTCAGTGTCCTTTCAAATTTAAAAGCGAACGCTAGTTTGCCCCTGTAGGCCTAACTTTTGCCGAAGGTCATTTTTTATTATGTGTGTGTATGCGTGTGTGTGTGTGTGTGTGTGGGGGGGGGGGGGGGTGGCTATTAGTTGGCTAGGCGACGTCGATAGTCCGTGATGTGCAACTGTGGGCTACATATGCCTACATCTAGCCAGAGGTAGATCCAGGCGAACACGGCCCCATTTTGAAATAGAGAGAGAGAGAGAGAGAGAGAGAGATCTGGCGAGAGAGAGACAAATAAATTAATAAATAAATAAATAGTACATTGTTGTAGGTGACAGAAATTAGTTCGAAGGCATATTGAGCATGGGGAGAAATGGGCTCTTTTGAGTAAAATTATGCAATACAATATGGAGGGGAATCCGGTTGGGCAGGGGGATGCGGGGGGGGGGGGGGGGGTTCAGCTTCTTGGCTTGGTACGCTATACAACAGCGCGGCTAGCGATAGCGTCGCCGCGCGCTGCATGCCACGTCTCCATATCCAGCTAGCTGGTACTATCGGACATCGCGAGTCGATTGTTTTGAGTGTGAACTGGGACTCACGCTACGGACCTGGAGGGAACATAATCGGAACATAATCCCCCGTTTGACTTAGTCAAGTTGAAATAAAAACATGATTTGCATGTCTGACATTATCAGACATGTTGTGTGAATAAAGAAACATTTTGCTTTCTCTGGCAGACCGAGGGCTTCGAAACACGAATTTTGCTGATGCGTCAGTTTGACAATCGTAGTCCCGGATATTGATAATTTTGCAGGGATCTCCGCGACGATTTCGACTCGTTTCTGTCACTTTGTTCTGAAGCTAATTTTGGAAAAGTTTACTAAATTTACCGGAATCTTAACCATAAATAATTAACAAAGATGGCTCGTATCCATGTTACAACATGTGAGTATTTCTCTCTTAGCTATTCTATTTTCTTGTCTGCTTTTTATAGTAGGCCTAGCCTAATAATTAATACTATTAAAAGTATTAAAGTTAGGCCTAACTGAAGTGATATTATTATTATAATATTATAATATAATGTTAATTGTTAGGTTACAATGTATGAAAGTCTTGACTTATTAATTAATGACTCAGAGTCAGATCAGATAACCATGTATGTATTAATGAAATGCTTTATTATATCATGTATATAGGGCCTATTTACTTATATTTTTATAATTTATATAGACCCTTGGGCCTAGTTATATTCAGCTTTGACAGAGATGATCATGATGAATGATTAATTCATTGATGATGATGAATACATTGTCATTACAGGGAGTGGAGTTTGTGCCCTGTACTACCTAAGTGTACGGAAAAGTATTTGAAATTGAATCCAGTAACCAGTGTAATAATGATAATGTAAATTGTAAGCGCTCTGGTCAGTTGTTTCTGGTAATATAAGAAGGCATTATTATTGTTATTAATATTATCATCATCGTCATAATATTGTAATCATTATTTTGTGAATGCATGCTATTGGATGACCAAGTAATCAATCATTGAAATCCGATCCTACCTAATGAATGAGGGCTTATGGGCATTTCTTTGATTGTTACATGTATGTTTCTTTTTTTGTTCTAATGCAGTTGTGACAGTATGTCTAGTGGGGCTAGTGGTCTATGTGTTTTACTTCCATGTTCCAAGGTCCACTTCAGCAGACTCGGTGGCTGAGATCAAAGGTAAGTATGTGCTTGGCAGTTTTAAAATGGGGGTTGGGGCACAACTAGAACTTGTCCATTCCCTTCAAGTTCATTTAAAACCCATTCTAGCATAATAAACTGTTTTATTATCATATTCGTCTCTTGTATTGCTACTTTCAACTTTCGTTATTATACTCTGCACCTAGAGTACTCCGCAGAGTGGATTTGGTGCATTATAACTTATAATGTTATATGAATTATTATAATTATTATTAACACACACACAACGAAATATATGCCCTGCTATAATCATGTTCATATGCCTCATTCCATATTTTTAGACCCCAAACATTCCTGGAAAGTGTAACCCCCCCCTTTTCCCCCAGCTTTGTAAGAGGTTTTTTTTCAGAATTGAACCCCCCCTTCTTTTCCAGAATCCTTGTGACCGGGATGCCCTTTAGTTTATGGTTATTTCATGTATGTAGTTTGTCGGTACATTTGTAAGGGGTTACAGTGAATTAGAAAGCTAACAGAAAATAATGGAACAAATGGAGTTGAAGCCAAAAGAAAAGGATTTCTATGGATAAAAGTGTCAACTTGGACACATTATAATTAGGTTGAGTGTAGGCATGAAGCATTACATGTACAAAGGCATGTGAAGGTAGTAACGAATAGAGCTGTGGGGCAAAAATATTAGAATGTAAAACTCATTCCTGAGGAAACATAAACATTCTGAATAGTTCTCCCTTGACTAATACCAATTTTTACTGGATGTGAAATTATTTGATCTCAGACATTAATTTAATTCAGTTTATCTTTGCAGAACTGATTGTGTAATTTTTTTTGTGTTTCTCCCATTTCTGTTTGAATCATTCAGATGTGAACCATGAGACTAGACACAGTGTACAGCGTGATCTGAGTAAGAACGCGACAACAAACGGCACAGTTAACGTTTTGATCTGTTCAGACGGGTCGACACTGGGAGGGATGGTTTCAGCCATGAACAGCATTTACCTGAATTCCAAGGCACACATCAAGTTCTACCTAGTTGTTGATCAAGATTCCCTTGATCATCTAAGGTTAGGCAGGCTGACCCCCTTTCAGACTCGAGAGTTTTCGTATGGTTATACAACTATGGATATAGGACGTATGGATATAGGAAGTTTTTGTGTCTGAATGCTCTTATATTGATACGTCGTCGTATCTCATACGTTGTATACATATCGAAATGATGCTCATTCTTTCGCAAGATGATCCTATATTCATACGACGTATATTTGTGTCTGAATGCTCTCATATCCATACGTCGTATAAGTTGGCGGGGCTCAAATAAACACAATGCGCAAAGCCAGCGCAACGTTCATACTGCGCAAGGGAGAGACTCGTACATATTCATGAGCTTCCCATGAAACCTGACAGTGCGCGAGGCGCGAATGCTGCCATACAATTATTGTATAGCGGTAAGTTGTGTCTGAATGCTCTCATATCAGTATATCGTATATATCCATACGTCGTTTGAATATAGGATAACATTGTGTGTCTGAAAGGGGGGTTAGTTCCCTTGGAAAACCAGCTATCAATAGTTTTTAGTACAGACATAAGGGGTGATTTACTCAGGAGACAAATTAAAATTCATGATGTTTTGGTGTACACCAAATGGGAGAATTGCCTCCAATTTTGTCACAGTCCAGTTGCATAAATGTATTCGCTAACTTGAGATACATAAATCTGATTACATGGTACTAGTCATTGCGCCATTGTGAGAGAAGAAAATTTCTTTTTTAACAAGTATTTTTTCCTGCTTTCTTAACAGCAAATGGCTGGGTCAGTCTAGTTTGAAGAAATTAGACTACACCATCAAAGTTTTTGACGAATCTTGGGTCAAGGATAAAATAGTTCTGAAGGATAAAAGAACAGAATTGGGATCACCGGTGAGTAATTAGCTTTTAAGATTTTTATTTCTTTCTATTTTTTGCTTACCTCCTCTTTAAGGAATAGATCCACGGATAACAGACTAATAGCTGCAGAAATGCATTTCTTTAGAAAAATGAATAGGATAACATGGACTGACAGAATATCCAGTGAGGAAGTGCTTGACAAGGCATGTGTCGATAGCTCCTTCTAAACATCATACAGAAAAGACAGCTTCAGATTGTACTTGTACTGTGAAGGTAGTATAATGAGAAGTGAAAGCACAGAAAGTATATATATAGGATGTTGACAGGAAAGCTTGAGAGGAAGAGAAGCAGAAGAAGACGGTGTATCAGATACGTGGACGGTGGACCCATTCAATAGGCTGACTTTTAATAATAGTGCTGGCTTGTTACAAATAACGAGAGATAGAAGAAGATGAAGAGCCATGATTACAATTGTCTAGAACAGACAAGGCACTTAGCAAGCAAGCAATCCCCTCTCCCTTCCCAGTTGTGATTTTGGCATTTCCGGGACTCTTGGACCTTATCTGCAGCCCTGTACATGTATATGCAATTACCTGAATGTGGCTCAAGTAGACAGAACAGTAATTTTTACACTGATAGGTAGCTAATTCCACCTTGCATTACAATTATCTATCATCTGTTTCATAAGATGTCTTATTTTCTTTCTACACAGCTCAACTATGCCCGCTTGTACTTCCCCAAGATATTTCCCGGCCTGAAAGGGCGTGTCATTTTCGTGGACAGTGATACGATAACCCAGGGCGACATCGCGGAGCTGAACGCTATCGATATCAAACCGGGACAGGTGGTGGCGTTCTCAGATGACTGCAGTGCGGTGACATCAAGATATGGTGTTATTATGGTATGAGCTTCAAACTTGCACAAAAAAGACATAGAAGCAAAGGACAAAACCAAAATACTTGTAGATCCAGGGCATAAAAGAAATCTTGAACAAATATACAGCGTAAACATATTTTTATAAAAAAAGTGTTGTTATTGCGTGAATGAAGTGCCAAAGTTACGAGCATCTATAAGACTTGAACAATAACAATAACAATAAACTGTTCCCTATTTGCCCTATTGTTGTTTATGTGGAAAATGAATTGGAAATTGTCATTGTATATCCCACCTCAACCACCGATGCTGAGCTTCCCTCAATGATTACTCAGCATCACTCGGTGAACGATTTCCTTAGGACAGTACCCATCAATAATATCTGTGAGCCAATCATTCCATTCCTGAGATGTGATGTGAGATCAGCTGAGCCATGCAGGCAGTGTTTTTTTTTTTACAGTTGCCAAAATCGTTCTGTTGGAATCACAGTTAGCATTATCATTTTTGGCAACATTCAAGGCTGTGTACTGCAATAAAATTTAATTGTTGATTCATCACGAGGTATTAAATATGAAATTAATGTACATTATGACAGATGTTTGAAAATTATTCTTTTGTTGCATTTTACCTGTAGAACCGGTATGCCAGCTACCTGAACTTTGGAAACGAGAAGCTACAAGGTCTTGGTATCAACCCCATGGAATGTTCCTTCAACCCTGGTGTCTTTGTAGCCAATGTAGATGAGTGGAGAAAACAAAATATCACCGCCAAGTTAGACTACTGGGTTACAGTCAACTCAAAGTAAGTCCACAATCCTTTTAACCCGTTGAGTACTGAATTCTCTCAATCCCATAGGCTTAATACAGGCACCACCCGGTTCCCGTAGGCAATGAGTTAAGTGGAGTTGATGCTGACCAGTCCTGCTACATAGCTCTGCCGGGTAGGTCTATTGATAGATAGTGAGTTGTATAACTGATTAATGAAATGAACTACATGTGTTGTAAAATATTGTGAAATTAATTTTATGGGAGCTTTTACAAAGAAAAAGCTGCAAATTATGTGACAGGATACACAAATTCATCACAGCTTCACACAATGCACCTGGCTAGTAAGGCAGGTGACTGAAAAATAGTACATTTGTATCGGTGCTCGCAATGCTACCGTACTGTGGAGCAAGAAAGTAGATCTTTCCTTGCAGTTTTCAAGGTCTTCTAAGTATGTAAACATAGTTTGATTGTTATTTCTTTGTTAAGATGATATTTCTCCATAATGGAGATATTATAATGGACAATAATGAAATGTATAACTTGACAGTATAGAAAATTGCCTGGATACTTGTGGATAGCACTTACCCCTCCTTCATTTGTCATTGTTTGTACAGAGAGGATGTCTACGGCAGTCAACGTGGTGGTGGTCATTCTGGTCCTCCAATGATGATTGTTTTCTACATGAAGTATTCACCTATTCCTCCTGAATGGCATATTCGTCATCTAGGTGAGTTACCTATCTAGCTAGACCCACCCCCAAGATTGACGCAAAATTTTGCATTGACGTTGACATGGATACATGTATAAAGAAAAAAGATAATATTTTGCCCCCCCTAGTTAGTATGTGTGTGTGTGTGTGTAATTGGGTTTTATGGATGTGTATCAAGCAGTATTAGTTTTACGTCTGGGGACCGACCTTAAAACTCACCATCTGAAAGACGTGACTCAGTCTCAAACCTGGGTCCGCTGAATCAGTTTATACCTTCCACTGTTAGCTGGATTACAGGCGCACGCCACTATGCCCAGTTAGGGTTAAAGTCATGCTTTAAATGGAAAAAAAAGAGGCTAGGGCTTGTACTGTTAGTCGATGTACCTGAATAACAGTGAGCCCTATGCCTCTCTGAATCTGCCGATGAGCTGAATACCTTGATATACTGCAAATAATTTTCGTCTTAAGAGAATCTTCCTGCTTGTGTTTTACCCATCAGGTGTTACAACTGGAGCAAGATACTCAGATGCATTCTTGAAGGCTGCCAAGCTGCTTCACTGGAATGGCCGCTTCAAACCTTGGGGTCACAACTCACAGCACACCCTCATCTGGGAGAAGTATTATGTGCATGACACCACAGGGGATTTCCAGATTGCTCGACGTTATGGGAATGTTTAAAAAGTAGGAAAGCCCTTCCTATGCTTACCTCATTCACATACTTCTAAAGCAACTCCAAACCGACCGCTAATCGACAAAATACTGGCATTCGTGATTTTATTTTTGTTTGGTCGGCTGTCTGTCTGATATTCTCATCATTATGACTGAGGTGTAAGAAAAAAATAAGGCCTATGTTAACTGTAGTGTCCATGTAACTGAACAGCACCTGAATTACCAAGAACAGCCTGTCTGAAGTGGTCCCAAAATTGGACATGCGTTGTTAAATGAAATAAAGCACCTAATTCTCAGGTGCGCAAAAGGTGGCAGTGATATTCCTAATGATGTACGTCTTATATCCATGTATTTCATCCGAAAATGAAGAATCTCTTGGTAAAATGGTTCTTTCTGCTATCGCTACAGTTAGTTAGTGATCTTACCAAGAGGTTTTTATTCTTGGAATGAAATATATTGGTAAAAGACATATGTTGTATGGGACACATTGCACAAAATCACCCTGCAGTGGTTTCACTTTAAAAAATCATTGGGTATGACTGTCACTTGGTCCAGATGATATACTCTTGCAAACATCATAGCTTTCAATATATTTTCATTTGCTTGCATTGGAAGGATACAACCCAAAACTTATTGGCCCGTATTCTGAACTTCGGTTTAACTTAAATCCAGTCTAAACCTGCCCTAGCCCTTTAGACCGGAGATTTAGAAAATCACTTTCTGAACTCCTGTTTAACTTAAAGTTTAGTCTAAGTGTGGTTTAACTTTGAACAGAAATTTAGACTAGGCTTGCAGTCTAACTGTCTAAGTCAGTTTTAATTAAGCTCTGGTTTCACTTACACTGGAGTTTAAGTGAAACCGGAGTTCAGAATACGGGCCATTGAGGCAAAATAACTACATGTGCAATGTAGGCTTATTGTCCAAACAGAAATGGGAAGTTTCAAACAGTTTCCTTTCAGTTGTTGAATTTATGTGGAAGCATAAACAGCCATCCACTAAAAATAAGATCAAAACATATTGGCACAAATGTTACAGGGTATGTTCCAACTTTCCCCAACAAGTGCATTCTGCATTATTACAATGTGCGTATATATACATGTAAATAATGTGAGAAAATTCTTAAACATTTTTACATGATTGAAGTCAGTGCTTTTGTAAGATAATCATGTATCAGAAATATACTTGTTGCATGTCTTAGATAATATTAGATAAAGAAGAGATGTCTCAAAAATGTTTTTTTTTAATAATTACTGTCATTCATGTACAACATGTCCCTTTCACTGCATATTTCTAATCCAAATATTATTAGATGAAGCTGCCAAATAATTTGTTAATTGGACTCTTTACTGGTGCATTAGCAATCCTAAATTTGATAATGTCGAATTTTCTGCAAGTGCTTGAAATTAAAAAAAAGGAAATTTCTATGTTTTCCAGAAGAAATCATGATTCTGAAATCCATGTCTGTGTGATCAGGTCATTTCTACATGTATATGTTGAATATGTGTTGTCTTTAGCATTCATTTCTAAGAGGCTTGGATTTCTTTTTATATTGCAAAGTACATGTAGCTGTAAATGTTCAGTCCCACGTGATGGTGCTCATGTATGCGCTTCCTCTGTAATGAGTAATTAATTGTGAGCATTATGATGGCTAAAAAAGAGAAGATTTGCTAATCGCTCATTGATTTTGCTTGTTATGAATTATCAAATTGTAAATATGAGATTTAATCATTGTGTGGATTAATTTCAATAATCATATGCCAGTTAAAAATATTGTTACATTTATGTTTTTTCTACACTTTATCTGTTTGTCTCTGTCACCACCCATCTCTATAATGTAAACCTGCTTGTGACAAACAACATTCAGTAGATTTGTCAACATTTCACAGGGTATTCCAACTCTATATATTATTTAAACAACTCATATAGCATTAAAATCAGTATTATTACTTTCCATTTCTAACAACTGCCATGTACATGTTAATGAATACTGTAAAAGTGGATATTTTCGCGTGATTAATTTTTCGCGCTCGGCTGAGTAAAGTGAATTTCGCGTGTTTTTAATTTCGCCGACGCGCTAGGCTCATGGGCAAAAGAATATACATACACAAATATTCGCGTGTTTTTATTTTCGCGCACGTTTCATGCTGCGCGAAATGCGCGAAAATTTCCACACCGCGAAATATTCCACGTTTACAGTAATTACACTATTATTAGTAGTACATGTACATATTAAATAGGTAATGATATTTAAGTGGATGAACTTAATCATCTGACATAGCTTCAAAAACTTCATCATCGAGTTTGTGTAGAAAGCAAGTGAAATTTCAATCTTAACAGTCTTTTTTGCCAAATTTAGTTTGCACGAAGTAACTTTGTGTATTTATCGGTGTCAGGCTGACTGGCTTTTTCTTACAATGTTGTACTTTTGATACTAAGATGGTGTAATATATGTATTATGCATGTGTACATGTGTGTCCATTGAGGCAAATATTGCAGTTACAGTGTATCATATAAAGTAAATGCATTATCACTTTATTTTTATTTTTTACTAATGATAAGATGCGCCTACCATTCTTGCCATTAAACAAAATTAAAAATGTAAACTATGCAATAATACAGTTGCAATCCATTTTCAAACAAGGTCAGTATTTTGGGGAGGCATGCATCGCTCTGCATTAATTGATTGTGTAAAAATCAGAAAGTGTTATCCATATGAATCCAAATAGGCCCTATACAGTACCAAAATGGCAATGGTCTTTGATGGTGTTTTTCCCCGGCCTGCATATTGTTCAATTTCCAAGCAAAGAAATGGGTAGTTTATACAGAGTACACTGGTAAAATTACCTCTGCAGTTTGTGATATATTGCGTAGGTATTTTAATTGCAATCTAAAACGTGGTCAAGCAGTTATCAGATTTTTTTTTAATACATGTTCTTCTTTCAAATATATACTCTGATACTTATTACGTTATTAATTTGTAACAAAATTATCCGTTTACAAACAATATACTATAAACATGTTATTGCCTATTATGCATTAATGATAGTCACTCATTTTAATTATACTCGTACCTTTAACAAGTTTTGAAAAATGCTTTTTTTATCGTTGGTGATATATGTAAAGTGTGATCATGATAATACTTTCCTAAAACACATTAAGATGTATTATTTATGGATGACAATTGATTAGATATTAACATTGTTAAAACATCAAAATAATAATACTTTCAAAAAGAAACGCTGGAATGTATAGGATTACATTATATGTATAATGTTTATCATCGTGATAAATGTGCTGTAGTTACGACCATTGGACGGTTTGGATATTCATAATTATGCTGTATATTTTTCGAGATCGAAGAGAACGAAACTCGACTTTCCTCAGCAACATCTTGTCAAATAAATTTAACAAGATTTATTACAATACATGTACATACATCGTTATAAGAAAATTTGTTCCTTTCATATGATGTACCACATTTGTGATGTGTGTCATTTGGCTGTTATATGAGGTAAGGGAGTCACAAATGATAACATCTCAAACGTTCATGTCCTGGACCAAAATCATGCATGACTGCAGGTTTATTCAGCCATAATGGAAGGTGCGCTATAGCGCCCTCTCTCGCTATAAACATTATAGTCTCAACATGTAGATCACATAAACATATTGTCACATCCTCCCCTTTTTGAAGTTTTGGTGGAATACTTGGAACAAGTAAAAATCCAAAACTGATTACCCAAGGAATGTTTATGTAACCTTTACAATGTAAAGCACAAACATAAGATATCAAAAAATGTCTTCATATCAAATAGAGCTGCATATCTTGTTTATCACCAGCTCCTTATTTTAAAATGTTGATGATTTAGAGTTAGTATAATATAGTCCATTGGGATAGTCCTTGAGTTGAGATATCACTGAAATATAATATAAAGGCAGCATCCTTGCATGCTCCTAAAGTTCAAATATTGTCCATCTGAAGTGTTTCCGTGAAGTTCAACGTTTAACATTATCATTCAAGAATCAAATCTTGAAAGTGCGAGATTTAATATCAAGGAATTAACATAAAGATCTGTTTTTAGGTTATTTGACCTAAACAAACATTATTAAAAATAAGGCCAAAACAAGAAAAAAAAAAATCTTTTCTTCTTTTTGTTCAATAACTAACGCGAAACAAAATCCTTCAGCTTCTCTGGAGCTCGTCGCTGGCGTGTTGACCTTCTCACCGGAATAGCAGGTAGCTCCCTCAGTGGGTTGACGTCATCAGTAGACCTGTCTGCACCAGGGCTGAATGCGGACTGTAGTCCCTCAGTGTGAAGATCTGTCTCTGGTCTAGTGGTGACCAGAACGGGGCTGGTAGAAGACTGGATACCAGATGTAGGACGATCTGTCTCTGGTCTCATGGTGACCAGAACAGGGTTGCTAGACGACTGGATACCAGATGTAGGAAGATCTGTCTCTGGTCTAGTGGTGACCAGAACAGGGTTGCTAGATGACTGGATACCAGATGTAGGGAGATCTGTCTCTGGATCATGTGGTTCTCTGCTAGCCCTCAGGTGTTCCCTGTTACGTCTGTAGATAGCACCGTTGTGGTCTACCTCGTAAGATCGTTCATCCAGTCGGCGGATTACTACTGCTTTTCTCCAACGGTCTTCTCCAGGGCGAAATGGTTTCATCCTCACCACATCACCTTCAGTAAGTTCAGGCAAGTCCTTGGTATGTCTGTCAAAATACTTTGCCTGCCTCTTCTTGTTCAGCTCAAGTTGCTGTCTCTCATGCTTACTCTCATGTCTCTTAGGTTGAAGCAGAGACTGAGTTGTTGGAATCTTCGTCTTGGTTCGCCGTCCTAGGAATCGTTGAACTGGGCTGGAATCAACACCTTGACTTGGGGTATTCCTCACGTTCAGCAGAGCAAGGTTCTCATCCTCTCCAGATGATTTGCACCTCTTCAGCAATTTCTTTGCTGCTTTCACAGCTGCCTCTGCTTTTCCGTTTGCCTTGCTGTTATACGGCGATATTGTCTGATGCTTAATCCCCAACTCCTTCACAAAGGAATCAAATTCTCTGGACGAGAATGGTGGACCATTGTCACTCACAATAGTATCCGGAATGCCATATCTAGCAAAATGACTGCTGAGCTTCTTGGTGACGACCTTGGCGGTGGTCTTGTAGAGCTTATCAAACTCCCAGAAGTTAGACTGATAGCACACTGTCACCAAATACTCAACTCCATCCAAACTCAGCAAGTCTACGCCAATTTTTTCCCACGGGCGGTCCGGTACCTCATGCGACATGAGTGGTTGAGGAGCTTGTGCACTGGAATACTCCATGCACGTCTCACATGTTTGGATCCATTCACTGATATCTTGAGTCATTCTTGGCCAGTATACATATTCTCTGGCACGTCTCAATGTACCATCTACACCATTGTGGCCTACGTGTAGATCACTTTTGACCTTCTGTCTCATCTTTTTCGGGACTACCAGACGTTCTCCTCTGAAGACGAGTCCATCGACCACTGTTAGCTCATCTCTAACACTGAAGTAGGGTGTGACTAGAGGTGACAACTGGTTCTTCTGTTCAGGCCATCCATCCAGTATGGTGTGCTTCAAGGCCTGGAGACTTGCATCATCAGCAGTATGCTTTCTCATCTCAAGAACCTGTTCATCTGGCAGTGACAAGTGGGTGAGAGAGCTGACTACCTCGAGACCTTCTTGTCCTTTCTTCTGCGGAAGAAACGCACGACTCAGCGGGTCTGCCACATGGTTGTCCTTTCCTCTCACATACTGAACGTCAATGTCATAAGCCATTGCTCTGATTAGCATTCCTTGAAGACGCTTCGGAGCTCTGTCTAATGGCTTCTTGATGATGCTTTCCAGAGGCTTGTGATCGGTATAGACCTTCACTTCCCGACCAAATGTGAACTGATTCCACTTCTCTAGACAGAAGACTATGGCGAGCATTTCCTTCTCGATCACGGAGTACCGTAGTTCAGCATCCCTCAGAGCTCTGCTAGCATAGGCTATTGGCTTGCCTCCTTGCATCATCACTGCACCTAAGCCGCGTGCACTTGCATCAGTATGTACAACTAGTTCCTTTGACTGGTCGTAGTATGTTAGCACTGGAGCTTTTGTCAGCAGCTCCTTCAACTTCCTGAAAGCTTCATCGTGGATTGCGTCCCATGTCCATGCAGCATTCTTACGGGACAAGTCATTGAGGGGTTGCATCACATCTGCAAGCTTGGGGAGATAACGGGATAGGTAGTTCACCATCCCTCTGAGGCGATCTATGTCGTCCTTGTTAGCTGGAGCATTCATCTTCAAGATGGCCTCTATCTTGGACGGATCAGGTTTCAGCCCAGCACTTGAAACAATGTGTCCAAGAAACACTATCTCCTTGACCCCAAACTGACACTTCTCCTTGTTAAGCACTATGCCTACATCATGGCATCTCTGCAACAGCTTGTGTAGACGAGTGTTGTGTTCTACTTCATTGTCACCCCAGACAATGATATCATCAGCAACACAGCTCACTCCATCAAGTCCCTCAAGTGTCTGATGTAGCCTCTTCTGGAATATCTCGCTGCTCACCTTGAGCCCAAACGGTAAGCGCTTCCATCTATATCTCCCCCAAGGAGTAGCAAACGTTGTTAGATGACTGGATGTTTCATCCAAGACACAATGGAGATAACCATCTTTTAGGTCACAGACCGAGAACAGACTTGCCTTAGACAACTCTGGTAGTATGTTGTCCAGTACTGGTAGGGGGTAATGTTCTCTCTTCAATACCTCGTTCAACGGTCTCGGGTCCAAGCATATCCTCACTTTCCCAGACTTTTTCTGAGCGACGGACATCTGGTTGACCCAGTTCGTGGGCTTCTGCACCACTTCAATCACCCCTCGCTGCTGAAGACTGTCCAGTTCCGCTTTCACTGTTGCCTTTAGTGACTCTGGAACGGTTCTGGAAGGGCGGATAACCGGCTGTGCATTCTCTTCCACCAGTAGATGGATGTCACCCCCTGGTAGCAAGCCAACACGTGATGATGAGAAGACATCAGAATACTCCTTCACCATATCTTCCTGTCTAGTAAAGTGAACAGTCTCCATGGAATCATAGTTAACTGTTATGATGCCCATTTTCTCTGCTGCTGTCTTGCTCAAAAGAGGTGTCAAGTCTTCATCAACTATCACATAGTCAACATTATACTTCTTCTGTGTGGCTGGATTACGCGTCTTGACTTTACATCTGCCCTTAGCACGTGTAGTTGCATGGTTCCACATCTGCAGACACACTCTTTCATCCCTCAGGACATCAGATGTTGTCAGAAACTTCTGCGGCAGCAAGCATACAGTAGCTCCACAATCCACTTGAAATGCCACTCTTCTGTCATTCACAATCATATTGCATATGATTGGCTGTTTATCACCACTCACAGCATTCACATTCTGTAGTGTGACATAACTGACACTTTCAGCAGAAGATAAATCCTCTTCTTCTCCAACAGCATGAACATCACTGGCTCTACAAAGTGCTGATCCCTTAAAATGGTTCGGCTTGTGACATGCCTTACACTTCTGACCCCATGCAGGACAGTTCTCTTTCTTCATCACATGAGCTCTGCAACAGAACTTGCACTTTCTTGCACCAACAGCAGAAGAATTTCCAGGCATCTTCTTACCTTTAGACTGCTTGGTGTATTTCTGGGTAGACTGATAACCCTTAGACATTGATTTTCCCGTTACTCTGTGAACTGCATTCTTTCTCAAGGCATTCATCTGGCAGTTAGCAGCCTCCATTGCCTTACATATGTCAATGGCTTTATTCAAGGTCAAGTCATGAGTCGCCATCATCTTCTCTCTCATCTTGTCATCAGTGACACCCAAGAGCAGGCGATCCATCAGCAAATTTTCCGCCATACATTTGCAGAATCCACAGGTCTTTGCCATTGTACGCAACACAGAGACATACTGGTCAATACTCTCATCTGACGCTTGGTCACGTCGATTGAACTTGAACCGTTCAAAGTAGTCCCTCCTGGCACCTAGGAAGTGACTGTCCAGTTTAGAGATGATAACTGAAACCTCATTACTGTCTTCATCGACAGAAAAACTCATCCCATTGTAGATCCTGACTCCCTCAGGTCCAAGACTATGAAGCAGAAGAGCCTTCTGATAACCTTCATCCTGTGATCCCAGATTGGTCAACACACAGTAATTCTCCCATAGTTGCTTCCACATCTTCCAGTCCTCAGAAGAATCACTAGAAACATGGAAATTCGATGGAGGTTGAATATTTGGCCTCTTGAAAGAAAGTGGTGCGGAATTAGCAGCATTCCCTACAGCACCTAAATTATCTCCTGAAGCTCCATCACCCCCACTATCTAGGCTATCATTGCCTGTAGCACCTTCAACTCTCTCACGAGGCATCATTCAAGTAGATCCAATCACTTACACGAGATGAATGCTATGGGGCTAGGCCTACATTAACTTTTCCAATTACTACATGCAACATCAGTCACCAATCAGGTTAAAATAGCATGATTAAGGCAGTACTCACTGAAAGTAGGCTCTCAAATCCTCTTTAAAAGTTCACCGCTGCCACCATGTGTCATTTGGCTGTTATATGAGGTAAGGGAGTCACAAATGATAACATCTCAAACGTTCATGTCCTGGACCAAAATCATGCATGACTGCAGGTTTATTCAGCCATAATGGAAGGTGCGCTATAGCGCCCTCTCTCGCTATAAACATTATAGTCTCAACATGTAGATCACATAAACATATTGTCACATGATGATAGAGCTTAAAGGGATTCGGTAACTTTGTGGAGGCTTGATTTAATAAATTGTTGAATTTTGATATCTGTCTTGTATAATGATGTTCAGAAGGATAAATAAATAGCCAGGCATAGAAAGGTTGTCAAATATATATTGCTATTATTAAGATATCTATGACTGCATACTCCCATTTACGAAAGCGTATGGCCATACGCTTTAGTCTAACACTGAGTCAATAGGGGGAGATGAGTCTGGCATTTCCGGTCACTTGCATATGTTTACTTTTGTGAAGGATATGATTTTGAAGTGCTTTTCCCCCTGGGCTTTCATTTTTACACCATATTACATACACTGATAGCATGTAAGGCCAGGCAGCTCAGATTTTATCAAGCCTCTACAAAGTTACCAAATCACTTTAAATCAACAATATCTCAGTTGGGAGCTCTGTGGTATATTGGTGAACGCTTTTGATTCTCATACGAGAAGTCCTGGGTTCGACCCTCGCTGCGATCCTCGCTGCATGGGTGCGTATTGTCCTGGGACAGGATACATTTTACCCACTTTTGTCCCTCTCGACCTAGTGTAAATGAAACCTGTCATTTCTGGGGTAATAATAATTACAGGGCCCTCCGGAAGAACATCATTGATGCTGATGAGGCTTCCCTGGGTAAACACAATAATATTATTATTATCATTATTATTGTTGTTGTTGTTGTAATTGTTATTATTATTATTATTATTATTATTATTATTATTATTATTATTATTATTATTATTATTATTATTATTATTATTATTATTATTATTATTATTATTTTTATTCCTCTCGAGATTGGTTCTCTACAAGGAATAGCCGTTCACAGAACCTCTCTATCATGTCTATATTTGCTTTCATTTCGGTGCTGTCTTCCAATCGCATCGGCACGAGTAATTACAGAGTCGATAATCTCATTTCAAGGTGATGAATAAAGTAAGGTCAGGAACTTCAAGTTTTGTCTTTATCTCATGTTCATTATTTTGTACATAATACTTAAACGTAATTACATTATTCTTTACTTCTTAGCACGAAATACTTTTGATATTAGTCATTTAAAACGGTTTATATTCATAAATGTATGAGAACATATTTGATATCTTATGAAAGAGGATGAATTAATCTAATAATGACTTTAAAAAATCATGAGGACATTGACAGGAAAAGTCTGGCTTTTGGGCTGCTGACGCAAAACGGAGAAATTACGGTAAATATCCATCGATGAGGAACGTGACTTGGGTCAAGTTTCCCACCAACCCACAACAGCGCAAAGTGTGGAAGAATCTCCTTCGCAGAAAAGACAATTTCGAGCTAAATACGACGTCTAGAATTTGTTCGAGACATTTTTCCAAGGATGACATTTTACCAGATGGCACTGCAAATACCCATCCGAGGTATTTTTATTGGAACAATTTCGGACAAGACGAAGCACGAAGGGAAAGGAGTGCTTTATGCCGGAAGTAAGCGTGCCAAAGTGCGTGATATCGGTATCGCAAGGTGATATCGCTTGATATCGGCTATATGCGATAGGGAGAATTGAGACAGCTCTCAGAAGCAGCATTAGGTTATATATAATAAAGAACATTGTAAACTGGTCCAGCATGATTCAAGACATTGTCATTCAAATTCTACGTTGATCTTTCTTAAACAAAATTCAAGGCGAGGGTCTATGGTAGGCCTAGATGCAGGGCACCTGCAACTTTTGGCATCGTAGGCAAAGTCCAGTTTAGCCGGCCAGGATCGGCGCACCAAAAACTAACAGACCGATGGGCAAGATCTTACCCCGGGGGGGTCACTCGCCGACTGAAGTGGTACCCATGCGTGTCCAAAAAAACGTCGAATAAGGGTCGGATTTCCGACCCAAGGCGTCGACGACGTCTTTTGAAAAAGGGGGTGTTTTTCGGTCTTATATTCGACGTTTTTGAGAAAAAGGGTCTCAATTTAGCTGGTTCTTCGACGTCAATCGACACGATCGAGCGCGAGCGAATGGATTATACATAGAGAGAATCACGCAGACATTCGACAGACGACAGTTCGGGCGGCGTTTCATAAAACTTGTCATCACTAACAACTGTTATAAGCTATGGAAATCCTTGCATCTGATTGGCTGAGAGCAGACTTGTCGGTAAAAATCACTGACAAGACACTTGATGAAACGCTCCCTATGGGAGTAACAATATCGATATCGGTACCTTGCCGTCCGCGGCCCCGGCCGGCCGGGGCGGCTTCGTCAACCCGTCAGATATCATGTCAAGCGCTAGCGTCAGATCAACCAGTCAACAAGTTGCGATTTTCGTACTGCCTAGTAGTAGTACTGGTTTTCGTAAAAGACAAAATCAAAAGGTGAGCAGTTAATATGCAGACATCTCTTGGCCTACATAAAAATTTGAAAATTACAATTTTAATTTACAGGTGCTCGTTTCGTAAAATAAAACAAATTTCTAATCATAAATAATCGCCACTTAGCAAAAATTGTAATATTAGTCCCACGTATGCCTCTCTGTGTCTGTGTGAGCATGTTGATTTTCTGACCGGATTTTCTGCCGACATCGGTGACATCCCTGAAATCTTCTTCGTCAAATTTGAACATTTTATACTTTTCAACAATGTTGATATCATTAAATAGGCCTATCAGGCGCAGGCAGGAGGCTGGACTTAACCGTTATTGCAATGATAACTCAAAATAACTGGATATAGGCCTACAACCAGTAGTATCATGACTTGCCTTCTATTATCAGTTATGCGGTAAAGGGAATACTGGAATAATTACATGTGGAAACAAGTTAGCTGGTCTTGTGAGAAGCTTTATTACCAAGTCATATAGGCCCTACATGAATGTATCTCTACAGGGAATGCAATTTTTGAATCGGTGCATCCCAATGTTAAACATTGACTATGAATGTCAGAAAAATGGGGATCAGAAAATTATGGAATTTATGCTTGTTATATAATGAAACATTGTTTTAACCTTGCTCCTAATAAAAAGAAAAAAGAAAATGGGGATCAGAAAATTGTGCTTGTTATAATGAAACCTTGTTTTGACCTTGCTCCTAATAACAAGAGTTCCCTGTGTCAGTGTTCTCTATAACTAGAGACCACTTTATCTTTTGCTGACAAATCGATTACATAAAGAGCTTCACTTTGCAATACTAGAAAAAGAAGACAGTGAAGTAAGAATTTTGAGCATAATAAAACAGTTTAACCTGAAATCTGGATTAATTTATGTTTCTTCATTCAAGTGTATGATTTCAAATATGTCATGCAATTTAATGATGTACAAACTTTGTCCATTTACATCATATAGGGGTCCATTTATACACTGTGCCGTACCAATTATGCCACTAAGTATAAGGGGTATGTTTCACATTGTTCTATGCCATTTATGTCGATTACGGGTATATTTTACATTGTCTTGCGCCATTTACGCCATTTAGGGGTATATTTTACATTGTCTTACGCCATTTACGCCAATTAGGGGTGTATTTATATAATTTTAGGCCGTTTACGCCATTAAGGGGTAGATTTAGACACCAAGGATTACGCCATTTAGGGTCCAATTTTGAGGTCCTCGGACGAGCATGGGTACCACTTCAGTCTGCGAGTGACCCCCCTGTATGACTTATGATGTAACTATATTGATGTACGCGCATGCATATCTCTGGTATGAGAGACGCGCAGTGAAAAGAGCACAATAAAGGACACGCCAATATGTAAGAACGTTATATCAATTGTCTCCAGTATTTGTCATTAATTGACTCCTTTGTGTAGGAACACAAAACACAACATGGTGGCAGCAGGTGGGATTTAAAAGTCATGGAATCGACTGGGACAATTTTGTGCCGATATAACATTTGACGTTCAGATGGGAAACGTTTTTATAGTGGACTGGCTCTCGTGGATTTGGCCTGGTATTTTGAGCGGAAGCCCAAGGTGATGCCGCGCCGAAGCTATCCCGTGTAAGCCGAGTTGACTACGCGCTTGGGGTGATGAGCTAAGGACGCGCACCTCGACAATGGACTTGAAACGACGTCGGTGAGCAATGCAACCACAGTAACAACGCGGACTGATATTGAACTAGCTGAAAATTTTATCGTATTTGACTTCGCGCGTTGTCGTCGATGATGTTGCCCTGCTATCGTTAGACTGTACGTGCTAGCACAAGCGGGACGATCATATGAAACCGGGACTAGATTGGAGATGACGTCGGAGTTCATCGAGATGATCTACTTCCTATAAAGCCGGAGGATCGACACGGATCTTCGCAAGTAAACAGAGACTGTTCAAGACAATGAAAATGCTTTATCGACGAAGACATTTTGATAAGGTATGTTAGATGACAGAGAACAGTGAACATTAACAATAAATAAGCCTGTCTTTTTCAAGACAGCGAGTGACTTACTGACTGCAGCAGATAACAAGTCAAGAGAGAGCATTAACGTAAATGGACTGAATATGAATGATGCTGATGGACTCAGTTTCTGTGAAATTAACTGAAAGTGATAACATATTGCTTGATATTGTTATTGATTTCATGATAGGTTATTGAATGCAATGAATTGTGAATGTCATTGTTAATGAAATATCTGCATGATGAAATGATTCCATAATATCATTTTGATGAAAATGCACATTTTCTGGTATGAATAGTAGGATAAGGCAATTCCTTACTCATTTGTGTAACCTGAGTCAGTGATTAGGAAAAGGTGTTTAATCCTTACTCCTTCATGTCTAAAGTACAGGATAAGGTAAATCCTTACTCCTTGATGTAATAGAATAGGATAAGGTGGTTAATCCTTACTCCTTTTGTCGTCCTAAACACAGGATAAGATTCGTTCTTACTCCTTTGTGTAGTCGTGTAGTTAGTAATTACAGGATAAGGTTTCCTTACTCCTTTGTGTAACAGGATGAGGTTCCTTATGACAAGCCTTACTCCTTTATGTAACTAGGGTCTGTCGATCTGATCTAGTGTACATATGTGATATCATCTACACATTTAGAACTACAAATGTTCTGACAGGTTGACACATAATTCACAAAAATGGGTGAGATGACAGGAGTTAATCCTCCTTGTATGGACTGGAGGTCTGATGACCCTCCTACAGAATTTTTGAACTTTCGCAGATATTGTGAATTAATCTTCAAAGGCCCATTAGCTAAGAAGTCGGGTAGCGAGAAGGTGACATACCTCCTACTTTGGTTAGGCCAGGAAGGAATTAGAATTTATAACTCCTGGGACCTTAATGACGACTACAGAAATAAGCCTGAAACTGTAATGGACGCTTTCGAGAAACATTTCGAGCCGAAATCGAATTTTCGCATTAGTCGTTTCAATCTTCAGAAATACAGGCAAGAACAGCATGAAACAATTGATGACTTCGTGGCCAGATGTAAACTACAGGCAAAGAAATGCAAGTTTTCCACTGAGGAAATGGATGAAAGGCTCATCGAGCAACTCATCATAGGCACGAAGTACAAGAAGGTTCAAGAAGTACTCCTGGGCAAAGATGAAAAACTCAAGCTGGACACAGCACTAGATATTGCCAGGACGCACGAAGCAACAGAGAATCACATGAACATGATGAAGGCTGTCGGTGACCGCAAGATGAATGTGGACGCAGTCCGAAAGAAGACACACACCGAAGCCAAGTGGCAGAGCAAATGCCAGAACTGTGGCAGGACTCACCCAAGTAAAAAGTGCCCAGCATATGGCACCACATGCCGTGGGTGTGGAGGTCAAAACCACTGGCAGAAATGCTGCAGGAAATCCCAACAAGGGAAGAAGCCCGCTTCTGGTCAATCCTGGCAGAGGAAACCACATGGAGAGAAACGTGAGATGGGACCAAAGAAGTACCAGAGTCGCCATCCACCCAAACATGTCCATGAAATGCGGCAAGAAGATCAAGCAGAAAGTTATGAAGTCGAGAATTGCAGATTTGAGACCATCTCTATCATCTCAATTGATCACATTGAAGAGAACGAAGCTTTTGCTGACATCGATATAATGCTTGATTCCAAAAGACCAGGAACTATAAAGTTGAAGGTGGACACAGGGGCCCAAGGAAACATCCTTCCCTTGCGCCTATACAAGTTGATGTACCCAAACCGCATGAGCAAAGATGGCCGACCACTGCCTGGGATGCTCAAGAGGTCTATGACAAAAGTCACAGGATATGGCGAGAGAGTCATTCCTCAGTTTGGAATACACACAATCAATTGCAAACGTGGAGACAAGAAAGTCAACGCTAAATTCTTTGTGGTAGACGCCAACGGACCAGCCATTGGAGGGTTGCCTCTATCTCTAGAACTGGGGCTAGTGATCATGAACTGTATGGTGAAGAAGACTCCACAAAGCACTATTGCAGACAAGGAGCAGTTGAGAGAGCTCTATCCTGACCGATTCAGAGGTATAGGACAATTCAGTGGGGAATACCACATCGTCATAGACAGAGATGTACCACCCGCCATCCATCCTGCAAGACGATGTCCAATAAACATCAAGGATGACATTAAGCACGAGTTGAAAGAGATGGAAAAACTCGACGTGATAGAACCAGTATTGGAACCCACTGACTGGGTATCAAGTCTGGTGTATGCCCAGAAGCCGAATGGTCGCTGGCGAGTCTGCCTGGATCCGAAAGATCTCAACAAGGCAATCAAGCGAGCACCCACCTCAACACCTACTCTTGAGGAAATCAAGCACAAGTTTGCTGGGGCTACAGTGTTCTCCACACTAGATGCTAAGCATGGATACTGGTCCATAAAGCTCGACGAGGAGTCCAGCATGTTGACTACTTTCAATAGTCCCTTCGGAAGATACAGATTCAAGAGACTACCCTTCGGATTGTCTGTATCTCAAGACATCTTCCAACAGAAGATGAACCAGATATTGGAGAAGTGTACCGGTGTGATTGGCCTGGCCGATGATGTTGCAGTCGTTGGAGCAACCGCAGAGGAACACGACCGGAATCTACACAACCTCATGATGATAGCAAGAGAACATGGTCTGATTTTCAACTTGGAGAAGTGTAGAATCAAGCAAGACCAAGTTCGTTTCTTTGGGTTGGTGTTCGACAAAGATGGTGTACACCCAGATCCTTTGAAGACAGCAGCCATTGATGCAATCAATGCACCTACAAGTGTGAAGGAGCTGCAAGAATTCCTCGGGATTGTGACATACATGTCTCCCTTTATTCCCAATCTTGCGACTCAGACAGCTCCACTCCGAGACTTGATGAAGAAGGATGCGATCTTCGCATGGACAGCATCGCATCAACAAGCATTCGAGGCTATCAAGAAACTTATCACAGATGAAGTCACTCTTGCATACTTCAACCCACAGGAAGAAGTGGTGATCGAAGTCGACGCCTCAAGCAGAGGGCTTGGAGCAGCCCTGACACAGAAAGGTAGACCCATTGCCTTTGCATCAAAATCTCTGACTGACACAGAGAGGAGATACGCTAACATTGAGAGAGAAATGCTTGCTGTAGTATATGCATGCGAGAAATTTCATACATTTGTGTATGGGAAGCCGTTCATGGTTCTCTCTGACCACAAGCCACTGGAGATGATTCATCTGAAGAACCTAGGCGCTGCTCCGCCAAGACTGCAGAGGATGCTGTTACGTCTGCAAGGTTATGGTGTAATCATCAAGTACAAGCCTGGAAAAGAGATGTTGTTATCTGATGCAATGTCTCGACTCAATCCTCTACCTGGCAAGACCATAGAGACACCAGTGCGCATTGATCATGTTATGTTCTCTGAGCAGAAGATTCAGCAAGTGAGGAATGCAACTGCCCAAGATGCTGAGTTATGCGCTCTGAGAGACATCATCATTCAAGGCTGGCCCGAGAATCGACGTGACGTAGCACAACCACTGAGGAAACATTGGGCGTACAGAGATGAATTGTCTGTTGAAGATGGAGTCCTACTCAAAGGATCAAGAGTCTTCATTCCAAGAACCATGACAAGAGAGTTCTTAGACAAGATTCATGAAGCCCATCAGGGAGTAGTGAAGAGTCAACTACTTGCAAAGAGTTGCATCTACTGGCATGGCATCAACTCTGACATAGAGGAAGCAGTAAAGTCATGTCCAGTATGCCAAGAGTTTGGAAAGTCACAGACACGTGAACCACTCCAACCACGTGAGATACCATCAAGACCATGGCAAATTATTGCCACTGATCTGTTCAACCTCGATGGAAAGGAGTACTTGCTCATAGCAGATGTCTATTCCAAGTACCCAATAGTAAAGAACATTCACGGTCATGCAACAAGTGCATGTGTGATTGGCATACTGAAGGAAGTATTTTCCGAACAAGGCACACCAGAGAAGGTTTTGAGTGACAATGGTCCTCAATACAGTAGTTCCCAGTTCAAGTCCTTCGCTGACGAGTGGAATTTTACCCACATAACCTCAAGCCCAAGGTATCCACAGTCGAACGGATTTATTGAACGACAAGTACAGACAGTCAAGATGACGATGACGAAAGCAAAGCGAGCCAGACAGGACATCAGCAAGGCTTTGCAGTACTTGAGAGCAACACCCATCGACTCTCATCTTCCGTCACCTGCAGAACTGCTACTTGGTAGGAAGATCCAAACAAATCTTCCAGTAAGGATCTACAACCATGATCCCAACAGGGAAGCTGTGAAGGAACGTCTGCTGGAAAGACAAGATCAGCAAAAGTTCTACTATGACCGGAACACACGTCCCTTCCCACCACTCCACCAAGGACAACAGGTTCGAGTGCAGAACCAGGAAACAGGACAGTGGGAGAAAGGAACAGTCCTAAACAAGAGACCTGAACCAAGATCCTACGAAGTGCAGACACCAAGAGGTCAAACTCTACGCCGCACCCGTAGACACATTCGAGAAACGAGAGAAAAACATGAGATCCAACATGAACCACAACAAGACATTCAACAGGATGCTCAAGATAATGTTCAAACAGAAAGAAACACACACTGCTCACAAAGCAGTACCAAACAAACTCAGAACACATATGTCACCAGATCAGGTCGACGTGTCCACAGACCAAAACGGTTTGATCCTTGAACTTTTATTTGTCATTTGACAAGATGTTGTTGAAGAAGTTTTAAAGTTGTTAAAAAACAAATTGAAAGTTGTTTGAAACATGTGTTCTTGGAATGTATGTATATTGATTTGGAAAGATGCAAGAAAAGAAATTGCTAATTCAAGTTTTGAATATTATCTGTTGAAATTAAAACGATAACAAGAAACCACAAAAAAGGGAAGAAAATGTTATACATGTATATGTACTGAAAATATGAGAGATGCATTTTATATCCGTGGTGATATTACATTTTGTAAATAGCGATTTGAGAAAGAAATTGAGCTATGGCTAATCATATAGAGACATTTTCAAACAATTCCTTTGATTGTGAGGTTTATATTATATATTAAAAAAATGGATCAGTCCATTTTAAAAGAAACTGGAATCGAACAAGATTTTGGAATGATCATACCTTTTATTTGTTAAAAGAAGGGGGATGTAATGTTATGACTTATGATGTAACTATATTGATGTACGCGCATGCATATCTCTGGTATGAGAGACGCGCAGTGAAAAGAGCACAATAAAGGACACGCCAATATGTAAGAACGTTATATCAATTGTCTCCAGTATTTGTCATTAATTGACTCCTTTTTGTAGGAACACAAAACACAACACCCCCCGGGGATCTTACCCGGCGCGGCCCAGCTCCCCAGAATGAGGATCTTGTGCATTCAGCGTCATGATCAATTTTGAACAGGTCAACATCTACCGCAGATTGTCGGTAATGATGCCATGCGCTTTACTTTTTAGGCTTGAGCACTGCCATAATATACAGATCTTCGGAAAATGTCTGATCTTTTCGAAAAACATTACCAGTTGACTATTTAAAATGACCGTTTTAGAGTTCAACCAAAGATAAAAATTTTGTTTTGTAATGCAAGAGAGGTGGACTGGGTTGGATGTGGGATAATACGTTTTGTACAGTGAACTCACTAGCAGCCACGACGAACACATCCCAATTATTAAGAGGAACGTTAAACAAAATACATATTTAATTACATTTCATGGGGCGAGTGGCAACATTTTTTTTTCACGAGAGCTTCAAAATTCGCTCAGTTGGGGGGTTATGGGGGTCAAGTTTCCCCTCCATAATTCCCTGACAAGAAAAAAAAGGCACATGACCCTGTGCCCCCCTGGATCCGCCACTGGCTTAAATTAAAGAATAAAGTTTCATTTCAACAGTAGTCTCATATTTATTCCATTGTATTAATCTATCTTTTCCTGCAGCTCTTCTTATTACGCTCTTCATTTTCATATTTTTATTTCATTATTGCATTGTAACCCTTCAAAGGTTTTGGGTATGCACGATATATGAAGTGTTTTATTATGCAGTATTGTCATAATCGTCGTTATTTTTTTATGTTATTATTAATATTATCATCATCATCGTCATTATTATTATCATTATTATTAATATCATTATTATTAAATTCTACACAAATTAAATCTTGTCGACAGTGGACTTTAGATTTTTTCGGCGGAGAACAGTTTCACGTCTGATCCAGGACGCTTCTTCAGCTCGTCTGAGTTGGTTCTCCGCCTAATAAATCGTAAGTCCAGTCCACAATACATGTATTTAATTTGTATAATATTTGATTATTTCTTAGATGATTTAAAACTCAGTTTATTTATTATTATAATTATTATTATGACATCATCGGCTAAGTCAATAGCATATTAAATTATTTATTAAAGGCATTATAGTGGACCCTTTTTATCTTCTCAATTTTGTCAAGTCTAATGAAAGAAATTTGTCACATTTTGGCAAAGACAATCGTAATGATTCCCGGGTAATTTTAATTGACCTGAACTGATTTAATATACTTCACCTTTATTCTTCCCTTTCTCTCTCTCTCACGCCACCCCTTCTCTCTTTCCTTTTCACCATATCTTCTCAGTTTCGCCTTTTCTCATTTATTTTGTCTTCCCTCTCTCCCTCTCTCTCTCTCTCTCATACATACACCTCGATCACACGTCCTGGTTCATTTCACCCCTCCCCTGTATCGTTCGTTTAATTGATATAATGTGAAAGGACCTTTACCATGTTCACAGAATAATTTTCAATTACATGTATATCTTTCTCACAATTAAGATTTAAGGTACAATAGTTTACAAACGTCGATTCAGAAATACGTTTATATTTTCTCACTTTTTAATGAATATTTTCTTGCATGCAGAAATTAGGACAGGTTTTAGTGAAGTTTAGACATTGTCTTACTTCTTAAATACACGTTTACTTCTTCATCTGCAGTCATACACTTTTTTCATATACTACAATACAATAGAGTTCCATCACAGCCAGCTTGTCAAGGTCAAATAATATTCTCTTCTTCAGAGTAGTACAAATTATGTACATGCATTAAAAAAAAAGAATTTCAATCTAAATGAATCATACGTTATTAATTTCAATCCCTTTCCAAGAAGTAAATTATTTGAATTACAATTTAAAGATTATTTACCCACTACACCCCACAAAAGAAGAAATGATAAAACAAATAAACGACGATCTAATTTCTGTTCAACACACACCAATGACAACAATTTTACACCTAAAACAAAGATAATTTTGACAGTTGTAAGAACTCTTAAAATGACCCATCTCCTTTTAGGTTGGTACATATATATTGCATGTTACTATTATTATAAATCTAACTATAAAAAAGGGGCAGGAGAAACACACATAGAGATCTAATTAGATAGTTTCAAGTCAAACGAAGTGTTGAATAGTATGGATTTTCTCAGTAGATCATCAATAATAAAATAATTTACTTAGCACAAATTAATAAATAAGTGCTTAGTACTGCAAAATCGGAAAATAGCGTTAAACACGGTTATATTATATTGTTTCGTTTTCTGGCGTTCTGTTCATTCATGCGAATTTACTCTGATGAGTGCATGTCGAAAAGCTTGAGTATTTTAGTACTTATTATGTCCGTGTTTAACGCTATTTTCCGATTAGCACAAATTCATAGAATCAGATAATAAGATTATTATTAGTTTGTTATACACTGCGTGCAGATTTAATAAAGGAGTGGCCCTGGCAGTGCTTATCTTAATATCATTTTGGGGCCCTGTAATCCCACTAGGCCACATAGAAGAGCCACAATAACGAGCGACTATAAAAAAAAATGGCTGCATGTAACTACAACGTGGGTAAGATGGTTAAGATATAATTGAAGAACTTTTAACTGTTCAGTCATTCTAATTATAATAATATACATGACCATTTATATAGCGCAACTACTATACAAATATACTCTACTGCCCTTTAATTACCGCAGCTTTAGCCGAGCCGCCATGAAAGGCGCTAAGGCATTCAAGGAATTTCTTCCTACCGGTACCCATTTACCTGGGTGGAGAGTGACAAATGTAGATGATTGTCTTGTCAAAGGACATTAACGCTGCGGCAGGATTCGAACCGTGAACCATGTGATCCACAGTCCGGTGACATATCCACTAGACCACGACACCTCAACATGCAGATATGATTTTAATATGAAGAAATGGGGTAACCTCGCTATTCAAAAAGACCGTTATTCATAAAGACACTTATTCATAAGGTCTGCTATCCATAATGCGTGACTAAATGAATAGCAGTTTTGTATGAAAAGCGGCCCTTCTAAGGTAAATAGCGAGCAAACCATAGACAAATTACCTTACTATTCATAAGGACCTCCATTCATAAGGACTATTATTCATAACTATTCATAAGGACTGCTATTCATAACGCGTGTTAAATGAATATAGCAGTTTTCTATCAATAGCTGTCCTTTTGATAGGATAGCGAGCGGACCCGGAAGAGATACATGTTGATCAAAGCAGGGGGCTATTTCACTGAAGAGCTGAAGTAGAAATCTATATATGTTGAAAGAAAAAGAGGAAAGATTTTAGAAAATAGCATCCATTGTGTATTTGATAATTAAACAAGCAACAATTAGAATTAAAATAAACCCCTGAAATTTAGAGCTTCCTATTAACACAGTTAGCGTCAACTCTTTATATGAAATAGAATAATAAAGTGGAAATTTCCAAAAGTATTTGAAGAGGAAAAAAGTTTGTCCAGTTGGACACATAAAATTTTCAAGGCTATTCAAAAGCAACCAAATTAGTAAAGTCTCAAGAAAATTCAGTTACATGGTATGTTTATGTGAAAAAAAAATATGTGTACCTAGATTGTATTGAGGTACTAATAACAACCAGGGGCGTTGATTTTGCAATGGCAGTTGCCCCCCCCCCCAAAAAAAAAAAAAAAAAAGAAAAAAAAAATATTGAGAGGGCAAATATATCATTTTGCCCCCGTAACCGTGGATAAGCTGGTAATTGAGAGGCGTTGAAAAAATCATATAGAGTACTATTAGGCTGTTTTGCCCCCCCCCCAAAAAAAAAAAAATCCAAAAACGGAGCGACGCCCCTGATAGCAACCTTACTCTTACAGCATAGGCCTACCGTGCAAAACTGGAGCAGGCAGCTAAGTATTTATTTGTTCCTCTCAGAATTTGTCTTCATTCTCAGCGGTAAGCCTTCATCTTCATCATCATCTTTTGTAAAATAGATGAAGTAGAGTCGTGTAGAGAAGCATTATTCTGTATTAAGAAAAAAAAATGAGATACGCTCATCCTCACCCTCTTGATCTTTTCAAAAAGGATAAATACTAACTGCATGTACAATCCATCCTAAAAAGATTCGTGGATTTTAATTTAAAGTGTAATGTTTTCACACATCTTCTTTTGTTTAGTTTCTGTTTGCATTAATTAATGAAATGTTTAATATAATAATTAAGGGGACTAAAAATTCTATTTATACTGACAGTGACATCACACTGAACATTCTCTAAAGATCTCATAATTGATTTTTAAAGACACTAAAACAGCTAATTTAATATTACACTGAAGAAAACAGATCTCAGTGGTGGATAAAGGAAAAGGACAAATGAAATTTCCATTCTCTCAATTTTTTTTTTTTTTTTTTTTTTGAATTTGTATAATGTGAACATCTATAATATTTCAATTTTTATGTACCTATGCTCTAAGAATAAAATCCCATTACGTATTTCTAAGCAATTTCATTTAAATACCACAATACATAATTACTCCACGAGAAACTCAGTTAATTTTCACGTTCCTATGATTAGAACACTAGTATCAAAGAATTCTATTTTCTTCAAGGGCCCTATGGTATGGAAATCTATTCCTCTTGATATTCAAAACAGTCCATCTTTGCAATGTTTTAAAAGGAGACTTAAAGTTACTTTATTTGAAAATCAAAAATGTTTAGGAGCTGAATGATCAGGCTTGTATTTGTATTTGTTAATTTTCTTCTTGCCTATCATACTTCTTTTGCTTATTTCTGTTCTGTCCCCTTGTCTGTTTGTTCTCTTGTATACATGCCACAATAACTGCCAATTGCAATACCACTGTATTTTATTATTTTTTTTAGTCAATTTACCTTCATGCAATTTTCTTGCTGGGGTAGCTATTATATAAGATTTGCTCTTCTCAGCTGCCCCCAATCACATAATAAGATTGTCTTTGTAATGTTCTGTTGTACATAATTATGTACTTGTATTCTTTGTTGTAATGTTTACTCTTTGGATTTTGAATGTAATACGTTGTATGACCTGTCTTTTATTATGTGTTTGAAATAAATTGAATTGAATTGAATTGAAATTCTTGGTTTTTAGCACCGTTACCGCAATATCTCAAGAACTGTTTGAGGTGAGAACTTCAAACTTGGTTCCAGTATGTATCCCCATAGAAAGATGAACTGATTAGATTTTGGGATAAGTAGGTCAAATGTCAGAGGTCACAGAGGTCAATTTACATGAAATTACATGAAATTACTGGTTTTTAGCCTCGTTACTGCGATATCTCAAGAACTGTTTGAGGTAAGAACTTCAAAATTGGTACTAGTATGTATCCCTATACAAAGATGAACTGATTAGATTTTGGGGTAAGGAGGTCAAAGGTTAGAGGTCGGAGATGTCAATTTACATGAAATTACATGAAATTCTTGGTTTTTGGCACCGTTACCGCGATATCTCAAGAAGTGTTTGAGGTGAGATCTTCAAACTTGGTACCAGTATGTATCCTTATAGAAAGAGGAACTGATTAGATTTTGGGGTAGGTAGGTCAAAGTTCAGAGGTC
The DNA here is from genome assembly GCA_025617745.1 of Heliocidaris erythrogramma. NCBI lineage: Eukaryota > Metazoa > Echinodermata > Echinoidea > Camarodonta > Echinometridae > Heliocidaris > Heliocidaris erythrogramma. The sequence continues at coordinate 30,985,648 of CM046865.1, read as the reverse complement.
ACAGAGGTCAATTTAAATGAAATTACATGGAATTACTGGTTTTTAGCACCGTTACCGCGATATCTCAAGAACTATCTGAGGTAAGAACTTCAAACTTGGTACCAGTATGTATACCAATAGAAAGATGAACTGATTAGATTTTGGGGTAAGTAGGTCAAATGTCAGAGGTCACAGAGGTCAATTTACATGAAATTACATGAAATTACTGGTTTTTAGCCTCGTTACTGCGATATCTCAAGAACTGTTTGAGGTAAGAACTTCAAACTTGGTACTAGTATGTATCCCTATACAAAGATGAACTGATTAGATTTTGGGGTAAGGAGGTCAAAGGTTAGAGGTCGGAGATGTCAATTTACATGAAATTACATGAAATTCTTGGTTTTTAGCACCGTTACCGCGATTTCTGAAGAACTATTTGACGTAAAAACTTCAAACTTGGTACCAGTATGTATCCCCATAGAAAGAGGAACTGATTAGATTTTGGGGTAGGTAGGTCAAAGTTCAGAGGTCACGAGGTCAATTTAAATGAAATTACATGGAATTACTGGTTTTTAGCACCGTTACCGCGATATCTCAAGAACTATCTGAGGTAAGAACTTCAAACTTGGTACCAGTATGTATACCAATAGAAAGATGAACTGATTAGATTTTGGGGTAAGTAGGTCAAAGGTCAGAGGTCACAGAGGTCAATTTACATGAAATTACATGAAATTACTGGTTTTTATCCTCGTTATCAAATATTTCTAGAACAGTTTGAGCAATCAACTGAATTTAGGCGGAGGCATATAGGAGACGCAGTCGCATTCATCTTGTTTCTCTTGAAAATTATATAAATCATTTCAAAATATTATTGAACATCTAATTTTAACATTTTAATTCAAAAGTTTTTGAAAGTATAAATTAAAAAAAAAATCAAATCTACAATCTACCTAAAAACCTCCCTGAGAGAAAACGATGGTCACAGAAATTGAGCGAAGTGAACCTTCCTCATATCAATACTGTAAAATGTTGACGCCCTGTACGTTCGTTGTTCATCACCAATTGCAGGTTGCATAGTGTACAAATTCTCATGTTTCTTTGACGTTTTCATATCTTATTATATCATAATAAGTTTACGCGTACGCGGTCTTTGTTTTAAATATGGCGGATCATGGAGCTCTCAATAGTTCCCTTTCACGTAAATTCTCTATAAGAGGGAACTTTTTGAAGCTCCATGAAATGACCGACCAATCAAAAAACGACCTCCAGTGTCAGGGCTCTCTGTATGGATAGCTCTGGTTTCAGGCAGCGAGGACCATGAATATTTCCATAGTATGTTATTATAATATCCATGAATGACAATTTTTGGCACGTCACTGCCTTATCGCCATGGCGATTCCTGCATAATATGGCAAAAAGATGATATAGCTTTACATTTCACCTATTGGTGACTAATGAAATAAAATGTTGCCATTTAAAAGTAAATTTTTATTTTTCTCTCGATCGCTTTGCTCGCAATTCTACACAGTGGTAGGATACGTTCGGGCTTCACATTTGACTCACCAATTCTAACTACGCTCGTACCCATACCCTTCGAGGGGCACGCCCCCTGATGACCCCCAACGCCACCCCTACTCGGTCGCTTCGCTCCCTCAGAAAGGTCCATTTTCCAATGTTGAACCCCCCCCGCAAGAATCTTTGTTACGGGCCTGTTTTTTTTATAGCTTTGCCACTGCCCCTTATAATCCTGGTGACAGTAACCTTTGTTATTGTTCTTATTTTATAAAGGTTATTCGATTACAGTCACATCTAGACCACCTGTTAAATTTATTTTAGAGAAGGTCTTATATCACGTAGCCAAGAGCAGGAAGCCAAGGGGACAAACTAACATCCGATGGCTTTGATTTTTACGTTTTCAGGAAAGAAGCTCCCTACATATTATATAATCGTGCATGATAGTCACGATTATACTTTGTTATATAGCAACAACAATTAAGATTATAGAAGTCATTCCTAAGAGAGAATGCGTACCGATCAATCCGTAGACCATCAAATATTTCAACAAGAGATATAAAAAGCCTCTTATAATTATAACTAATTAAATTATACCAAGCCTTTTTAACTTCCAGTCGACGTGCACTTACATTTTGTTTTGTCTCTTTCAACAGAAATTCGTCTAAACTCACTTTGTCAACGGGTCGCTGGCATAATGGAATGCTTTCATGAAGTAAAGCTAGGACAGGCGGTTGTGAACTCATCTACAACTTGGAATCTGGAGCTCGATGAAAACGTGGTTACGTTTATGGAAGCGCTTTCCTTCGTAGAGGACACTCTGTTTATTTCAAAACCTCAGAAGAAGTTACAAAATAAGGAATTATTCATTAGTAAGTTTCTACGTGCTTGGGCTCATCATATCCCATTCCAGACCATCACAGCCGTGGCTACGCCCTCCCAAAACCGAGGCGTGCCCTCGATCCAGCGGGTAAAACGTGACATATTTGCGAAGATTGGGGGCATCTGCTATCAAAATAACGTGTGCTGTTATCTGATCCTGCGTGCTTTGAAATTCGAAGCCGATTTGATACCCTGTGATATTGATGTCACCCTGCCAGATATGCATGTAGCTATCATCATGCATAATCTCTGCAAACAAGGCAGCAAACATATCCTAGATGTCGGGACAGGTTTCCCATCTTTTCAAGCAGTGCCATTAGATTTCCTCAAGGAATCGCAAGAGTTTCAAGAATCCTTCCTGCGCTATAAATTTGTACGTGAAGGAAACAAGATCATAAGATTACATCGGGTTTTGGATTTCGCCAATAAAAACAATACCTCCAGTAAGGAAATCTTCCCTGGCCGGGTACAGGATGGGTGGTATACTTTCACTTTCATACACGTGGGTCGCCCAGTTCCAATTCATTTTTTCGCACCACATATACGTCGCATCTTCACCGAGCATATTCCAAGATTACCTCTCCTCTCCAGTCTTCGTTGCATGGCGTGGCCGCATGGACGATTTGTCTGCATCAAGGACGAAACACTGATGTTGGAATGTGAAGAAGGTCGAGTTGAAACAAAAATACTGACTACCTTTGACGAGAAAGCTGAAGCTTTCGAGAGATATTTCCCGCAAATACCACGAGAGATGTTGATTGCTGCGTGGATGAATCTACATCCAGAAAGCAACAAATTGCCATGAGCAGAAACGTTCAGGTTTTACATCCATCTTAGGAAATGGTGTTTATAGGCTACCCTTTCATGCAAGCGTTATAATTAAGTCCACATGACGGAACTTTCTTTCATTGATATGCATTTGGAGCGTTTTGCGAGAATTATCTATATACTTGTTAAGTAATCCCTCCCCCAGCCCATGTTTATTCCCATTTGACCACAAAAACATTTCAAAATCGTTTATCAAGGATCATATAATCATGTCAAGAAGTTAAAACCACCTCGAACCCCACTTTCCCCAACTTGCAATGATATTTCATGAAGGTCTGTTGAAATGAAAAACTACATCCGTCGGCGTCGAAGCTCTGTCGCTTTACGCATCCCTCCATAATTTAATCCTGTTTTTCAGTGCTTTTTGCTTCAAAATGTATGCACGATTGCATGCGTACCAATATTGTAACAGGTGTGTAATACATGTGTCGAAGTATCCAGATGCTACGAAGATTAACCTTCAAAAAGGTTCTTAGACGGAATTATCCATGTAATAACCTCTTAAAATATTACTGAATAAATTACATGTATTCATAACTTTGCAATATAAGTCATACTTGAAAAGTTTGAAAAATAGGGTAATCTATCTTGTAATTATGTAATATGGCTTGGTATACCGATAGAGTAAGATTCATAATATATTGCCATGCATCGTAATTTGTTACTTCTGAATGATTTGATTGATTTTTGGACATATTTTTATTGCTTAATTATTGAGATGTCGTCATGAATGAATATCCCTTGTATAATTACAGTCACTCTGTACATTTAAAAATGCATCATGCATGATACATATCAATATTGTAACAAGTCCGTAATGCATGTGCCGAAGTATCTAAATAATACTAAAATTAAGCTTCAGAATATTATCTAGAGAATATTATCCATGCAATAAACACAAATGAATAAATCATTTACAGTTGGGCAAAATATTCAAAAGTTGAAGATTTTGATAATCTATACGATAACACATGAAATATGACGTGGCTGGTATGAAAGAGCTCGATGATGATGAGGATGATGAAGTAATTATTTTAAATGGCTTAAAGTAGGAAAATAGGACAGCAAACGTAATACGTGAAGTGGATACGCATATAAAAGGCATAAGAGAGAGAGAGAGAGAGAGACAGGGACTGACAAAGGGGGTGGAAGCGCAGAGAGGGGGTGAGAGGGAGAGAGAGAGAGAGAGAGAGATAGACAGACAGATGGAGTGGGGCGCGTAAAGGGGGAGAGGGATAGCGAGAGAAAGAGAGAGAGAGAGAGAGAGAGAAACAGAGAAACGTACAGAGACAGAGACTGACAAAGGGGGTGGAAGCGCAGAGATGGGATGAGGGGAGAGAGGTAGAGAGAGAGAGAGAGACAGAGGGAGTGGAGGCGCGTAAAGAGCTAGAGAGAGAGACAGAGAGAGCACGCGAGCATACGTGGAAACTAAAGCCTACAGGTCACGTACACTATCATGACTATGCGGCGGCCGTATGGCAAGCCCTTTTAAGATTGAATCCTATTTTATGATATCAAGAATTCAATTCTTGATATCAAGAACTCGATTTCTTGATATCAATTCTTGATATCAAGAATTCGATTTCTTGATATCAAGAAATGAATTCTTGATATCAAGAATTGCCATTGGTTAAGAACACAAAATGATTTCTTGATATCAAGAAATGAATTCTTGATATCAAGAATTCATTTCTTGATATCAAGAATTCATTTATTCATATCAAGAATTGATTTCTTGATATCAGGAATTCATCTTCATTTCGAACGCAAAAGATGTGCAGAAATTCATTTTGATTTCATGCTCAAAAGCTGTTCAGGAATTCATAGTTTATCGAGCTCGAATGTTGTGCAAGAATTCACAGTTCATTTTCAGCACAAAAGTTGTGTAGGAATTGATTCTTATTTCGAGCTCGAAACTTGTGGAGGAATTAATAATTTTGAGCGTATGGCAAGTCTTTTAACATTTAATCCTACTTCATGATATTTAGAATTCAATTCTTGATATCAAGAACTCGATTTCTTAATATCAATTCTTGATATCAAGAATTGCCATTGGTTAACAACACAAAATAGTTTCTTGATATCAAGAATTCGATTTCTTGATATCAAGAATTGAATTCTTGATATCAACAATTCATTTCTTGATATCAAGAAGTCGAATTCTTGATATCAAGAAATCATTTTGTGTTCTTAACCAATGGTATTTCTTGATATCAAGAAAGTTATTTCGGGATATCAAGAAATCGAATTTTTTATATCAAGAATTAATTTCTTGATATCAAGAAATCAAATTCTTGATATCAAGAATTGAATTGTTGATATCAAGAAATCGAATTCTTGATATCAAGAATTGAATTGTTGATATCAAGACATCGAATTCTTGATATCAAGAATTAATTCATGATATCAAGAATTGATTTCTTGATATCATGAAATAGGATTAAATGTTAAAAGGGCTTGCCATACGGCCGATCACCAGTATTACATTCTGGTAGCAAAATCGGATGCTGCTATAAGCATTAAAATCCAAAACAATTACAATTTCAACATATGAGTCTATTATGGATTTTATGTTTGATTTCATATTTCAGGGATATGCTATAGGCGGGATGCTGGGCCTATAAACCTTTTATCTAAATATGATACATTCCATTTCTCTTTAAAGCTTCAATGATTACTCATATGTAGAGTGGGGTTGTCCGAAAGGCGACATAGTAACTGATCTGTGTTACAAGAAATAAATTTTTTCAGTTATAGACTGGGATATTATGTGGCAATTAAGCTCAAAAGCTTCTGATGGACCGTTGCGGTCATCAATTATATAATATTGACTGGCCTTGAGGGGGACATCGAATATGTTGCCCGCAACAGAACCATATTTCCCTCGTCTTCGCCTCGGGGCAATATGATGATGATGATGATGATGATGATGATTATGATTATGATTATTACTATTATTATTATTATTATTATTATTATTATTATTATTATTATTATTCCTCGCAAGTGTGGTTCTCCACAAGGAATAGCCGTTCACGGAACCTCTTTCATTTTGTGTTTCTTTTGCTTTCATTTCGGTGTCCCATCGGTGTGAGTAATTACGGAGTCAATAATCTCATTTCAAGGTTACAATCATTTTGAGTGATGAATAAAGTAAGATCAGGAACTTCACATTTTGTCTTTATCTCATGTTCATTTGTCCATGTGTACATTGCACTTTAAACGTATTTACATTATTCTTTACTTCTTAGCGCGAAATACTTTTGATATTAGTCATTTAAAACACAGTCATTTAAAAAACTCAACTGAGCCAACATGCCCGGTCATTGGAGTCCAGTAAACATCAAAAGATAACCCCTCTAACATAGTTTTCAACTCCATATTTTTTTTGCGCTCGTCCATCCTTAGACTCTCCTAATTGGATTTGAGCTTTGTATATTTACACAGTTTATTATTAGAGATGTGGCGGAAACGAGTTTATGCTTGTGATTAAACTCGTTTTTGTACATTTTGTAATTGACGAGTAATATCGTCTATCCTCTAGCAACAAAAAGAAAGCGAGGACAATTACAAATGAATTGAATGGACAATAACGACAGCAAAACCAGAATCAAAGACTTATCACCTCCATTAAGATTTGCGAAGTAAAAGTCGAGCTTGCATGAGAGGTTCTGAAAGAGTAAATCCTTGATAATAAAATCAATTTCTTTTTAATATCAATTGAACACTTATCCAGCAAACCTTAATTTACAAGAAGAAAAGTATTTCTTTTGACTATAAGTAAAGACCAATTTCTTTTCTAATTAGAAATATTACTGCTAGTCCAGGAAAGACATTGCTTTGAAGTAATCGAGATATCAGTTTTTACTTTCTTGAAATAAGCTTTTTTTTTGAAAATGAAATGCAAATGCTAAGCATTTAGGCCTACTATGTTTATGAAATTATGAATTATGACATTATGGAATAGGTTTTAGAACACTGCCGGATGAAATAATGCATTTCATACTCGTCACCAATAACTTTGATTGAAGTTGTGAAACGTGTTCAGAAGGCTCTCACAAGCAGAAATGCTGGAGGGCAAACAATAAAAACCTGTGAAAACCATTGTTGTCATGGTCTAGTGCACGGTTTTGCTATTGTTTGTCCTCTCAGTGGCGGATCCAGGATTTAGTAAACGGGGGGGGGGGGGGGGGGGGGGGGCACACACCAAAAAAAACAACACTTTTTTCCCTCCAAAATTCTCTGACAAGCACGTGCACCCTGTGCCCCCCGGATCCGCCACTGCCTCTAGCTTGGCTGCTTGTGAGAACCCTCTATAGCTAGACCACAAAATAGAAAATCGATGAAAAAAGTGAGATTCCCTGAAAAAAATATACATGATATGCATGTATGTAAAACTGGTTCTGAAATTGTTATATGGGACGTCTGATGCAATAATTACCTGCTTTTAATAGGAGCTTAAAAATCAGACCAACAGATTGAGGAACATCAGAAACTAATTAGAAAGTTATGATTTGTGCTATTATTATTATATTATTATTATTATTATTCCTCTCGAGATTGGTTCTCTACAAGGAATAGCCGTTCACGGAACCTCTCTATCATGTCTATATTTGCTTTCATTTCGGTGCTGTCTTCTAATCCCATGGGCACGAGTAATTACAGAGTCGATAATCTCATTTCAAGGTTACAAACAGGTTGAGTGATGAATAAAGTAAGGTCAGGAACTTCAATTTTTGTCTTTATCTCGTGTTCATTTGTACATTATACTTAAACGTAATTACATTATTCTTTACTTCTTAGCACAAAATACTTTTGATATTAGTCATTTAAAACGGTTTATATTCATAAATGTATGAGAACATATTTGATATCTTATGAAAGAGGATGAATTAATCTAATAATGACTTTAAAAAATCATGAGGACATTGACAGGAAAAGTCTGGCTTTTAGAGAAGCTATTATGCATATTATGTCTAGACAATACACAACGTGGGGTCTGTAACAAAGAGATAAATCAATCTTACGATTGATATCAATCGTAAGTCTATGGCAAACCATGTACTGAAGAGTTACAATTGATTGTAGGATTGATTGCATCTCTTTATGTTACAGGCCCCTGGATTTATACATCGATAACAGAAGATGTGTCTACTTTACTACAGAGTCCAGTAAACATCAAAAGAAAATCCTCTAACATAGTTTTCAACTTCATTTTATTTTCTTGTGCTCGTCCATCCTTAGACTCTCCTAATTGGATTTGAGCTTTGTATATTTACACAGTTTATTATTAGAGATGTGGCGGAAACGAGTTTATGCTTGTGGTTAAACTCGTTTTCGTACATTCTGTAATTGACGAGGAGTATCGTCTATCTACTAGCAACAAAAAGAAAGCGAGGACAATTACAGATGAATTGAATGGACAACAACGACAGCAAAACCAGAAATAAAGACTTATCACCTCCGTTAAGATTTGCGAAGTAAAAGTCAAGCTTGCATGAGAGGTTCTGAAAAATGAGTAAATCCTTGATAATAAAATCAATTTCTTTTTAATATCAATTGAACACTTATCCAGCAAACCTTAATTTACAAGGTGAGAAAAGTTTTTCTCTTGACTATAGGTAAAAAACAATTTATTTTCTAATTAGAAATGTAAGCTACTGCTAGTCTAGGAAAGACATTGCTTCGAAGTAAAATTAGTTTCTACTTGCTTGAAATAAGCTTTTTTTGAAAATGCAATGCAAATGCTAAGCATTTACTATGTTTATGAAATTATGAATTATGACATTAGGGAATAGATTTTAGAACACTGCCGGATCTTATAATGCATTTGATACTCGTCACCATTTGATTGAAGTTATGAAACGTGTTCAGAGGGTTCTCACCCGGGGGGGGGGGGGGGGGGGGGGCACTCAGATATATGGGTGTACACATGCGCGTCCAAGAAAACGCGTAAAAGGGTCCCTTTTTTCAGGTGGAACGCGTTACGCGTTAAGGGGTCCAAAAACGCTTATTTTCAACAAAAAGGGGTGCTTTCGACTAATCTGGCCGAAGTCAAACCTGTTTAGGGGGGTTGGATGATGAAAAACCGCCCAAAAATCCTCGTAATAGTGGTCTTTTTTCATCCAAGTATAAAACCTGTTTAGGGGGTATTTTGAAAACCCATGGACACGCATGTGTACACCCATATATCTGAGTGGCCCCCGGAGGTTCTCACAAGCCGAAATGTAGGAGGGCAAACAATAAAAACCTGTGAAAAGCCATTGCTGTCATGGTCTAGTGCACGGGTTTGCTATTGTTTGTCCTCTAGCATGGCTGCTTGTGAGAACCCTCTATAGACCACAAAATAGAAAATCGATGAAAAAATTGAGATTCCCTGAAAAAAAATATACCATATGCATGTGTGTAAAGCTTGTTCTGAAATTGTTATAGGGGACGTCTGATCCAATTACCTGCTTTTAATAGGAGCTGAAAAATCAGACCAACAGATTGAGGAACATCAGAAACTAATTAGAAAGTTATGATTTGTGCGTGACATGAAAAACTAGGAAAACAACGTAAGTCACTAGACAAATTGGCAACTCGGTCATGAGTTTTTTTCCTTTACAACTCCCCAATTATTTTGTTTATATTGATAATACATGTGCCAAGTGTCTGTACAAAAAATATTAATTCCATATAATTTGAACCAAGTTATATCTATATAAGAATATTTTTTTTAATTATACACCTTCACAAAATATTTAATGAACTAATGAAATTAACTATGAAATGAAATTATTCACAAATTCATAATCCCTCAGTTTTATGTGTATTGTGTAAAAATCATGAAACTATGAATTAATTATGCTATACATCTTTGGGGGGGGGGGAGATCATTTGCCCATGCGTGTCCTAAATTATGGAATAGCCTTCCTGAAGACATCAAAAAGTGCATAACATCTGATTCTTGTAAAAATCATGTAAAAATATTTCTGTTCAATTCTTAACTAATTTCACATGAGCCCTGAGCACTCCACAGAGTGGATTTGGCTCTATATAAGTTACATTTATTATTATTATTATGTAAAAAAAAAACATATTGCTGTTAATGTAACTTGGTTAAGTTATTGAAATTATTGGTGAATTTTTGAGGGAATGACGTCACAAACTCACGTCCGAGTTGCCAATTTGTCTAGTGATCTTAATAGTTTTCCATAGCCTTTTATGTCATTAAAAAGATAACTTTCTATTGTATTTTTTTTTTGCGAATTTCCTGAAGCCTTTTCTGTTTGTCTGATTTTTCTGCTTCTGTTAAAACCGAGGTATTCTTGGACCGGACGTCCCCTTTGAACATCAAACATACCTCCTTTTTATATAACGGTGATTCTTGACACCTTGAAATTAAACCTTGCATATGCACATGCCAATATGGTACATGTATTTGTGAAATTTCTGTCAGCAAGTGTATCTAAATGATCATGATGACGCGACTTATAAGTGAGTTGAACATACGTAGGCCTAATCCATACCATGCAAACAAGTAATAACGACAACAACGACAATACTGCTACTACTAAGTACTACTACTATACTACTACTACATGTATTAAATACTACTACTTCATCTCACTAAAAATAAAAAGTCTTGTTATTTCGTTAATGCCACTGTTATCAGATCGGTAATACATCATTCATTTTCCTGTTATGTCCCAGTTCCCTGACAAGTTTCTCCCACATAAGTCTCTGTCCGTATTCCTCTTCTGACCAGAGAAAATGCGGTTTATTTTTACTGAGGAAAAGTCGGACAAGATATGGTAATTTACCATCTGGAATATCTTCCTTGAATATCAATATGACCTTCTCTAATTCAACCTCATTCATATGATCAACCGCGAGACGGAGTTTGTCGATGAAGGCGTGATTGTCAACTGCTCGGTTGCTTACAACCATGATGGTTTTGTAGCTGTGCTCGACGACTTCAGTGATGGCATCGATATAGAACATTCCAAGTGGAAGGTCGTCGTCACCGCACACGATCCTGTCAAAGTCCGGCAATCGTTCTTCGAGCCCAGGGTTCAACGTCGCCCTCACCCACTTTTCGTCGCTGTCTTCGAACACGAGATTGATGTCGTACTCGTAGTCCAGTCTGTCGCGTTCGTCTGGGATCTTCTGGGAACGTACGAGAAATAATTTGAGATGGAAGCATTGGTAGTTGATCCACCATCTTCGTTGGTACGCCAAGAGACATACCATAGCACTTGTGGCAATGGCCAATGAAATAGAAGCAATTACGAGGCTGCTTGGACCACATAAGCTTTTTGGATCAACGGACAGAATAGGCTTGTTTCGTAGGCTAGCGAATGAAGCAATCGAGCAGTTGGTTTGCTCTGGATGAGTAATGGATACTTCCTCCACTTTGATCCAAACGAGGAACCACTTCAACCCGCAGCTGCATGCCAAGGGATTATTGGATACGTCCAGAATTCTCGTTGGAAGGATAGTATTTTCTTTGAACGTGGTCAAATGGTTATGAGATATGTAAAGGACTGATAAATTTGGGTTCTTTGCGAATAGATCAACATCCAGGTCAGTGATTTCATTATATACGATCGACATCACCACCAAGGATCCAAGATCTGAGAGATGCTGCGTTGTTAATGTCTTAATGTGATTCTGATCAAGATACAGATAACGTAACGATGTCAGATTTTTGAATATGCTCTGGTCTAAATAAACAATCTCGCAGCTTTGAAGTTGTAGCGTCAGGAGTTTGCGAAGTCCTTGAAATGTTCCAGGAAGGAGTCTAGTCAGTCTATTGCCTTTAAGATAGAGAAGCTCTAAAGTGGAAAGGTTGGATAGGACTGGAACACCGGCACGAAGGTCCCAAAAGCTAGAAGCTGTTAAACCCGACCGACTCAAAGACAATTTTCGAATGTTCCACAGCCCGATGAATAGTTGGTATGTCAGTGCTACTGGTGTATCCCTCAAAGACAGAGTCTTCAGGTGGTTAAGGTTAGAAAAGGGAGTGACCAAAGATGGAGCGAAAATCTTAATTTGCAATGAAGAGACTTTTAGCTCTTGAAGATTGTCATTACTTGCGAAAGCATGGTTTCCAATTTCTGTTATTTGATTGCCAGAAATGTTGAGAGTAGTCAAGTTAGGCATTCCGTAAAACGAATACTGGGTGATGCTGTCTAGTTTGTTGTTCGATAAGTCGAGAGATTCTAGCAATGGGGTATTCCACAGTCCTCGTTTCTGTCGGATGTCTCTTATTTGGCACCTTGCTAAGTTGAGAGATGTGAGCGACAGAATTCCTCCAAATTGATCTAGGTTAAACGTTGTAAATTTATTACTGGGTAATATTAATGTTCGAAGACAGGGACATACTGAAAACATTTCTGAAGTTACATACGAAATGAGGTTTCCCGTTAGATCGAGAACTTCTAGGGAATCAAGTCCTTCAAACGAATCGTTTTGTAAATTTTTGATACGACTCTGGGACATATAGAGTCTTACTAGTTTGCTAAGGCCCCAGAAGGCACGAGAGGGAATAGAGAATATCTTATTGTCTTGCAAATCTAGAAGGCTCAGGCGAGGCAATGCTGGAGTCCGGTTATAGGAAGTTAAGAGAGGAATTATGGTGGAAATTCCATTCCTTATCAAATACAGTTCCTCTAAGGAATCCATTCCCATGTACGGTTTAATGCTGAAATTCCTGATGTGATTTAAATTCAACCTTAGCTTCCTCACTCCAGCAAGATGTTGGAAGACACCATCCTTGAGAGAGGTGAGATAGTTGGCGGAGAACGAAAGATCGCCGATTTGTGTGTTCCTTAGAGGATAGAAATCCTCTGCATGAATAGTGGAAAGTCTGTTTGATGTGAGTGTAAGCGCAGAAATTTGCCTACTCCGAAACCCTGTAAAGTTGAGCCGTGTGATGAGGTTGTGTTCCAAGTCCACTTGTTGGAGCGTAGCAACAGAATTCAGGACGTTCATGGGAAAAGAACCTAATCTGTTATTTGACAGGTCAATAACTTGCAGCTTTCGATTCATGGAGAAGATAAATCTTGGCAGATACGTAAAGTTATTACTTCCGAGCACAATAGTTTTTAAATCTGGCAAGTTGTGGAATACCCCAGGTTCAAGGTTCCTGATATGATTGGACCGAATATTCAAGTATACCAAACGTGGCACGCATTGGAAGGATGTGTTGTTCAATCTCGTCAGCTGGTTGTCATTTAGATCTAACACATTGATTTCATATGTGAGATCACCGGGTATTTCTGTCAGACTTCGCTTGGAACAATCTGCCTCCAGGCCTACACGACCTATGCTATAACGACATGGCAGTCCTGTCATGTCTGCAACAGCTTTATCAGCAGAACATACTTTGTATAATGTTGTCAATGTTAAAACTCTCCAGAAAAAATCAACGTAATTCATTTTGCCTAGTTGAATAATTTTACACACAATACACGCAGAAATAATCTTCTTTTCAGTATGTAGAAGGGGAAGCTTTATTCTATGATATAATCGGGCACTGGTTCTATTTCGCAATATTCCATGTCTCTTTACAATTGGTGGCACGCTTCAACAAGCAACGGGAACGAACAAAGTACAATATCAATATCATGTGTGTATATATATTATTGGCATCACTGCGATGCCTATCAAGTGAAACATATTAAAATTCGACAACACACTGACCATGCTTACGGAAGTGATCATAGTGATTATATCTCAACGCCGTGCTCGTTCAGATATATATTTTCGGGGTGCTCTGATATTTACTCTGGGCTTTATTTTGTCAAAGATATACTGTACTGTAAGTTTATGGTCACTAGGATTGCAATTGGGTTTGCAGGTTAGGTTTAGGTTTAGGGTTGGGATTAGGTACTGTGTTCCATGATTGAAATTACATATTGATACAAAGGAAATTGACCGCGGAGGAATTGTTACCCGAGCTTTTAAAATTAATTTATGAATCAATCTACTAAAATCAATATATTGTGGAGGTGATTGTTATTTCCTCAGCAATGAGGTCACTTATACGTATAGAACATGTATATTCAAGATTTACACAACAGTAGAGCGTTTGTGGGATAAGTGTGTGTGGTATCTTTGGGTAGTTTGGGGACACTCAGAAATACACGAATAACACTTTGGCTGCCTGGTATCAACTGAACAGTATTTCATGTGGTTTATTCAGAATCCGACAAAATTTGGCGCTATCACAACTCCTCCCTCCTTATTTATATGAAAAAAGAAGAATAAAGGACAAACTTACACTAAATTATAAAAATGGGAAAATTTCACTCCTTAAAAGGAGTGAGGCGTATACTATAAAACATATACATATATATATATATATATATATATATTGTAAGGAAATATATATTTCTCTGGATTCCGCATTTGGGAGACACGGCTTTGTCATTTCAATTGTTCCGCGTGTCTCCCAAATGCGGTTCGTGTCTCCCTAATGTGGTGGTCTGTATTGTGACGGAATAAACTGCATTGTTACGTGTCTCCAAATCTTGGGATCCAGTAAAATAACACAACAGCTTTGGCAACTCTCGTGGAAATAAATACAATGCAAAAGGAAATGAGAGAATAATTGTTGCATAACTTAAATCAAAGTTCCCCAGAGCTGTCCTCCCTTTTTGATATTTTTTGCAAAGGCTGAAAAAATGTCTCCGCCGGGAATCGAACCCGGGTCGTTGGCTTAGAACGCCAATGCCTTAATATATATATATATTTTAGTATTTCTATATTTGAAAAAAAATACTTATTGGTTATTATTATTATTATTATTATTATTATTATTATTATTATTATTAAATGTATTTATTTATGTCTTATAGTCCTCACTCCCTCACTTTCTCATTGATCCAACCACTTAATTGTTAGCATTGTGTTTTTATTATTGCAACAGTATGGTTACAGAACTCCACTGATACGAAACACTATAATAAACTAGAAAGGCCGTCAAAGGCGGCAGACCCACGCCTTAACCCAATATAGGTTTTGTTTTGTTGCGATTATTTTTGTAAGCAGTAGCCATTCAAAGGGGATAACAAGAGGCACATCTCCCCCCCCCCCCATAAATATTGCCATATCCAGGTCATAGCTTTGTGTATCCCCACCCTTGAAAAAATTCTTCTGAAAAAGATATTTTATTATTGAAACATCCCTCCCCTAAAAGTAATTGATTAGACATGTCAGAGAGCGTGGCGTGGTGAGAAAAAAAAAATGTTAGCAATTTGTATTCAGTGTTCAGTCATGTAAGTGTTAGTAAATGTATTCATGTTCTATCTTTAAATTACATTGCAATTGGGGTTTTTTTTTTTTTTTCATCGGGCTTGGATAAAATATATATGACGACAAATAAAGTTGGATCTAGACTTCAAAATGACATGCATGCGAGGCACAGAGCTTACTCACTCAGCTCAGTCACCACCCATCAACAAAGTCAAAGTGGATACTGGCGTGCATGCCCGTATTCGGCGAACCTCGATCAGCCACCAAATTTTGCAAATCCACACAAATTTTAAAAAAAAATACAGTTTTTGTATATATTTTACAACTACGAAATCCACTCAAACAGACATAAATGAGGTATAAACTAGTTATATGACAGGACCGTTATAACCCAAAGAAAAAAGTTCAATCCTACTACAGTGAGCCAGGCACAGGCTGACTCCCTGGGGTTATGTACTCCCTAGCCCGACCAGATCGCAGTCACTTCGCGACAGCGCTGTGTATATTTATGTACGTACAGCTAGCTACACAGCCCACTAGCACTCACTCAGATCAACACACGCGAACGCTCGCGAGTGCGATAAACTCACTCACGTCGAACAAACTCACCAGATTTTCACCGAAAACAATTAAAATCACGTACTACACGTCCACCAGGATAAAATAAATCACAAAAACTTCCACAACAAAGTGGAAAGAACCGGGGAAAATAAACAGAAATGCACAGAAGATAAGAAATAGAGGAGAAGCCGTAGGGCTAGGGTAGCCTGAATCTAAATGAATTTGTGGATAAAAAAGGTATCGCGCGCGATAGCTATAGAGCCTAGCCGCCTATTAGTATACCGTACATAGCCGCTTTCGCAGTAGTAGTTCAAGCCCGCGAAAAATCCCTTGTTGCTGGGATACGTTGGCTTTGAATATTCATTGCAGGCTCGTACGGATTTGAAGTGAAATGGCAAATAATGGGTCTAAAAGTCTTCTAAAATTCATAAACCTGAAATAGACTTTTGGTGAGACGAAGTAATGAGTGTTTTGATTGGCCAAAATATTTCTGCATCTGCAGGCGAAGTTTGGGGTCATCAATCTTTCTAGTTTCTTTCCTGTCACTATCTGAACTGAAGTTCCTATACTTTACTACAGGGTCAAAACTTCAAGGTCACACAGAATGTGCAGGGGTCAACCAATCATCACCAAAATCTAATCGATTCTTTCCTGTCACTTTCTGAACATTCCCTGAAAATTTGGTGCAAATCCGTTCACCCGTTCTCTTGTTATCTTGTACACAAACAAACAAACAAACAAACAAACAAACAAACAAACAAACAAAAAAAAAAAAAACTAGAAAGGCCGTCAAAGGCGGCAGACCCACGCCTTAACCCAATAGGTTTTGTTTTGTTGCGATTATTTTTGTAAGCAGTAGCCATTCAAAGGGGATAACAAGAGGCACATCTCCCCCCCCCCCCCAATAAATTTTGCCATATCCAGGTCATAGCTTTGTGTGTCCCCACCCTTGAAAAAATTCTTCTGAAAAAGATATTTTATTATTGAAACATCCCTCCCCTAAAAGTAATTGATTAGACATGTCAGAGAGCGTGGCGTGGTGAGAAAAAAAATGTTAGCAATTTGTATTCAGTGTTCAGTCATGTAAGTGTTAGTAAATGTATTCATGTTCTATCTTTAAATTACATTGCAATTGGGGTTGTTTTTTTTTTCATCGGGCTTGGATAAAATAAATATGACGACAAAATAAGTTGGATCTCGACTTCAAAATGCATGCGAGGCACAGAGCTTACTCACTCAGCTCAGTCACCACCCATCAACAAAGTCAAAGTGGATACTGGCGTGCATGTATTCGGCGAACCTCGATCAGCCACCAAATTTTGCAAATCCACACAAATTAAAAAAAAATACAGTGTTTGTATATATTTTACAACTACGAAATCCACTCAAACAGACATAAATGAGTTATAAACTAACTCAAATCTCAAATGACAGGACCGTTATAACCCAAAGAAAAAAGTTCAATCCTACTACAGTCAGTAAGGCACAGGCACTGTACTCCCTGGGGTTATGTACTCCCTAGCCCGACCAGATCGCCGTCACTTCGCGACAGCGCTGTGTATAGTTATGTACGTACAGCTAGCTACACAGCCCACTCACTCAGATCAACACACGCGAACGCTCGCGAGTGCGATAGACTCACTCACGTCGAACAAACTCACCAGATTTTCACCGAAAACAATTAAAATCACGTACTACACGTCCACCAGGATAAAATAAATCACAAAAACTTCCACAACAAAGTGGAAAGAACCGGGGAAAATAAACAGAAATGCACAGAAGATAAGAAATAGAGGACAACCCGTAGGGTTAGGGTAGCCTGAATCTAAATGAATTTGTAGTTAAAAAAGGTATCGCGCGCAATCCCTTGTTGCTGGGATACGTTGGCTTTGAATATTCATTGCAGGCTAGTACGGATTTGAAGTGAAATGGCAAATAATGGGTCTAAAAGTCTTCTAAAATTCATAAACCTGAAATAGACTTTTGGTGAGACGAAGTAATGAGTGTTTTGATTGGCCAAAATATTTCTGCATCTGCAGGCGAAGTTTGGGGTCATCAATCTTTCTAGTTTCTTTCCTGTCACTATCTGAACTGAAGTTCCTATACTTTACTACAGGGTCAAAACTTCAAGGTCACACAGAATGTGCAGGGGTCAACCAATCATCACCAAAATCTAATCGATTCTTTCCTGTCACTTTCTGAACATTCCCTGAAAATTTGGTGCAAATCCGTTCACCCGTTCTCTTGTTATCTTGTACACAAACAAACAAACAAACAAAAAAAAAAAAACAAAAAACAAACAAACAAACATACGGAGCCCTTTACATAACCCTGCCGATTTCATCGGCGTGGGTAACAAACAAACATACGGAGCCCTTTACATAACCCTGCCGATTTCATCGGCGTGGGTAATAATGTGAATTAAAATCGAAGAATTGAAAATGCACTGCATGTAGTTTATCATATATATGTAAAGATGAGGGTTATAAAGCACCACCTTCACCTTTTTTCTCAACTATCTTTGAAAATCTTTATTAGGATTGCAGATTTTGCATCGTATTATTTGTTTTCGATTCAATTATGTATTTTGTTTACAATGTATGAAAAATAATGTCTCTCTGTACAATTTTCTTGTCTGAATATCTGAATAAAGGCAAACAAGCATTAAAAAAAAGTCACCAGCTGTTTGAACAATGCCGATACATTCACGTCAACTTTATTACCTTTATATTAACAATAGACACCTAAATTCAGTGAAGGACAAAGTCGGTAACCAAGTTCTAGCTTTATTACTTGTAATAAAGTCTTTCACAGATATCATACATGTAAATACTTGTACTGACTGCAGAATTGCTGTGAATAAAATCTGAACAAACTTATAGAGTAAACCTTACTTTGTATTGTACATGTAAGTTTTGTTGTTACTCTCTTTCCGTTTTTTTGTTTTTCTTTTCTTTTCTAACCACAGGACATACAAACGTATTCACAAATGTTTCCACTTAACCGCCTACTGCAAATAACCATTTCTGCTTATGCTTACTGTGTACATGGTATAGATAACCATTTTTCTTTAGTCTTGAAAAAATATTGAGTGAATAATTATGCGTACTGCATTATGCAAACGGTTTCCAATACGGTCATTTCCCAAAAGTTAACTAATAACATGCAAAATCTTTATTTTTTCAAACTTTTTGAACCCTTTAAACTATTTAAGAACTATTATACTGAGGGCGCGAAATTACGAGATCCTGAAAGAAAATAATTATGCGAGGGAGCAAAGCGACCGAGCTTTGGGAAATTTTCGCATTTCAAACCTTCAAAAACTAGATTTCTAGTGCATTTACCCTGCGGATTTGGGGGCGCATAATATGATTTTTCTTCATTTCCCGCATTTTTTGTTTTTCTCCTTTGCGTTTTTTGCGTCCCTCCAAGTGCCGCCCGGGGCACGTGTCCCCTGAGCGGAAGGAGGTGTGGGAGGGGGATACCCCCTCCCACCCCCCTGCTCGGGACTTTTTCAAAAATCTGTCTATAAAACTTGCATTTTAGATCATCCCAAAATGAATGAATGAAAAGAATGAATACACGGATCTACGCCAGTGGACGGAATAACAATGCGAGCGAAAGAATTATTTTCTTACGTCTAATCATGAAAGAATGTGAAGGTATTTTAATTTCAAGATCAAACATCATGAGTTTGGATAATTATCAGCTTTAAGTTGATATATCATAATTCTTATTTATTTTTTTCCAAAAATATTGGGGGGGGGGGGATCATAATACAGGCCATCCCCCCAACTGATTTTTTTTTTTTTTTTTTTTTTTTTTTTTTTGGGGGGGGGGGGGGGAGATATATACCCCCATCCTCACCGGGATCGACACCCATGAATGTGTTTACTCATGCGTAAAGATTCACTTTGTTATCACCTTCCAGGTTGAAAGACAATTAAATTTCCATTAATTTGATGTATAATTTAGTGATTTTGATTAAGGTCTTCTATGAAAAACCTGAACTTGAAAAAGTGTTTCTTTTTGTGCTGAGTGTATAATTATCATTTTAGACGAACGGGCATAAGTTCGCCATGGTGTCGGCGTCTCCAATTAACTTTCAATTGTCTAAATTATTCGAGTGAACAAAGGAAGCCGCATTATGTGAAGTACGAAAAGGTCTAATAAAAATTTGAAAATACGGACCACCTCGTCGCATGGATAAGAGTTACAGTTACCCGAATATAGATCATTACAAAAATTCAAAATTCTAGGGGTGGGGGCTGCAGCCCCCACCCCAACCCCACTCCGTGCGCCTATGAGAATAATAGAGTAGCAGAACACGGGGCGGGGGTGCGTCTGGACCTATTTCTGTTAATAGCCAGCATTTTAACAACTACTTAACTTGCTCTTAACAGACGTGACAATTTAGAAACACTTTAGAACCGCCTCACAATGGTTCCATGTCGTTTTTTCCCGAAGGTTCGCAATTCCGAAAAGTTATGTCGGGCTAGCTGTATTGCATTTTCGGAATTGCGAACTTTCGGAATTCTGAACCCTTTTTCATTTTCGGAATTTATACGAACCTTCGGAGTAATGCATAAAAATTAATGGTAGGAATTATGAACCCTATTTTATTTTCAGAATTAATGAACCTTCGGAAAAACGAGTACCCTTCCCCCTCGCGGTTCCTCAAGAAACAGGCACTTTGTGTCGTATATAAACGACAATTTCGAGGCCTTTATGATCATAACCGAATTAATGGTGAAATGAAAAGTTTAAAGTATTTATAGCCTATAGGGCAACTCCAGTCCTAAAACATGCTGATTTGACCGAAAGGAAATAAAAGTTCCTTTTTTTGTCTGCTCTTCATCAAATGAACTTATTTGGGGCTGGATTTACCTGTAAAGGATAGATCCTGGTTGACTGAATGCTTCTAAGTTGATAAGCTATATAATCAGGTTGATTTAAGGAAAAAATATCATTGATATAAGGACATCGTTTGAGTCGATAGTGGTCAGGGGTGTCGATCCGTGTTCATGATTGGGGGTGGGGATGACCGGCGAGGGAGCGAAGCCAGTGGCGTATCTAGGGATTATGGTGCCCGGGGCAAAAAAGTGAAGTTACGCCCCCCCCCCCCCCGAGTGCCCAAACTCATTTACGTTATTGTACAAGCGAGGGAACAAAGCGACCGAGCGGAAAATTTTAGGTGTCCTAAGGCGAGCTCAGCGAGGACGGAAACCTCGCGTAGAGCAAAAGGGCAAAAGGTCGCTTGATCAATTTTTTAACCCTAAAAAACGCAATTTCTTGTGCATTTTACCCAGGAAATATTACAATTAACCGAGCGGTAGAGAAGCTCGAATTTTATACATTGGTAAATGGTTTTTATACACTCACTTCTGCAATCGGGAGCAAAACTAACGAAAACCCTAAAGGCTTGAGAAAGAGTCCAGAAATTCAGCAAGGCTATACCTGAAGTTGAACTTGCAGATGCTGTTTTATACACTCTATCCTATATTGGTAGCGCAATATTTAGCAGGAGTCCTATTATGAAACTTACATGATATAGCGAGCAAAGCAAATACATCTTTATTTCTTCAAATTTTGAACCCTTTAAGCTATTTAAGAATTATATACGGGGAGCGCGAAATTACGAGATCCTGAAAGAAAATAATTATTCGAGGGAGCAAAGCGACCGAGCTTTGTAAAATTTTCGCATTTCAAACCTTCAAAAACTAGATTTCTAGTGCATTTACCCTGCGGATTTGGGGGCGCATAATCCGTAAGTATTATGATTTTTCCCAATTTCCCCCTTTTTTTTCTTTCTCTCCTTGGCGTTTTTTGCGCCCCCTCTAGGTGCCGCCCGGGCGACGTACCCCCTGCCCCCTAGATACGCCACTGAACGAAGCGACCGAGCGGGTATCCCCCTCCCACACCAGGGATTTTTTTCAAAAATCTGTCTATAAAACTTGCATTTTAGAGCATCCCAAAATGGTTTTTAATGAAAAGAAGGAATGCACGGATCTATACGCCAATGGACGGAACCCCTTAATTGAGAATAACAATGCGAGCGAAAGAATTATTTTCTTCGAAATTTTCCCATTGAAATTATGGCATTTCCTATTTCCTTACTTCTAATCATAAAAGAATGTGATGGTATTTCAATTTCAAGCTCAAACATCATGAGTTGGGATAATTATCAGTTTTAAGTTAATATATAATTCTTATTTTTTCCCCAAAAAATACAGGCCATCCCCCACCTGTTTTTTCATTTTGTTTTGTTTTTTTGTTTATTTGGGGGGTATATACCCCCATCCCCCCGGGATCGACACCCATGATAATGGTTGATGTTGATTGGCCGATGCTGAAAAAGGTTTAATGGCGTTTGCCAATCGGTATGTAGAAATACTGCGAGTCGTGAAATGGTCCCCGGCCCAGTAACACAAAGATTTGAATTTAATAGCAAAATGACAAGGGCCAATCAAAATCTTCGTTACATGCAGATATTGTTCAAACCAATCAGAATCGTTGTTTCTAATTTGCGATTTATTTAAAACCTTTATGTTACTGGGCCCAGACTAATTGAGACCCGTTACTGTAGTATGTATGATAAACACGACAAAGGGAAGTTGTGAGTAGCTACTTAAAGAACATTTAATATTTGACATTACTTGGCTAATGCGAACAGTATTCGCATTGGCCAATACTTTAATTTTAGAATTATGTACAAACTTCACGACGTAGATCTTCAGACCAGTGCTTATTAACACATCTAAAGATTTTGGGAAACTGATTAGATTGGAGGGAGAGAAGGTTGAGTTCTGGGGAAAAGTAAGAAATAATTTGTCAGCTTTCTCATTCTTTTTATGTTAGTTTGGAAGAATATCATAATATAGAAATGTCCCTTTAAAAGGATTGCTCTGCAAATGCCCTCACATTTGAAATATGACAAGAAACAGGTGAAATGTTCGGGCCGAACATTTGTGTGTAGTCCTTTATACACATTTCTGTGTGCAGTGCATGTGACTCTCAGCAGCATTGAGTCAATTTCTTATCATGTTGGTGATTCCAAGACCTTACAGCATACACCAATTATTCTTATGTGCTATATAAATCAACCTCTCCCAATAGACCGTTTCGGTAATGTATGCAAATTTATACATACCTTGTTCTCGATAACCTTAAACCTTGCCGGACATAGCAACAAATAATTTATGAAAACTGGATTCCAAGCATTGAGGCTCATTTATAAGAAGCAGGTTAATGGAATAGGTGACACGACATATGCTCCGCCGACATATGCTCCGGCGACAACTGCTCCGAAAAATGCGACAAGTGCTCCGCGACAAATGCTCCGGGACAATTGCTCCGCCGATATTTGCTCCGCCGACACTCGCTCCGCCGACACTTGCTCTGCCGACAGTTGCTCCGCCGACATTTGATCCGGCGACAATTGCTCCGCCGAAATATACTCCGAAATAACGACATTTGCTCCGCCGACAGTTGCTCCGCCGACATTTGCTCCGCCGAAATATGTTCCGAAATTACGACGTTTGCTCCAGCGACAAATGCTCCGCCTATAAAATGCAAATGCGCAAAAAATTTCGAAGAACCTCAAGAGAGAGCGCGAAGCGACCGAGCGGGTACCAGGGGAGCTTTTGCTTGTGAAATTTCTGGTGGCAACCGTGGGCTTAGGAAGGTCGGGCTAGACAAAGGACCGGGTGGGCCCCCCCCCCCCCGCTGCCTACGGCCATGAATATCATACTGTAGAAGGATAAAAACAATGAAAATTGAGAGTAAACTCTCATAAAAAGAATAACATCAGGCAAGATAGAAGGGTAAATAAATGCATATATGAAAGAGATAGAAAGACTAAAGGATAAGGCTCGAAGGATATAAGGATATTGGAAGATTGTGCATTGAAATTTCATCTTGTCCATTTTTTTGGGGGAGGGGCTTTAGCGACTTTTTGAGGGTCATTTAGCCCCAAAGCCCCCTCCCCCCCCCCCCCGTACAGCCGCTCCTGGATAAACACAAAGAATAACAAAAGGAAATAACTAAGAGAAAATGTAAAAGAAAAGCAAATAATAACATAAGCAAAGATAGAACGAGAGAAGGATAAATCAAAGAATAACATAAGAAAAGAGAGAGAGAAGACGATAGAGGGGAAAAAAAAGAATAACATATTAAAGAAAGATATATATTGGAGCATAATTCGGCCAAGAAATTTTCGTATTTGTCGCGGAGCACTTTTCGCATTTTCCGGAGCAGTTGTCGGCGGAGCATATGTCGGCGGAGCATATGTCATGGAACCGGTTAATGGAATAGCTGTCACTATAGGTGCTCAGCGAATATATGTGCATAAGTTTGTATATTTTACAGAAGCGGTCTATTGTTTTGAGACAGTTTCTTTCACAAATTCAGTCTCTAGACCAGAACTCAACTTTACCTTTGAGGTGTTTCCGCCAAAGCCATGGATGAATTTCATACAATCATGTTTTTGGAGAATAATAAGGTAAATACCAGCAAAGCGGCACAAGGATCCAACCACATATAGACACCCTCCCCCAGTGGCGTATCTAGGGATTCTGGCACCCGGGGCAAATATAGAAATTGCGCCCCCCCCCCCCCCCCCCTCCATGTTCGTGCCCAAACTTTCTTTGTACAAGCGAGAGAGCGAAGCGACCGAGCGGCAAATTTCTTGCATATTTAACCCTGAAAAGCACAATTTGTTGCGCATTTTACCAAGGAAATTTTGCAAGTGACCACTGCAACTATGCAGTAGAGAAGTTCGAACTTTGTACATTGATAAACTGTTTCTATTCACTCCCTTCTAAAATTGGGAGCGAAATTAACGAAAACCCTTGAGAAATAGGCGAGGAATTGAGCAAATCGACCAATACTTAGCAAGAGGCAGATGAAACTTACATGATAGCGAGCAACGACAATTACATCTTTATTTTTGAAATTCTGAACCCTTAAAAAAAGCTATTTAAGAACTATCAGACTATATACTGGGGGCGCGAAATTACGAGATCCTGAAAGACAATTATGCGAGGGAGCAATTTTCGCATTTTAAACCCTCAAAAACTGTATTTCTAATGCATTTATCCTATTGATGGGGGGGGGGGGGGGCGCATAATCCTTAAGGATTGTGTTTCTTCTTCATTTTCCCTCCCTTTTTCTTTCTCTCTTTTGCGTTTTTTGCGCCCCTCCAAGTGCCGCCCGGGAACGTGCCCCCTGCCCCCTACATACGCCACTGCCCTCCCCCATGCCC
This sequence comes from Heliocidaris erythrogramma, assembly GCA_025617745.1. Taxonomy (NCBI): domain Eukaryota; kingdom Metazoa; phylum Echinodermata; class Echinoidea; order Camarodonta; family Echinometridae; genus Heliocidaris; species Heliocidaris erythrogramma. The sequence continues at coordinate 30,960,381 of CM046865.1, read as the reverse complement.
ACGTCATCCATACACCTGCACGTTTACACATGCACAAATACATATTATACACACACATAACCACACCAACAACCGCCCAACACACTCATGCATCCCACTTAATATGTAGAGCACTATGCTCTCATTTATATGCTTTGATCCTGACTCTAAATGTAAAACTTACGTAAAAGTAAATTTGGAAAATACCTGGGTATTAAACAGCCCCATTTGAACATCCACCCCCTCCCTCCAGTGAAAACCGCTAAATTCAATCACTATTAGAGACGATCAACGCATGGAACTCATTCAAATACCCAACAAAAACAACATCCGGGTTAACGCTGATAGTTTAATTAAAGTAGAACGTTAATGATTTTAAATATTGGCTTAATACTTATTATTGCATAGATGGCATAAATTAAACAAGGTTATCCAAATTCAACGCTTGGAAACATTTGAAGTAATGATTATTATCAATTATAAAACGGTAAAATACAGCCCCCGATATAGCAGCTGAAGAGCTCCTCGAACGCTGCTGAGATATGTGACGACACACCCTGGACCAGTCCTGTCTAAGCAGACGATGTCGCATAACATCTTACACATTTTTCAGAGCCTATTTTGTCATCTCCTCTTCACTTATTTCTCTTCCTTCACTAGCGTCAGTCTTAATGTTAGTCTGTTGCCTCACTCTTAACTTCGTGTATGGTATTATTTTGATGAAATATGCAGCGTTAAAAAAATAAAGGAATCAGTCACTTGTAAACAAAATAAGACGCCATTGTATTTTCAGCTGCTTGCACCGGGGCATGTTCGGCGTTTCAAGAGGGAACGAATACCATCCTGCTATTATTCGGAGGGCTTTTCAATTTGAAAGTGGGGTTTATTTCATTGATCATTGACCCTTCTCCTATGTATTTACAATCAAGCGGTTTTAGCTATCAGAATCAGTTTCACTTTCCCTTTATAATGGTGTGAAATAAGGTCATGTTTAAATACACTAAACTCTTTATAATTTGATAAATAATTGCATTGCAATTACGTTCATTCATTATAGGACGTCGTCTGCTTAAGCAGGATCGATCCCGAGTGTGACGACATCAAAACATCGCTATATTTCTGGCGAATCCTCGGATATTCCAGATGCTGAGAAGAGCTTTTATTTGTGTTGTTTTTATAATCACCAGATACGCAGTTGACATAAAACTTATAAGATTGCCATCTGTAAGCTTCCCAGTTTCTAGTGATACATTAATTGCCATATTTGTGATTTTCTTTGAATATCTACTTTAAGGTTATTAGATGAAAAACGAAGGCCTTAAAGTCAGAAGCATGTATTTCACATTTATATTACGAAAGGGTGACGAATGGTTGATGTTTGACTACATGCATTTACCACAGATGCATATTACAGCACATTTGCCATAGTAGGCCTACAAACAAGGAGGTACTAGGCCCCCCAAAGGAGCTTGCCTAGTACCTCCTTGGTACATGTATCGATACACTGTTGACAATAAAACATTCATAATACAAGAAGACTCTAAAAAGTGATATCATTTTGAAATATATATTTATCATCTAAATCAATATGAAACATACTATTACATCATGGAGGCTTTGTTCAACGCAGATCAAGGAATCAATACCGACACCTTAATAGCATATAGCTATAAAAGTATAAATTCATTTTATTCCTAGTCCATATAAGGTTGATTAAAATCTTATTTTCTACGATGCATTTTACTGTACTCCTTAATTTGAGCCGGTTCGTTTTCAGTTTGACAATTTAGTTTTAAATACTACAATCTTGAGTGAAAGACAAATAACAAACAGGGATGATCTTTAAAAAGTCAGTGCAAGTTATTTTGAGTATAATTTAATAATATATGTATGCATTTTATATATACATGAATATATATATATATATATATATATATATATATATATATATATATATGAAAAGATGTGAAGCAGGTCACTAGGTGTATTTACAAGCTTTCGGCTCCTGGCCTTCTTCAAGTTTATTAGCTAAATCAAACAGAAAGAAACATTAATTTATTAATGTTTATTATTATTATCATTATTATTATTATTACTATTATTATTTTATTTTGTTTTATTTTATTATTATTATTATTATTTTTTTTTTTTTTTTGGGGGGGGGGAGGCTCAATCCTGTCGAGATTAGAGGTCCACGAGACTGGATTTCTTGGTCTCGAAAATATTCGGTCTCGTGAATGTTCCGACCCATTGTCAGGAGATCCTCAAGATCTTGAGAGACTTCAGTCACCTTGTAATTCCCCTATTTCCTATGGCCAATATACATTTTGTAAGAAAACAATATCATAAAAACATCTTTGATTATCACAAACTATGTTACAGAATAATCAATTTGAAATAAAAACAAAACAAAAAACAAAGACAACTGAAAACAAACTCGTGTTCAGAGAACGACTACGCCGCCATTCTCGTAAGCATTTTCTTTAGCTACTTCATCACCTCCGACCACGGCTTCATCTGCATGACATCTAGCTTCTAAGTCTTGGAAAGTGGGTGCAGCGACACGAATAGAGGGTTCTTCGTAAACTGGAGACGCTGCTTTTCTTGGAGCGGACAACCACTTCCGGTTATCAGGGGATTTCGTATTTCTCACGCTGAAAAGGAATTGTAGAGCAATTACAGATTCACTGCAAAATAAAAGTCGTAGTACATAGTATGTGACATGTACACAATCGTCCTCTGTGACTGATGTACATGTATGTTTAACATGTTTAACAAAAGAAAAAAAAAAATGAGAGCAAAAATAAGATAATATCAGGGAAGGTATTTCTCATGCAAGAAAGTACATGTACGCTTCTTGGCTGTTATTTAAGCTGCATTTTTTGTCAAGATATTAGCCACATACTGTTTGCTTTCACCCAGCAGATACGTTTCCCAAATCTGTAAAATGTGCGTATGACTTAGAGTTACCATGGTTACAGCAAGTTAAAACGAAACAAAAAAAGTTACGACTACGGTGTCAGAACGTGACAAAAGATTGTTTACCCATGACTTACCACGTGACAATTACCATGATAACGACTCCGATCAAGGCAATACCAAGGCAGATACCAAGCCCAATACTTACTGTAGAAATTCCACGCATTGCTAACAAAACAAAACAAACAAAAAGTTACAGGATTTGAAAATCATCCTTCCGAATGAAATACACGCCTTTTTTTTCTTCAAATGAACCACACTTTGTATTCGAGCAATTCCTATTAATTTGAATCATATATTGTATAAATTTATGTTAGATTTGCATGAATAATTCATGTCCTTTATGCCTCTTCGTAATTTAGGAAATTCCATGTTTCCAAGTTGACAAAAACTATTTCATCAGAGAAGTACATGTAAATGTAAGGTGTCTACCATCTCCACTTCAGACATACATATGCAGTTCAAGAGGGGTGGGTGGGGTGGGTGTAAACGGACCCGCCTTCATTTCTTTTCCCCTTCTTCTTCTTCTTCTCTTCTTCCTTCTTCTTTATCTTCATCGTGTTTGTTAGTTCCCAAATTAACTACTGTGGAATAAGCCGAATGGTTGTCATTTTCTACCCCTTTTGCTCAATGAGCATGTTCGTATGTACAGATTTACGCACCGGCGACTCGTGCAACCTGAGCTTGCTACACTGGAGGCTCTGATCCATGAATCAAATAGAATAATACAAACTGTTAATCTTGTCTTTTCTCTAGTGACAATTAAAGTACCTTCTCCTGGCACAGTCCTCGAAGTCGTGAGAGCATATACTGGCCGAGACCATTCGCTTCTACCAGCACCATTTACAGTCCTTACCTGTGTGAAAAATGTTAAATGAAGGTTGTACCACACATGCTCCGGCGCAATTGCTCTGCAATTTCGTACACTCCAACCTTCCAACCTTCAGTTTTGGCCTAAACACTTTACCTGACCCTGACCCTAACCTAAAATCCAATTGCAACCCCACCTATATATTTGACAACGTAAAGCTCAGAGTAATTGTTGCCGGAGCATAACGTCGGAGCACCTACAGGAAACGCGAAAGTAAAAGTAGGTATCATTAGGGTAAAAATAAAGTGATTAGAAAAATACAAGACCGTAAAGCAACAGTCCTTATCAAATCCTTGTAGCGCCTCAGCTTAATTGACTTAATTGACTTTAGCCTGGGTAGCAACTCCTGGCATGAATAAGCCCATTATAGGCTAGTACTATAAATATCATATCATGATTATTTACCTCAACCAAAAATACGTTCTCCGGTTGTAATTCATGAACAGTATATTCCACATGACGACTCGTATCTGACATCGCTATTTCCTCATATTCTTCCCCTTCCTCTGGTGCTACCAGACGATACCTGAGATCGTATCCTTGTATATCGCCATTGAGGTTGAAGGGATCGGCTGCTGACCAAGCAACAGTGAAAGAATCATCTGTACGCCCAGACACAGTGAAGTTGGTAGGAGATGGGGCGACTGTTTAAAGACGATATTCATATTTACATTCATTCATCTAATCTGAATGACATATATTTTGTTTATGGCGAAATAAATACAATGTGCACATTGTTTATTTGAAAGAACACGAGTAAAGAAAGTATAAAGCGCATAACGGCGATGATAGTCTCAAGTCTACAAACAAGTCCGTGATGGAAATTTTCCTATCCCAACATACCAATCTATCCGCTGATTTTACTGCCTTCTCACAACCTGTACCCTATTATTATGAGCCAGTTTCCCGAATCCCATGAGAACAAATAATATGCTCCTACAGTTCTGAAGTCTAATTCCAAATTTACGGAAAATATCACTGTAAATGTTCATAACATGTAAACGAAATAACTGAAGAGATTTTAGGAAAGCGCGAAGGATATGACGCCTTTGATTTTATCTGAAATTGGATCGACCAATGTACATCGTGGTGAATATGTTGTCGAATAATGTGATTACGAGAGCGATGTTCAAAGAATTTTCAGACTGTTACCGACTGCTCAATTTGTTCTCTTTCAGCTACGTTTGTCAAAATTTGACCATACCCTCCTCCGATGTTCTGCCAGTAGTTACCGAAGATCCGTCGCTTTCGGCATCCTTGTTTATTGTCTTCATTCTTATATCGTAGTATTGATACGTCTGTAAGTTGGTGAGGATATATTCAGAGCTCGTGGTATCGTTAATCGTCACACGACTCCAAGGAGCGGACACTGATGAAGACCTGTACTCCAAGATAGCCCCTGTCAACCCACTCCTGCAGTTAGCAGTACTTTCTCTGGGCAGCTAAAAATGTGAGCAAATATTTTCAATCATTATTTGTCGGAGTTAATTGTAAGATACCAGCGTAATCAGCTGCCGAGAGCCAGAGTGACGAAAAACTCATAGTTCTGAATACTGAGTAAGCACTCATTTAGCTCTCAGCAAACATGGTAAATTGTACACATTATAAAGTCACGTCTTAAAATTAAAAAAAAAACTCTAGAGGATACTAGTATGTCATTTAATTCATATCGAATTCCTGAGTTAAGATGGCGTTGACATAATTTTTCATAGGCACAGTGAACGGATAGACATTTCAATTCACAAATGAGCACGAGTAGGTCTTAAAACATAGTAAAGAGAGCGAGAGAGAGGGGGGGGGGGGGGGGGAATGAAGAAGAAAGATTGGAAGCCATAACTAAGAAAACGGCTAGGGTAAATGACAAGATTCAGAATTGGGAAAAGGATATACAGACAGAGTAAAGAAAAGATTAATGACACAGGAAAATAAATCATTATTCATACAGCTTATACTCAATGAAAACTTGATTAAGGAGTCACCCGGTCCATGCATGCACCGAGAGAAAACTAATCTCAAAGTCGCCACTCCTCTCGTGTGATATCTTGAATCTTACAGATTACTTTGGTCATAAAAAGGAACTGAACATTTAAAAAAAAAATTTACCTGCCATGACACAATAAGTTGCTGAGGTCTGTTAGCTTGTGCTGAGACTTGAAATGGAGACGCAGATGGTTCTGGTTCCAAAGAAATAAGAAAGCGTTTCATTTTAAAATTAAAAATATTAACAAATTTTGTCTTGCTTGAAGACTTCGAAATGACATCTTACAACCCTTGTAAATGAAATACGTATACTTATGGAAATGTGATGAATAAATTTGAGCAACTGAAAGGGTATTATTAACCGACAACCCTCCTACGTATATATCCGACGATATAAAAAAATGAAAAGGGAAATCCAACCTTAATTGCAAAGGAAAAATCAGAGAAGCAGATTGGTAAATGAAAATCGGACAGGCAATAAGAAAGTTATGAATTTTTAAAAGTTGTAATCACTATACCTATGGGAATTTCAAATTGGCTGAATACATGGAATAGGTAATGTCCCTGTGATGAAGTTGTGGACAACTCCCTCATTTGCTCCAACACACAAAATGACTAAAATGTCATTTTTTTTCAAAATTTATTACTCAGTAAGATCTTTTTCTTTAATGAGGACCTATAACAATTTGCTATCTGCAATATATTTTGAGTACTGGCCCGAGTGTAAATGCGCTTCGGAGAAAACCGCAAATTAATGATATTTTTGTGTACGACAAACGGGAGAGTTGTCCACAAGACTGTCACAATCGACTCACCAAATTGCCAATTTGAGATTCGCATAGATGTAGTGATCTCATTTTTCAAACATCGATAACTTTCTTATTCCTTGTCCGATTTCTTTAACCATCCTGTTCTTCTTATTTTTCTGCTTTCATAGAAATCAAGTTATTACCAAGGTTGGATTGCCCTTTAAGACAAATTGGCTTCATGAATTAAGCCAAGATTCTATGCTAAATGTTACTTACCTGGACATAGAGTCGAAACCCGTAGAGTTGGAGATCTGGAGCCCGTTCCTCCTGGACCTTCTCGGACAGCAGCTACACTGAAATCATAGTCCGTATCGAAGTCGAGGTCACGTACTTGGTGGGTAATTGAAGTAGAAGATGAAAGAACGCTTTGAGCATCATGCCATCCCTGATCGGTTGTCTTGAAATAGATGACGTAGCCCACGAGGGCTGGATCCCCTATGTCATCGCCGGGTTTCCAAGAGTTCCACTGAAGCTCTACAGTCATTGTGGTAACAAGAAGCTGAGATGGTGCCTCCTCGATAACAGGCAGAACTGCATGAAGATTCAAGATATAGAGAGTAAAAGAGTGATAGAGAGAGAGGGAAGGGGAGGACGGACAGATAAATAGAGAGGAAAAGATGGAGATGAAAAGCAGGGGAGCAACACTTTAGTTGGACCCCCATAGTAGTATCAGTTTGGTCCATTATCTTCAATCCTTTGAATTAGGGGCGGCGATAAGGGTGAAAGGGGGTGGAAATGACCCCCTGGAATTTTGTTTGTGGGGTCGTCCCCTATAAACAATGGGGAGGTGAAAGATGGGTGAAAATGAGAGGAGCATTTCCGTTTCAATGCGCATGGTGGGATTCATTACCTTCAATTCTGCGAATCAATCCAAATGAAAGACGAGAAATGAAGGATAATTTAAAATCAATCTTACCATATACGACTGCATGAGCAATCAATCTAGCTGTATCATGTGCCCATGACAGAACGCAAACGTAGTCACCTAATTGGATGTTCTCGACATTAAATGTGACAGCTAGCTGATGTCCGCGCAGTGTACTTGAAACTCGGGTGATTCCTGTATAGTTGTTAGTCAAACCGTTGGACCTGTAGAGGCTGATGTCCGTTGGGTCAGGTGTCGGGAATCCTTCAACATAACACGTGAAACTCGTCGCCTGATATGGGTTAGTTTTGACGTTGCTCACTTGGACGATTCCTGCGAAATAAAATCAGTGGCATACAACAAAGATAGTTGATGAGAAAATAAGGATTCCACCAAGACGCCCAAAAAAGAGCTTCACAGATCTGACTATCAGGTGCCACTGGGAGGGTATTTTGATCCCAAACCAAGGTTGTACGACACATGCTCCGGCGGTCAATATCCAACACTTAAACGACTTCCTAATTCAAACGAAACGTAATAAAATCCCTAAAACTGTACTAACGTTAGACTAAACTGTAACCCTTAATCTACACCGAGCCGAAAACCCGATTGCAACCCCAATTAATTTAACCCTATCTATCTATCTTTGAAGAAATGAGAAGCCCAGAACATTTTTAGCCACAACAAAATAATGTACATTGTCACGTCATTCGAACCTTTTCAATAAAAAATTACATCCTAACTGACATGAAGACACATTGTATTTTCTTTATTTGGTCATCAGCCAGCACCAATAGTGCGTGCAAATATCATTCAAGTGGTATACCATGTTTTACATCATACACATGCTAAAGGGAAATCAAGGATTGTCCTAAGGAGAGGGGAATTTTTCTCCGAAAGCAATTTCTGTGTTATCTCTTGAAATGTCTCTGGCAAGCAAACATGGAGATGCCCTTTGGACCCAGCCTAATGACCTATTTACATTGTACACAGTATCTCAATGGCACATATATTGATTCTATAACTTAGTAATTGAAAGTTTCCGAATACGAACTCCTAAACCAGATAAAGTACGACCAAGACACCAATGACCACTTGCAAAAATATCTTCGGTAGAATTTATGGTCACTTACTGGAGACGTACTTGTCAGTTGTCATTGATATAATAAATTAACCATCATCCTTTCCCCCAGTGTTTCTAAGACTACTACAAACCAGTCTTGCAGTCTGACTCAATCCAGTTATCTAAGCATTGCCCATCGCACATCCCTGTGACTTTATTACATGACGTCTCCGCACAATGACAAGCCTCATCGCAGTTCAGTCCCCAACGAGCACCTTTACAATCTGCACAGAACAATACAATATATTATTTGATACTTCTGATAGTTGTGTCCGGACCGGTTGTGTATCCAGACAGATACAGCAATTTTAAAAAGCTTGCATGCTCTTTTCCAAGAATGTTTAAAAGGGTGTGTTAATAATTTTGTAAATGAAAAATATTCATGGAAATTAGACATATTTAAATGCACACTTTAAGCAAAATATAACGTCAAACATGTCAAAAGAGACGGCTTCACTGTTGTTTAGTATCCGGACACCTCCCCATCTTACAAATAATAAATGTTTGACCAAATAAAAGCTTTAGTAAATAAAATGTTGAAGATAAATGTTGAAGATAACACAGACATGTGGCATGATAGTTTGGTCCAAACATTTCAGCAGCTACTCCTCGAATATTAGCGCCTTGAAATCAGAGCAATCCATTTTCAGAGACACTCCTTGGAATGGAGAAGACTTGACGTTTCGGACAGGTTGAATGTCCTGTCCGAAACGTCGAGTCTTCTCCACTATCAACCTTCTCATCTGTTTTACAGTCCTTTTCAGGACTTCACACTTTCAAGAAAGATGGTTACATGTCGTTTTTCGAAGGTTCGTATTTCCGAAGGTTCGTTTTTCCGAAGGTTCCTAATTCCGAAGGTTCGTTATTCCGAAGGTTCGTTACTCCGAAGGTTCGTTTTTCCGAAGGTTCGTTTTTCCGAAGGTTCTTTTTTCCGAAAATGAAATAGGGTTCATAATTCCGAAGGTTCGTATTTCCGAAAATGAAATGAGGTTCGTATTTCCGAAAATGAAAAAGGGTTCGTATTTCCGAAAATGAAAAGGGTTCGTATTTCCGAAAATGAAAAAGGGTTCGTATTTCCGAAAATGAAAAAGGGTTCGTATTTCCGAAAATGAAATAGGGTTCGTATTTCCGAAAATGAAAAAGGGTTCGTATTTCCGAAAATGAAAAAGGGTTCGTATTTCCGAAAATGAAAAAAGGTTATAAATTCAGAAAATATGGCGTCAATCCGTATTTCGGATAGGGAGGAGGGGAAAGACGACCAAGTGTAAAGATATTCATTTCGTACTCAATAATCATAACAATGATGATAACAATTATAATAAAATCCAGAGAAATAGCCATTATATTACTGTAATTACTATCAATATTATCATTATTATTATTATTATAATTATTATTATTATTATCATCATTATTGTTATTATTATTAATATTATTATCATTATTAACAATGTTCCTATTATAATAACCAATATTTGTGAGCGAGCGTAGAGAGCGAGCGCCTCAGGAATACATGTTTCATTTCTCGTAAAATGATATTACTTCGGTGATTAAAATACATACTGATGTATTGAAGAAAGTGAATCATCGGATTCCGGATTAAATTTGCTACAACGAAATTGGCTTGAAGTTATTTATATAATGTATATACCGCTTTGGAAAATGAGACACACCAAAGTTCCAAGTAGATCTTTACAAGCAGAAAATGGCCACGTAATTTTTTGAAAGGGGGAGCTGATGCCTCTTGGTAGAATATCATATTCCCGTTTCTACAATTTGCAAGCGAGCGAAGCGAGTTAGAAAAAAACATAAAACCCTTTTTTTATTGTAATGGAAATGCAATTTCGCCATCAAAAGACAAATATAGAACATGTAATAATGAGCCATGAATAATATTACTTAACTGCTGCCGAATATGGAATATTTGGGCACTTCACTCGCCCTATAAGGGCGTTCACTGTCCCAAACTATTCCGTTTCTAAATCTTACGCGCTAGTGAGCAAGTTAAAAAAAAGGAGATATTGTCTATAGAATAATGATTTTGTTACCAGATAATCCAAACAACGATAACATTTTGAGTACCTTCCCGCCCACAGATAAGGATAGCCGACCATCTCGCTTCCCAAAATAAAAGGATGTTCGGGCACCACGCTGCTGGATTCCAGCGAGCCAAACATTGAGACTTTATTATGTTTAAGACATGTAAGGTGTAATTACTTCGTCAACATTCAACATAAATTGTGATTTAAAAAATACTATGAAAAGTGTATACTAAAAATAAGGTGGGGGCGTCCTGCATCCCTAGCCCTCAGAGCCATCTATTACAGAGTTTGGCCAACTCGGCTCCATGTAGGTAGCAAAATGGCGCTTGTTGCTTTGTTAGGCAAGCACTAAACAAAGGAATATACGCCATGTTGTGCCCAAATAAACCGAGTTGGCCGAAGTCTGTAATATGGCTCTGTAGATGACTCTACAAGCCCTCCCCTCCGGTCCCCAAAACAACAACAGCAATAAAAACAACAACATAATATTACAGAGAGTTCATAAAGGAGTCACTGCTATGTTTACTAAATAGCCTGGCAAGTAGCACAACATATTATAACAAGCATATTATTGATATATACGTATAGGCTATAGGCCAATTATACGATCATGACAAGGGAAATAAAAGAAGCAATAGTAGAGTAACCGGTGCAATATCTAAGTCTGGTCGCATAACTCCATCCAAAATGACATCGTCATCGTAATTCTGGGTAGTCCACTTCATAATAACAATTGTAATAATAATAATAACAATAATAACAACAACAACAATAATATTATCAATAATAAAACTTATAATACTGATAATATTAGTAATAATAATAATAAAAATGATAAAACAGATAATACTACTACTAATAATAATGATAATAATGATAATTATAATAATAACAATAATAATAATACAAATAATACTAGTAATAATAATAAATAATGAATAGATACCATAAACAACCAAAGCCGAAGAAAGATGGATCGTAACAAAGAAGGAGTCTTATCATCAGGCTGATAATAAGGATTATCATAAAAGGAAACAAAAGTAAAACCAAACTATAATGCAAAATATCTCAAACAATTTATGCAGCAGGGCAGACTGAAATCATTGAGCATGTTTTATAACCTTGCAAAAGTATTAACATTTCTTAAAACAGATTAAAATCTTAAATTGTAGAGGTAAATGAATGAAATGCAGCATAGTATGCTGTAAGTAATGACCTTGCTTACACAACTATGCAGCATTTTGTTTGCCGCATATCTGAAATGATCTATGACGCAGATAGTTTTCAAACACTTTACAATTCCAACAGAACTTTACAAAAGCCGTGCAGCAGCTACTTCTTAAGAAAACCAAATTCAAGAAAAGAAAGATAACAAGTGAGCAATAACAAAAATGTTAAAGCCACTGCTATGTAGCACACCGCATCTGAAGAATAAAAATAACTCTTTATACTGGCATATTATGTGTAAGTATATAGGTCAGGTGCAATCGCTAATTGAATATAATGATAATGATTAAAAGCAACATACAACCAAATTTGAAGAATAGTGGATCAAAATGTTAAGTTTTCTTTCAGTCGGGCTAAAATAATTATCATACAGGAATAATCCTAACTATCTATGCCGCATAAATAGATTAAAATCATTGAACATGTTCTTTAACTTTGCCAAAATACCATCATTTCTAAACATGGATGAAAATCTTTCATTTTATACAGCTGCTTACAGCATAATAAATTTGTACAGATTCTAATAAGTTGCTTTATTTTACTGCACAGTCTGCGTTTTTAACAGTTACAACCGCTGACCTGAAGTTTGAAATAACTTTTACAAGCATAACGAATTACAAAACACTAAAAGACATTGAGAGTAAAACAATCCTCATCGTAAAAAATAGAAATAAGGAATTACACATGGAGAAGAAAACATTCTGACCTAAATTAATGGCTTTTATCAACCAGTGCCCCGCCTTATAAGGAGTTGAAGCGATTTATTTGAAACAATCGCAAGTTAAAATCAATCGCAACTGTGTACTTAACATAGGCCTAGGCATAGGCGTACGAGAAGGGGGGCTGCTGCAGCCACCCCCCCCCCCCCCCCCCGATTTTGAAAGTGCAGATATTCCGGCAACTCACACCTCATATTCAGGGAGTGAGGTGCCCGAATATCCTCATATTCCAGTCATTATATGCCGAAATACGTTATTTTTATGATTTTTCACAACGGAAAGGCACAATTATTTTGGTCGCTAGCTTCGCGCGCTCGTAAATTAAAAAAAAGGAAAGTTGCTATATTTTTTACAACAAAAAGGCCATAGGTGCCGTAACAGGGATCAAACCCCCAACCTTCGCGTTTCCAGTCAAGCGCTGTAAACCGTTCGACTACGACACCTCCACACACGCACACACACACCCTCACACACACACACACACACGTTTACATGGCTTTACTTCCGAGGACAACTATTGTTCCTCTATTGTTACTCGTCCTCGGACAGTCGACGGAATAAGGCATAAATTCATTGTCCGCCTTCCGAGGACCATTGTTGTCATGATTTTTTTTTTGTTCTCTGTCCGAAAATGTCCTCGGACATAATGCTAAACAAACGCACACACACACACACACACACACATAAACACTTATTCGATTTTTCTAATCTCGTCCTCTTATTTTCGTCTCTTTTCTCTTCTCCTCTCCTCTTTTATAAACCTTCCCAGTTTTGTGTCTCCATTTCATTTTTGTATTCATTGCGGGGGTGGGGGAGGTGCTTTTCGTCGAAAGAGATCCGCTTTTTGAAGATGGCAATTAAAACCATAATATCCTATCGTTACCCTAAATTTTCCCTTTAACAGTGGTGTAGCTAGAGTCTAGCCATTGTGGGAGCACTGGCACCATTGGAGGCACAAGTCTTTTGGAATAATCTTAAAGCTAATCTAAGACGCCGCTGGTGGAAGAGGGTTGGGGAAGGGGTCCAATCGTCTTCTTTCCTATTCCATTTTCTTTCTTTTTTTCTTATTTTTTCGCCATCCGATGAGGGAGGGGTGGGGCGTGCCCTAAATTTTCCCTTTAACAGTGGTGTAGCTAGAGTCTAGCCATTGTGGGAGCACTGGCACCATTGGAGGCACAAGTCTTTTGGAATAATCTTAAAGCTAATCTAAGACGCCGCTGGTGGAAGAGGGTTGGGGAAGGGGTCCAATCGTCTTCTTTCCTATTCCATTTCTTTCTTTTTTTCTTATTTTTTCGCCATCCGATGAGGGAGGGGTGGGGCGTGCCCTAAATTTTCCCTTTAACAGTGGTGTAGCTAGAGTCTAGCCATTGTGGGAGCACTGGCACCATTGGAGGCACAAGTCTTTTGGAATAATCTTAAAGCTAATCTAAGACGCCGCTGGCGGAAGAGGGTTGGGGAAGGGGTCCAATCGTCTTCTTTCCTATTCCATTTTCTTTCTTTTTTTCTTATTTTTTCGCCATCCGATGAGGGAGGGGTGGGGCGTGCCCGCCCCCTCCCCCCGTTGCTACACCTCTGCTCCTGATGAATTCGCCTTTTTTTACCAGGAATTATGAACCCTATTTCATTTTTCGGAAATACGAACCCTATTTCATTTTCGGAAATACGAACCTTATTTCATTTTCGGAAATACGAACCTTCGGAATTATGAACCCTTTTTCATTTTCGGAAATACGAACCTTCGGAAATATGAACCCTATTTCATTTTCGGAATTATGAACCTTCGGATAAACGAACCTTCGGAATAACGAACCTTCGGAATAACGAACCTTCGGAATAATGCAACAAATGTTCGGAATTACGAACCCTTTTTCATTTTCGGAATTATGAACCCCCAGGCATGGGAAATTAGTGTTTCGGAAATACGAACCTTCGGAAAAACGAACCTTCGGAAAAACGAGATGCCCCAAGAAAGATTACTTCTACACTCTCTGAATTTCTATGTCGCCTTTCCTTTTCTTCTCCTCTCAACTTTTCTCCACTTTCTTCTTCTTACTCAATAGTACGTTTCAGGACTAACCACATGGTGAACCGTAAACCTTCTCCATGAAATGAATCTTCTCTTCAATTGGTTGTGGGAAATTTTTACAGGAAAGGAATATGTGTCAGGACTTTACCTTTACATGAGACATTTCCGGAATGAACCTCAAAGCCAGCAGCACACCGCTGTTGAGGACATTCTCCGGTTACCTTACTGCAGCCTACGTCGTGTAAGCAATGGCACTTGTCGACGCACTGTGGTCCATAAAAGCCGTCGTCGCATTCATCTGGGACTAAAGTACATTGGTAAAAACAATTACTTTAAATACCCATAAATGTTATATGACAAAAATGAAATCGGATGTTCTGATTTGAATTTTGATGTGTTACTTATTTCGACAGTTAAAGGCAGTTTGGATCTTTTAAAACATGTAGATTTAAATGGCATCAATTTTTAATCTAAAGTTCTAAAAAAATAGCTGGTTCCCCACTCCCCAGAGTTAAAAGCTAGTTGCCCAGAGTGAAAACCACCTAAAATTAATCAGAATCTCAAATAAGCGAGCGCGCACACACACACACACACACACTGATACAGGTATATTTGTGTGTCTTTCCCTTCTCTCTATTGTTCATATAGCCACACAAGCAGCAAAAAAAGCCACACAAGCCTGACGGAATAAAGGCATCTATTGTGTTTGACTGTCCAATTAGTCACACAAGTATACCTCCGTTGGCACACACCCACCCACCACACAAACACGCACACACACACACCAAAAACACAACAGCACAATTTGTCATGGGAATTTAGCCTTCAGTATCCATGTACATATACATTTTGAACTATGTAAACTTGGCTCAGAAGGGTCATTCGAAACGACATTATCTTGGTTAATAACAGATACTGCTTATGGCCAGTGGAATTAATATATATTATTCTCGTTATTTTCTAACAGCATGTACTTACTTTGACAGTTTTCCCCAGACCATCCGACTTGACACTGTTGATTAGTCGTATCTGTACACTCCCCAGTGTATCTATTGCATGTTCCTCCAGCACAGTGGCACGACTGAGAACATCCTGCTCCGTACTCACCTACATCACAAGCTGCAGATAGAGAACAATGAATTTATTGACCAAGCTGAAGTAAAACGTTAAAGATTGACCAACATTTGCACAAAGATGTCTTTCAAGCACAATGGAGAACTACCTTCTAACTCGAACAGATCGATAGTTACTTTGTGATGGCTCTGCTTACTGCAGTGGACTCAGAATAAAAAGTCCAGAGATCGAAACAGTCCAACATCTAGGCAAGGCGCGCTTTCAAGTTACATCCTTTATTACCCCCGTACGTCTGACATGTCTGTTGTCACATGCATGTCCTCTTGTTACTCATCTGAAAAGCATTTGTTTATAAACACAGGTCTCCCTGGTTTATGAAAAAAGATATTTACTGTGACGTATCCGAATAAATACCTCATCGACTAGCTATCATCCTGGACAAAAAGTCCCCCCTTGGTCAACTACCCTTGAGCTAATATCCCGATAACAACTATGGAAACCTTCGGACAACTATTAACCCAAATGCTCCTCGCATCGCTACCTTAGGGTAATTGACTTTGGGGTAGCTGTCATTGAATCCTTCTTTGGATATTTTTACCTGAATCACAAGCATGGCCTTTGACACCAACATCGCAAGAACAACCGTAGGGATCAGGAAGGCAAAACATGTAATTGTGACAAGCCTCTGGATTGTCAGAAGATACGTATGTGCATCTGAAATCACAGTGAAATCCAAATCGATTTCCACCGCCAGGCCTGCAAACTGTAAAGACGACAACCATCAAGAAAATAACAGAAATATTCCCAGTTCAGTTCCTTCCTTATCATTTTTATTTCAATACATTGCTTCATTTGTCTTGAATTTTGTCTAAAGTTCATTTGATAAAAAGACCAATAAAATAACAGGTTTATATTAAAAGAGTCAGCATGACCAGTATATCAATATCACTGTAGCGATGAACATCAAGCGGAATTCCCGTTTTCCAAATAACTATTATATTCTACAAATATAGCCTACGATGAAAGAGCTACACAGCCATAAAACTGTTATAGCCTCGTACTATGAAGAAAAAAGAAATATCGCCAGATATTCGCAAGTTGAGCTTCGAATAAACGAGCATTTATTTGCTCAAACCTCAAAGTATAGGTAAGGTAATTTGCCTTGAAGATGAGGGTCCATAATTATAATGGAAAGGATAAGCATAAAACTTAATAAAAATTTCAAGAACAATTATCCATTTGGGGGAATGATTTATTTCCAATCCCCTCTGATTCACTGGATACTCTATACATATATACGTTAGGAAACAAAAACATATACCTTCCAAACAGTTTGCTCCTTTGAAGTTGTTCGGACAGATACAGATCCCTGTCTGGTCATCACAGACACCTCCGTTGTAGCATTTGTCACAGACACCGGAACATTCAGGAGGACCCCATTTACCAGGTGTGCAATCTAAAATCATAAGTGACCACACCCAACGTCGATTTATTGCTTACATGTCATTTTTCGTACAGTTCATAATTCCTAAAAGTTTGTTGATCAGAAGGTTAATCAATCCTGCAGGTTCATCTTTCTCGAATGATTTTCTTTACTCCGAAGAATTGTAATTCCGAAGGATTGTGATTCCGAAAATGAAAAGGTTTATAATTATGTAAAATAATTAGGGTTTATATTATATCCAAGTTTGTTCAATTTCAATTTATTTTCATTTCCTTCAATCAATCAAAATACAAATTATATATCCTGGAATATAAGACCTAGACATATAAAGCAGTAATGCAAGAACAGTGACATAAGAGAATAAATTTATTGATTTAAATTCATGTATATGGAGGGGCATTAAGTAAAACAATTAAGGCTTCTTGTGGATAGGCCCTTGTTAATTAATGATTTACAAACAGGTAGAAGAAAAGAATAATAGGAGAGAGAAAGAAAAAATTAAGTCAAAGAACGGGAACCTATAGGAAGGGAGGGAAAAAACCTTCCGAGGAATGGAAAGGAGACATAGAGTACAATGCAAGACAAGATAAAACAAAGATTGTCAAAAAACGGGTCCATAATTCCAAAAATAAACGCTATATCATATTTGGAATAAAGAACCTTTGAAATAATCAACCCCTTTTCATTTTGGGAATATTATGGACCTTCCGATAAATAAACTTTCGGCTGTCAGACACAACTTCGGAAAAACAAGCACAGGCAAAAACACCGAAAACGGCGTATATCGCATGATGAATACAAAGCCTTCGTTGTTTAATGCGAGGCAGTCTGTACAAAAGGTATGGGGAAAATCGTGCGAAGTCTACCTGTTCCGAATTTACAAATAATGACGTGGATATATTTATTTAAATCATTTGTTTGTCAAATATTAAGTCAAATGTTAGTCATTTTAACGTTATTTCATATGGCAAATTATTCAAGGAATTTGAATTAAATTGAGACACTGTATTATATTTTATAAAAGATATAATAATATATTTTATAGAAGATATAATTTCAACAGTAGATTTCTCCATGTCTTTTGTACACACCTGCATGCCTCGCATTGAACGATGAAATCTCTATATTTATTAAGAATTATAGGCCATTCTCGGCGTATTTACCTGTGCTTGGTTATTGGAAGTTGTGTCTGATTGTTCGGAATTAAACAAATCTTTGGAATGATAATGAACCTTTGGAGTAATGTAACAAATGTTCGGAATTCGAAAACCTTATTTCTTTTTCGGAATTATGAACAGCCTATTATAAGGGAAACTTGTGTTTGGGAATTATGAACGTTCGGAAAAATAACGGTCTTCCAACTGGGCGTAATAAGATTAATGATGATGATAATAATAATAATAAGAATAAATAATATTAAATAATAATAAGAAATAAAAAAAAATAATAATAATGATAATGTTACCCTATACTGGAGCCTAATGATTCTTATTTAGGCATCCCACGTTTTACATCAAAATTTTTCACCTGTCGCATACCTTTATCGCTTGAAATTTTTCTACCTCTATTTACCGTAAAAGTATACATGACTTGAGTCTTTGCCCGTATGTTATGTAACCGACTCTTACGCTTGTATAATTTAAATTGTTTTTGATGTAAAAGTAATAATAATGATAATAAAATGCCTTGTTCTCCCCGAGCCCGACGTTCCGCCGCCTCTGCAAGCATATCATTACCCCGATTTTTCAACGGCAACCGTAGCGCTCAGTGCATTCAAAGAATTCAAAGAATAAATCCTACCAGGCAAATGTAGATTAATGTCTTGCCAAAGGACATTAGTGTCGTGTCAGGGAATTGAACCTCGCACCTTGTGATCTGCAGTCCGGTGACTTATCCACTAGACCACAACAGTTCACTAGAGGACGAAGGCTGATTATTGTTGGGAATTTTGATAAACGAGGTTTATTGTAAAAAGTGGGGACCTAAGTTTACCTACGCAAAATTTTATAAGTTCTGGCATTCCCCCCCCCTGCTACAAAACTAAATCACACTTCTGTATACAGGGAGCAGGAAGAGGATCTATCTTCCACATCCCTGATATATAGGCGTAATTGGTTTCTAATAATAGTCTAAAACAACGCCATGAAGAGGCAATTTTGTTAAATCAATTGTGCAAACCTATACACTTCTGCATTGGGCAACTTTCAATGAAACATGAAAACCTAACCTCGTTTCCTGACTATGTTTTGATGTCTACTGAGTTTGTCTATGTGTTCTACCTTAATATGATTCTGCAAACAAAACGAATTATTATCTAACAAATAAATTCTTACGAATTGATTTTGCGGAAAGTAATTCAGAATCGATAATTCTCTTGTGGCTTGCCGTGAACGAATTGCCTTCAATTACATTGTGATGCCATCGTCCATATAATTCGTTAAAGTCATTTCCAGTTGGTTTAATTTGGAGGGATCATTTTATACTTCGGTGTTTTTTCTATATGCATCATACACGTTGCTGCAACTTTATATCATGTCTAACCTCTTACGATTATTCGATACAAACTTCCACGTCCCTGATCTCTTTCGTTATTGTAATAAATCTCATAGATTCCTTCATCTGATGCCTGGATTGGGTTCTGAAAGACATATTGATGCTGGCCTCCATTGGTTGGATCACCTCCATCTTTCCTCCACGTGGCAACATTTTCATTTGTGTCTCCATGAAAACGGACTTCCATGTTGATGACCACTCCAGTGTCGTTAACGTTGACTGTTTTAGTGAAGACTTCGTCGGTTGGCCTGAATTTTGCTTTACAAAAACAATCAGGATTGTACAAGAATCACCTAAACAACAAACATAACTGACATTGGAAATAGCAATGGCGAATATTTTACATGAATTTGTTTCCCTCAAAGTCTGTTTTCCACAAAACAATGTTTTTTTTTCGAAAAGAATTTCTTCAAATAATCAAAAAGATTGCTATATTGATTGGCTTTTTAGGGGGGGGGGGGGGGTATTTGCGTCAAATATTTTCTCCGTGTTTTGTTTTTCAAGTGCATCCCGCGGGTGCTCTTAATTAAGTACATGTAAAGGGAGTCGCAATGTGTTTCTTAGCTTTAAAACGGCTTGTTTTCATCTCTTTCAATAGAGGGGGAAGGGGGCGGGGCGGTTGTGGATCCACCTCCTAGAGCGTATCTCCTGATACGCTCTATTATTTGTGTTTCAAGTTTGAATATATGGTATATGGTATATGTGGCTGGAGGGGGGAAGGGGGGTCAGAGGTGATTGCTATGCTATCTGTGTGGATCTTTTTTCTCCAACTGATTCATTTTTTAAAATGCCTTTTTGGACGCAATTACGTATACATATTAATGCTTATATCATAATTACAATTTGAGCAAAATAATCAAGTTTTAGACAAGCTCTAAATTAAATTAAAAACAAATACCATCACTTCTTTGAAAGAACGTTGTTATTCTGGTGACGTCACCTCTTGCAGTGGTTGCTTGGCAGAAGAATGGTCCGAATCCATCAATGTGCCACGAGGCTGTGTTCGGAAAAGTGACCACCGTAACATTTGGATAACTTGTGGAATGAGGTTCTGCAGGAGGGGGTGGTGGTGATGAAAGTGATGGTATTGGAGCTGACCTGCCAAACACCAAGCTGGCATCCGTGTCAGGATGACTGCGATAACACTGGTAAAAATGAGCATTTTCTGTAGACTCTACGTTTCCATGACCTCCAGTTAGTACTGTAATATAAACGGCTGCACCTGTAGAAGGACAATTTTTTTAAAACTCTATTTTAATACAGGCGCGGTGATTCTTGATCTGTGAATTTTAACAACGTTGCATGTCCCCTAAACAAAAGGGCGAATCAAAAGGATTGCAATATCACATGAAGAATTACAAATTAAAGACAAAGAGCATAAAGAAGGAAAATAAAAAAATCATACGTGTGATTGCTTTGCTAATTTTCAAAAATGTCAGGTTTGGGTTGAAAATCGGCGGAAGATGCCTGTAGAACTCATCACAAAAGAACATGTTCACTGTGCTCTCTGAAGATCTCATTTCTTTTGGGTAAAATTTTATGACTAATAACTCGTTCCATGCTTTGTGTCGTTCATATCTCTGTTAAGGCGTAAACTTAATTAGTATTAGATTTGCTTACTACCGGCTGGCCATGAAGAGCCACCAAGTTAGTTGACAAAGTCACCCAAATCATGCCTATTGTGTATTAAAACAACCTGGAACCAACTGGAATTTTGCACAAAATGTTAAAGACAATGGTGTTCACTGATGTGTGACCCCAGAAACCTAAACAAGTTACCGTTGGAATGCAAAAGAATTACTCTTTCATAATTATGATATGAGAATTAAACGCCGGTAAATATAAAGTCCACTTGTAGGAAATTTTCAAAGTTGGGTTTCTTCTTATTTTGAACACCCAGTAAATGATAAACTTGACAAATTCCCTTTTCGAACCAGGCTGAATATTATTAAAAAATATGTGCGATTTTTAAGTCGTACCTTCTTATTCCCCACAAGAATTCTTGTAAGTGAAAATTGTTCCGATATATTGGAAAATACAAAGCCCGTCTGACCCAAGGCGCAAATAATCATGCTGACGTAATCATCGCATCAGTGACTGGTCATGCTGGTATAATCTTTTGCGCGTCATGAAAGTGTGATGTCCACAGGCGTAGCCAGGATTTTTCAATAGAGAGGGCGGGGGGGGGGGGGAGGGGCAGACGTGAAGGATCGAACCGCATAGCCAGGATTTCATTTTTAGGGGCGGTTGTGAGCACACGAAGAGTGATGAGCATGCAAAGCGTGCTCCCCAGGGGGTGGGTGCAGGGAGGGGGAAGTTTTACAGCAATTTTGAGAGAAAGAAAAATCCATGTTTTAGGCGGAAAGTTAGAGTTCGACTCCCCGATTGCTTTTCAATTACCGGACGCAATAATGCACTGTATGTAACAGGGGTGGGTGCAGGGAGGGGGAGTTTTCCCCTCCCGCGCGAAGCCCAAAAGCTCTGACGTTTTACCAAGGAGTTCTGTGATAACTCCTTGGTTTTACTGCAAATTTGAGAGAAAGATAACGACTGGTAGGACCTTTTTTAGGCGGAAAGTTATCTCAACGTCCGGACTGCTTTTTTAAATTTCAGTTATTTGGACGTAATACTGCACTGTAACAGGGATGGGTTCAGGGAGGGGAGGGGGGGGGGGGGGGCGCGAAAGCTCTTACGTTTTACAGCAAATTTGAGAGAAAGATAACGGCTCGTAACACTTTTTTTTAAGCGGAAAGTTAGTTCGACGCCCTGGCTGTTTTTCAGTTATTTGGACGCAATACTGCACTGTATGTAACAGGGGTGGGTGCATGGCGGGGGAGTTTCCCCTTTCCCGTGAAGCGCGAAAGCTCTGACGTTTTAGCAAATTTGAGAGAAAAATAAACGGCTTATAACAAACAATTTTTTTAGGCGGAAAGTTTTATATAGCTCGACGCCCTGACTGCTTTTCAGTTATTGGGGCGTAATACTGCGCTGTATGTAAAAGGGGTGGGTGCAGTGATGGGGAGTTTTTCCCTTTTTGCGCAAAGCGCGAAAGCTCTGACGTTTTAGCACCATTTTTTAGCGGAATGTTAGTTCGACGCCCTGGCTGCTTTTCAGTTATTTTGTTCATAATACTGCACTGTACGTAGCAGGGGTGGGTGCAGAGAGGGGGAGTTTGCCCCTTCCCGCGCGAAGCGCGAAATCCTGCCGTTTTAGCAAATTAAGAGAAAGATAACGACTCGTAGCACCTTTATTTTTTTAGGCGGAAAGTTATTTCGACGTCCGGAATGCTTTTCAGTTATTTGGACGTAATACTGCACTGTAACAGAGATGGGTGCAGGGGGGGGGGGGGGTGAACTTCCCCCTTTCTGCGCGAAGCGCGAAAGCTCTGATGTTTTATTCCCTTTTTTAAAGCGGAATGTTAGTTCGACGCCCTGGCTGCTTTTCAGTTATTTTGGTCGTAATACTGCACTGTACGTAGCAGGGGTGGGTGCAGAGAGAGAGAGAGAGAGAGGGGGGGGGGGGGGGTTCCCCCTTCCCGCGTGAAGCGCGAAAGGTCTGATCTTTTTTAGAGAAAGATAACAGCTTGCAGCAAACAATTTTGTAGGCGGAAAGTTATATTTCGACGCCCCGACTGCTTTTCAATTACTTGGACGCTATATTGCACTGTATGTACAGGCCAGTAACTAGGATTTTTGCAGGGGGGGGGGGGGGGGGTGGGTTTACCATTGGAAAAAGTGGTTCTTTCTGAGGAAGCGAAGTGACAGAGTAGGGGTGTCGGGTCAGGGGGTGTGCCGCTACAAGGGTATGCGAAGCGAAGCGAGCGAAGAAAAATCCATAGGACAGCGACGTGCCTGAATATTGCAATAACATCCTATGGAAATATTCATGGACCTCGCTGCCTGGAACTATCTCATTTCTAAGATTTGCGAACGAGCTGCTCATTTCAATTATAGAAAGTAAGGTTACCCTTATTTCTCGGCGCCATGGTGATAAGGCAGTGACGTGCCCGAAAATTGTCATAACATTGAATATTCATGGACATATTACAATAACATAGCCTACTATGTAGATATTCTCGCTGCCTGAAACTATCTCGTTTCAGAGTTTTGTGATTGAGCGAAGCTAGCGATTGAAAACGCACTTTACTATCTCCCAAATGTTTTTCAAAACACCCCAAGTCTTATATTGGGGCAACTTGTTATTTCTGATTATAGTTTCCAAGAAGTCGATGTTTTATAAAATACTCTCCTGGCACTCGGGTTGAACAGGATGTAGTAGATGGCCATAATTTAAGGGCCTGAATGACTAGACCGGGTCAGCCAGGAGTACTCCATGCAAGTGAACAGACACATGAAATACCCCTCTCTCTTTTCCAGTAATATTTGGAATCCTACACAGTGGTAGTATATGTTCGGGCTTCACATTTGACCCACTCCCTGTCAAATAATTCTGACTACGCTCATGCCCATACCTTTGGAGGGGCACACCCCCTGACCCGACACCCCTACTCGGTCGCTTCGCTCCCTCATAAAGGTCCACCACTTTTTCCAATGTTGAACCCCACCCCGCCGCCCCGCAAAAATCCTAGTTATGGGCCTGAGTATGGTTTCTATATTTCACTTTTATATTCCATTACCACAGATTTCATTTGAGTCTGCTCATGCTTATCACTGCTTATTTTCCCACTTAAGCAATATATCTCTTTGTATTGTCAGGATTTCCTGTCCATTCTAACACTTCTCAAAGATCAAAATGCATTTCAATTTCGTCCCATAGTCTGAAAGGAATCAATAATCATCCAAATATCAGAAGTTTAATAATTAAAATGTCATTCAACAGTTTCAATGGTCAATCAACTTCAACATATCTCCATTCATTTTCGTCAGATTTCATTCGAATTCGTCCGACCTGGCAATCTACTGCAAAATTTCATCATCAAATCCATCTTTGGGAAGTCGATTTCAAGAAGTTGTCATTCAAATTCGTCACATAGACCTTACAACGAGCGGTTGACGATTTTGAATAACTCTTTGAACTCTTTCAGTCCTTGACAAAATCGATAGCAAAATGAAAAATAAATTCCGAAAATGAATGGCCAAAGACGTATATTAACTATATAGGCCTTATTATTAAGTTGCAGGACAAAAGCAAATAAAAAAGTGTTCAAATTGACTGGAAACCCGGCTGGGAACCCTATTATCTCACATTATTTTCCACTTTCCTTCCTCTCTCCCCTTCCACGTGACCCTCTTGTGCGCCCCTCCCCTATCTAAGCCAGTTGGTATGAAAATTTAACCTAAAAATCACTATTCTGATCATGTCACTTTGGATAATTTATTTTCGCCTTATGATTCTTTTTGTTGTTGTTCAAGCAGAGTTCTGCTCACTATAGGTTTTCCTGCCCAATTTCGTCAAAATTGAATCCGATTTAACGATGCGATCATTCAATTTCGAGCGAATGTGAATGATCACCGAGATCAACATTCCAAAAGTTAACTAGTGCATTCAATTTAATTTTATTAGCATGCGATTTCATGATTTCCTCACATAAACATGTACAAAGCGCGTTGAAATAAAAATGCACGTAAAATGCATTCAAATTCACACCAGCACTGCCCTGATGAACGTTAAAATCAAATTCACGAATATATAGGAAGCATTTTCAGCATTTGGGCATTATTTTTCGTTACTGCTTATGTTCTTTGTAATCTGCATCTGTTTGAATAAATTATGCAAACTTTATGTACCTTGAAATGGTATATTTGCCTTATATTGAACTTTCTCATTCCTCTGACAAACCGTCATCGAAGCAACAGCTCATATAAATCTACTTTCATATACATACAATCAGGCCCCTGGGAACGATTTTGTTACTGGGGGTGCAGTGAGCAGATTTTTTTTGAGGGTATGCAGTTGCTTATTTATGAATGGCGCCCGAGTTAAAAGATTGAAGTTGCTTTAAGTGCAAGGGCAAGTGTGCCCTATAGAAAACTGGGGGTGCTACAACCAGCGGCGGATCCAGGATTTTGTGATATTCACCAAATTTTCTGACAAGCAAAAAAAAAAAAAAAGTCCTTAGCGTTTTGGGTCTCTTTTTAATTCCAAAAATCTCTGACAAGCCCCCCGCAAAAGGTCATCAGTATTTTGCTGGCTACAGCACCCCCTACAGCACGCCGCACCCTGAACCTTCTAGGGGTGCTATGCACCCCCTCAAACAATTCTGGGGTACTGTACCACCCCAGAACCCCCCGGCTCCTGGGGCCTGCATACAATTAATTTATACACGACTATGGCGGCGGCTCGAGGAGAGTAATGAATATCTCAAATACGGACAGAATTAGGTTGGCTGAAGCATTTGACAACCAGCAAGACTCCCTAGAACTGGCCGACACTCTAGGAATAAATATGAAATATGATTAAAATTGACTTTGAAAATGAAAGTTTGAAAATGAGAAGGAAATTATATAATCAAAAACAGTGGAAAGGGATGCATATGACGTGAGAAAAATGAGGTAAGAATTACATAGAACTACAGAACTCGTTTGAATTCGAACGTTCAAAGTGCGAAGGTGTGTGGCTATAAATGAAATTGAAATACAGATCACAACAAAATTATTCATACCCCTTGGAAAATTCTAGTTTTTTTCATTTTTCCTAAAAAATGAATGGTAAACTGAATTTAATTACACATCACTTGAATACATTCAGTTATCATCTGCAAATGAATGCTGTTTCTGGTTTCACCTCATTTGCATAACAATAGAAAAGGTGAATTATCCAAACTGGGTGATGTTCAAAATTATTCATACCCTTGGTGATCTATTGACTTTGTCAATCAGTATGAATCCAGTCCTTGTGATTAATGCTCGTAACACTTTCTTCACACTGTCACAATGCTTCTGGAGGTCTCTACTGAGATATCAGGCCAATACCTGGTCTCCAAAGGCCCAATCTCCTTGAGGATGTTGTCCACACATGCCATCACCTGGTCTTCAGGGGATTTGGTGGATTTAAAGCAGATTTTGTGTTTGCAGGTGGTGTAGTTTTAGACGTCATGAGGATAGAACTATGATATTGATATTTCGTTAATATTCCTTACATTTTAATGACAATTCTGTATTTCTAAGTTGAAACAAAGCACTCTTCCTGGAGGGACTTCCCTAGAGGCCTTCACTGTTGCGCTGTCAAGGGAAGGTATTTCCCGATACTTTTGTTCCATTATTATTAAGAATGTTTAGGGAGGCCATGGTAGTTGTCTAAAGGTTGGATGGTGCCAATTTTATCAGTTTATTCAGTTACACTGATTGACACATTTTTGATATGGACACCTGCAAGTGGGTACTCTAGTGAAGCTTAAAATACTGATCTTTATGTTCCAGTGCACTGTCAAAGTGGTAGCATTTTGTGCACGGCAGCTGGTAACATGGAGGGCATATGGTATAAATTTGGTTTACATTCATTTTGATATCAAGGATTGTAGCTTTCATACCAAAGATACAAAGAATATACCATATGAAGAATGATATACAGTAACAGTCAATGTGGGATGTGTATGGTACTCAAAGGTTACATACTGTTATTCATGGTGACCCGACGTTAGAGTCATGCAATGACTTTAATATCACCAACATGGCCTTCCTGAGCACTCTGATTAAGAATGGGGCCAATGAATAAAGGTGAACCCTCCCACAGGCAGTGCAAAAGGGAAGGGCTCTTCAGGAATGGTGCTTTGCTTCATAAGTAGATACAGAATTTTCATTAAAATGCATGGAATAAATGACCGAAAATTTCAATATCATAGTCCTGTCATCATGAAGTCGATAACTGCATCACCTGTAGGACACAAAATCTGATGAACTCCCTGAAGGTCA
Source organism: Heliocidaris erythrogramma (assembly GCA_025617745.1). Classification (NCBI taxonomy): domain Eukaryota; kingdom Metazoa; phylum Echinodermata; class Echinoidea; order Camarodonta; family Echinometridae; genus Heliocidaris; species Heliocidaris erythrogramma. Next base: position 30,932,819 of record CM046865.1, on the reverse strand, counting down.
GGTGAAGGCATGTGTGGACAACATCCTCAAGGAGATTGAGCCATTTGAGAACAGGTACTGGCCTGATATCCCAGCAGAGACCCCTCCCCGGAAGCCTAGTGACGGTGTATTAAAATAAAGTGAATTACAAGCATTAATCACAAGGATCGGATTCATACTGATTGACAAAGTCAATAAATCTCCAAGGGTATGAATAATTTTGAACATCGCCCAGTTTGGATAACTCACCTTTTCTATTGTTATGCAAATGAGGTGAAACCGGAAACGGCATTCATTTGCAGATGATAACTAAATGTATTCAAGTGAAGTGCAAGTAACTTCATTTAATCATTCATTTTTAGGAAAAATGCAAAAAACTAGAATTTTCCAAGGGGTATGAATAATTTTGTTGTTAACTGTAGGTATTGGGGACGAAATTGAACGTCTATCCAGCTGGCGCGAAATTGAATGACAACTTCGCGTCGTTAAATTAAATGGATTTCTCTCTAAATTGAACGAAATAAAATTTAAAAAGAATTATATAAAACTAAATTGAATGCTCAGAGAATGAAAATGAACCATGAGAGCAGAGAGTTGACGAAAATCGTTCGAACTTGAACGCCTATTCATGAATTCGAATGCAACTGTGATGAAATTGGGCGGGAAAACCTATACAAACGAATTTGAATAATTCTTTGAATGACGCTTTGAAAAAAATCAGTTGCAACATGGCATAGTTTTGGCGTAATTCAAAACAATTGTTGTTCCTTTTGTTAGAAAGGAAACATATAGTCATGTTTTTTACGAGTTTGTTCACATTCAAAATATGTGGGAAAAGGTTAGCATTGAATTCAAGTATCCTATTTTGAAAGATTTGAAATGGGAGAAAATTTATTTAGGAATTAATATGGAAAATGTGAGGAGAGAAAATTTAGTAAATCATCTTATTCTATTAGTTAAATGTAGGGAAAGAGGGACACGTCCGACCGAAAAAGAAATTAAAGCAATGATGTCAGACAATTGAATAGAAGATTAAAAAAATGGCTTTGGAAAGACTGAGGTACCCTCTTATTACACCTTAGAAAATGGGAAAATTTTGATTTCCGGGACGTAGGGATGGACATGGGGAGCTACGTGTGCTTAATAACACCGAAATCATGAAGGAAATTCTGAACTGTAGTCTTTTAAAATCTGAGGCGGAACAACAGACACAATGGGGGGAGGGGGGGGGGGGGGATTTTTCCTTTTTTTTTTCTTCTTCTTCTTCTCATTTCTTCCTTTTCTATTTTAATCTTCATTTTTATATTTCCCCCATTTTTTATCATAATAAAGACTTACAGATTTTGCATAATTTACTATTTAATACATGCATGTAAAATATTATGGTTACTTATTGTTATTATTATGTAATTTGGCACAATGATACTGGCATGTGAATATATTTTTTCGTGTATTTTACCTTGATTATTGTGAAAATGTTATTTTGAAAAAGGAAGTAATAAAAGATTCTTAAACACAAACAAAAAATAATGTACAAAATTCGAAAATGAATGGTGAAAGCGACATTGATTAATTATAGATTTGCCAGATTAGGAAGTTACGGGACAAAATCAAAATAAAATGTAATAATAATAAATAATAATAAATAATATTAATAATATTTAAATATTTAAAAATATTAAAATATTTAAAAATATTAAAAAATGTTTAAAAATATGTAAAAATATGTAAAAATATGTAAAAATATTTAAAAATATTAATAAATATTAATAAATATTAATAAATAAAATAATAATAATAATTAATAATAAATCATAATAAATAATAAATAATAAATAATGATAAATAATAAATAATAATAAATAATTATAAATAATAAATAAATAAATAATAAATATAATAATAATAACAATAATAACAATAATACAAGTAATAACAATAATAATAAAAAAAAAAAATAATAATAATAATCATCATCATCAGTGACGCTTATGGCGCTTGGACATTAGTACTCGGTTATAGCCGAGCCGCCAAAGTAACTACCGCTCAAGCATATCAGGTACCCATTTACTCCTGGTTGGAGAGTGGCAAATCTAGATTAAAATAGACGGAAAGACCCTATTTTCCTTTTCCATCATCTCTCCCCTCGCTTCTTCTTTTTTTATTTATCTTTTTTTTTGTAAGCGGACCTCTGCTCGCCAACGGGGGGGGGGGGGGGGGGGGGGGGGGGAGGGGGAGGAGGATCGAAACTCCTAAACCCTTCCCCCACCCCTTAGTTACGGGCCTGATGTAACAGGGGTGGGTGCAGGGAGAGGAGAGTTATTGCCCCCTTCCCGCGCGAAAACTTTGACGTTTAGCAAATTTTGAGAGAAAGATAACGGCTTGTAGTGCCTTTTTAGGTCTTTTCTGTCACTTCCCCCGCTTTTTCGCTCTCGTTTTTTTTCTTTAGTGGCTGATAGGGGGGGGGGGGGGATGCCCTCCCGGTGCCCCTGTCTCCGCCAGTGGTGATGTTCTTTAAAAAGTCACTGTTAAATGAACAGTGCAAACTACACCTTTAATAACTTGCGTATGAGTCAAGTCACTTTGGAATGGTCTCGTGTGAGCCGGGCTAAGGAGTGAACATAATCTTCTTCTCTCGTATGTCATCCACATCAGTCAAAATTGGCAGTTACTGAGGTAGGTGACCAGGTCTGGGTTGTCTACTTCTGAGAGTGGGCATGGGGGTCTCATCACACGACACTCATTGATAACATGGACATGGGTTTGTACATGGGCAGAGGTCAGAGTCTGTGATTCCCCATCTTTTCATGATTGCTGAACATAATTATAGTCTAAGTCACCAGCTATGAATAATAATAGTAATAATAATAAATCATTTATTGAGCACATGAGCTATATTATCTATATATTCTAATGCGCTGCAAGAACTCTTAAATGCCTCTGCCGTATAATGCTACCTGATTCAAAGCCTGGACACAAATCAAAAAGATATAGGTTTGTTTATGTTTAGAATAAATGAGATTTCACTTTTGATTTAAAGTTTTCTAATGTCCGAGCTGTCCTTATATCTAATGGCAATCTGTTCCACAATCTATGGGCTGCACAAGAAAAAAAGGATCGGTCGCCTATGGTTGTTTTTGTTTTAATTTAAAGCTATAAAGCAAGAGTTGTGTTGGTTTACACTATTTAAGGGAGTTTGAATGCAACATTTACTGTCATTCACAAACTTCATTTACACAACTCATCAGTTTTATCCTAGGCTGTCTCTATTTTGTTCCTTTCTAAATGTAGACCGGTATAATATTCGAAGTTCACTTTTATTAGACATGTTACATGATTACCAGTTAGAAATATAGCTAATTAATTGTACAATACACTTACCCTCTGGTACTCTACAAAACAATGTCACAACCAAACATGTCATGAATGCTTGGATTATATTCCGTAAATCCATTTTGCCGACTTTCGTGCATCGTAACTCAAAGACGAATGGAAAATGCACAATTTAAAGTCATTTATGAAACACCCCCAGTTCATCCACATACCACAAAAAATGGTACAGTACCAAATCATACGGGATAAGATACTTTTTCATATATGTATAATAATTTTGCGTTCATAACTGAGTTTTAAGCAAAATGGCAATTTGTATATTTTTTTTTACTCACACTGTAGTTAATATTTACCAATTGTCATTATTTACACATCAAATAAAAGAGGAATTAGAAATTCGTGATATACCCTATTTGTGTATTAGAAATGAGACGAAATTGGTGAAAAATAATGTTATTTTATGACCAAAAAATGGAAATGAAACGAAAAGACACCTTTAAGAAATCACATAGTTTTTATTATGTGCCAGGTTGAATTCGACATGAATGTGAAGGGCAATATCTATACTTTACAAATTGGCCCGAATTAACAAAGGGGGTTTCGGTCAAATCCATAGTCTAAACCACAATGGTTTAAACCCCCAACTGAGGCCACAGGTTCAAAACTGCAATTCTCGAAAGAACATTTATCAATCAAAAATAATATATCGGGGCAAATCAAGGGGGAACTACATATTTGCCACATACTTTCTTGGGGGGGGGGGGGGGGGGGATTACCCCCTCCCCCGGATCGACCCCCTACTCTGAATAAATCGGGGTTTGTTCGTTTGTTTTTCTTTTTTGCACCCGGGGCAAAAGGGATGTGGGGATAGCCTCCTTTGGCCCATCCCCTCCACATGGCTACGCCTATAATTGAAAATAAACCCTTTTCACAACATTCCTTCGATTTCATGCAGCTTAAATTATCACAATGATGTCTACTTGTCCCACTGGTTAAGGTATGGAGTGTTTTTACTTTACTGCTAAAGGGCAGAAGAGTTTATTTGCATAAGTTCTGCACATTGTAAGTCAACATCAATAACGTCATTATAATCACCATCATCGTCATCGTCATTGCAATCGTCATTATAATCATCATCATCATCAATATCATGTCTGTCATTGTCATTACAATCATCATCATCAATTTCATCTCTGTCATCGTCATTATAATCTTTATCATCAATATCATCCCTGTCATCGTCATTATCTGCTTCGGAACACAGTAACTGGCGACAATCGGTGTAGTTAAGTTTTGATTTCCCTGCATGTATTGTCGCTAGCCGCGGAGAGAAATATAGGATACAGCCTCAAAAAGCAGCACAGATTGACGCCCACGACGTTTTGTTGTTTTGATATTTTTAAATATTTTATTATTAAGGGGTGTCACGCTGTTGCATGATCTCAGTGTGCCATTATACATCCTAATTCTAAATACATTTATGAAGTAACATATTTTGATCAAAATTTAGAAGACCTCTGCCGCATAATGCTACTTGATTCAAAGCATGGGCACAAATAAAAGAGATATAGCTTTGTTTATGTTTAGAACAAATGTGTTTTCACTTTTGATTTAAAGCTTTCTAATGTCCGAGATTTCCTTATATCTAGTGATAATTTGTTCCACAATCTAGGGGCTGCAAAAAAAAAAAAAAGATAGGTCGCCTAGGTTTATTTTTGTTTTAATTTAAAGCTATAAAGCAAGAGTTGTGTTGGTTTACACTATTTAAGGGAGTTTTAATGCAGCATTTACTGTCATTCACAAACTTCATTTACACAACAGTTTCATCCTAGGCTGTCTCTATTTTTCCTTTGTAAATGTAGACCGGTAAAATATTATAAGTTCACTTTTATTCGACATGTTACATGATTACCAGTTAGAATAATAGATAGTGAATTGTACAATACACTTACCCTCTGGTACTCTACAAAACAATGTCACAACTATACATGTCATGAATGCTTGGATTATATTCCGTAAATCCATTTTTGCCGACTTTCGTGCATCGTAACTCAAAGACGAATGGAAAAAGCACAATTAAACGCACTAAAAAGGGGACTGAGCGAGTCGTAGGGTGAATTGAAGCAGATTCAATATGTGAATGATGGCAATGTCATTTTAGGTTGTTGTTACAAAGTCATCGTATTTTTACCTGCATCAGTTCCTCTTTAAAGTCAAATCGCAGGTCCCCCAAAGCGCTCTATTTATTTTCCAGTTTTGCTTGACTGGGTCAGTCTCTGAATACATAAAGAGCAGGAACCCCCAGGAACATCGAACTTCCAAATGATTGAATGGACTACCGTGTGAGTAAAAAATCAAAGGATACACTTAGAATGTTGTTATTCATTTTAAAACTTAGGTTTTAATGAAAACTTATGTTTTGAAAAAGCATTTTAACCTGCGTAATTTGTTACCGTTTTTAAGTGGTATATGTTCATGCTTGGATAAACAGGAGGCATGGTTTGCGTGAGTGTAAAAATCGACTTGCGCCAAAGGGGATGAAATAAATGTATCAAGCGATGTAGCAGCAAAGACACACACACACACACACACATGAGACACACACTGAGGTCATGTTGAGGATTAGGTGAAAGGACATAGTTAATAACTCATTATCACAAATAAAGCTAAAGAGGATCCACGATGACAGATATTTACAATATTACTTTCAAGATGGACTTTTAGATGTTGATGAACAATTAACATCGTTATCGTTAAATACTTTGAAGCGGCAAGGCAAAAAATAAGAGTTTGACAAAGCAAATTGAATCAGAATATTGTTTGTTTATATTTATTTTACTCCAAATGAACACCATGACTATGTGCTTGTTTGTGTGTGCATTTGTGATGCATTCGTGTTTGCATGATGTCTGCTTATGATGAGTACACCATGTGAGAAAAAAAAATAAATGTGTGTGTGGGCTTTTTTTTCATTTTCCGTAGTGTGTGGGTTTGTGTGTGTGTAACCGTATGTGTGTTTTAATACGTGTGTAATGTTTAATTTTGTTTGGGACGGTTTGAGCGTTATTTGTATCTGCAAGGCCGAATTAATGCCCCTATTCAAAATGTTTTGTTCAAACATCACATAAGGAGTACGTTGGCGCAAGTTGATTTTTACACTCTCGCAAACAATGCCCCCTGGGGGTGTTTCATAAAGCTGTTCGTAAAGCTACGCGGAGAGATACATGATATAGCATGCAGCAGGCGTACTTTTTTGGAGAAGAGCAAAATGTGTCGTTTTGGTTTGGCCTTACACAATTTAGCGAAAAGTGGGTGGACAGCGAATTTCCCGTGCTTTTCCATGTTCAAATATGCACGACTATACATGTATTTGGTCCGTGCGTTTTAGAGAATTCTGTATGACTTAGTTGCAAAGCATTTGATGAAAATTTTGTTGTGTTATATTGCGTATGTTGTTTTGATATTTGTTTATCTTTTATTTGTTTTTAAGGGGAAGGGGGGGGGGGGGGGTCATGCTATTCAACTGAAAGCTTATAATTATATCAGTATACCATACCCCCTAATTCTACTACATTTATGAAGTAACAGATCAAATTTTAGAATACGGTTTGTTCTTTCTTGCCTAAGGCGCCTAAATGCCTGTGTTTTTTAATGCCTTGACCTTGGATTTGGATGCCTTGGCCTTGAGGGTTCCAAGCCTTGATCATCTCCAGAATATTCAAGGCATTTTCAAGGCATTTTCAAGGCATATGGAATTTGCTATATTCGCAAGTCAACTTTAACATATTTTGGTTGGTTCGTGCAGTAACACTAAATCATGGACATTTTAGCTAACACAGCATCTAGGTAATCATGACTTGAGAAATTATTTCATGTTTTACAAATTTTTAGATTAGTATGATAGAATGATGATGATGATAACCTTAATACCGCATGCATTATACAGGTGCCGATTGGAACCAATGTACTTGCATTGGTTTACTTGTCTTTCTGTGAACATTTTGTAAGTTTAAATGAAGTAATTACAAAATTTGGTGAATTTGCTAGGTCAAACCGTCAAAGGCTTCTCCCATATTCTTAATTCCATTGCCATAGGCAAAAACTGGTACTATATAAATTCTAGGTGGAGGCCTATATCTGCATTATTTTGTGCTTTGTTTGGCAGGGGCCACTTGAATAAGGCGCAAATTCATAATTTGAGAAAAAGAAAGGGTAGAAAAAAAAGACAAAATTATGTTATATTGTGGATTGTAAACGCTCCAATACTCGGGGTAAATTGAATTAGAACTATTTTTCTTAGGGTATGAAATGATGATTTTGTCAAGCTTATTCGCTTTGCTCCTCCACACATACGTTGCATCAGGATCTTGTAATTTCATGCCCCATTATAGTTTAGAAATAGTTTGAAAAGGGTTATAAATTGAAAAAAAAAAAGAAAGAAAAGAAATGTAATTCTTGTTACTTTGCTCCCTAATATACACGTAGGCCTGTAAGTTTCATCAGCTTCTTTTTAAGTACTTTGTCCATAATAGGATAAAGCTTGCAAACTGAAAGGTTAAACATTTGAAATAAATCTGAACTTTCTCGTTTGCCTTACTAAATTCCTCGACCAGAATTCTCCTGTATTTCCATGAACTTGATACCCCCATTTGAGAAAACCGTTTATCAATGTTCATATTAACGCTCCTTTGTGCATTTTCTTGGGTAAAGTGCATAGAATTATTTTTTAGAGGAATTAAAATATGCAAAAAAGCTACTACTCGATTGATTTGCTGTCTGGCTTGTAAAGTTACATATATTCATCTCTCTCTCTCTCTGTGTCTCTTTTAAAGGGGGGGGGGGGGGAGAGAAATTTCAATGTTAGCTCTGAGCGCCATAATCCCAAGATATACCAGTGGAGCACCAGTTGCTATTGAACCTTGGATGAGACCTCACATTCACTATAAGCAAGAAACCTTAACTTGTGATTTGGGCCTAACAGGAAAATCAACTGGAGAAAATGGACATTGTGGGCTTGAGAGCAGTGACATATGTATCTCCTGTTAAAATCATTGTGAAATACCGTGCCTTGCATGACTTCTGAACCAAATACAGACTCTAAATCAAGGTTTGTTAAAGATAAAGTCCCGATATTTGAGGCAAGAGCACTATATAAAAATATGAAATCGCTCTTTATTAGTCAGCTCGCTTCGCTTACCAGCTATGTTCTGAGAAGATAACAATTACATTTACAAACAATAGGTCATGAAAAGGGGGGTTATGAAAAGTAATATATATATATTTCCCCCAGGTCTTTTTAGTAGCCCCTTTTCCAAAAATATGCCTTTTTGCAATGACCCGACCCCCCCCCCCCCCCTCCTGAAAATGTTCAGCCACCTCTGCTGTCATTTGATTCTTGAAGGCAGTGTCTACTTTCTTATTCTGGGTGTGAACCTCCGTAATCAATGGCGGAAATATGCAGGATTTTTTTTCATCAGGGGACGGAATAGAAAGATAGGCCGCCCCCTAAAGAATAAAATTGGGTAACACATCTCCTCCACTGTCCATATTTATATGTTCCATTTCCCCATCGTTTATCATTTTTTAATGCCTTGGCCTTAGCCTTGAGGTTTCAAGCTTTGGACTTAGCATTGGCCTCGAGTGTCAAAGCCTTGGCTTTGGCCTTTAATAGCCTTGCTAGTCAATGCCTTGGCCTTGAGGGTTTGGGCCTTGACTACAACACTGACGGTATGTAGGCATTTTTGTGGTTTGGGGACAATTATCATCCCTGACAATTATACCCGGGACAATTACTTTACGGAGAAATACTCATTAAAAAAAAAAAAAAATTGTGCCTAGTTTACATTTGGCCTGCGATTGGTCTACGGAGCCCGTACCCTGCCCGTATCCCCCTTTTTTGTACGGCCTCCGTGCGGAGGCAGGAGGAGGCCGTGAGATTTTCGTACGAATTCACGGGCTCCGCGGCCTCTACGATTTTGTTTCGCGGGAAGTTACACAAATTTGAAAAAAATCGTAAACCCGTAGCCCGTAGACATATGTCGTAGGTGGCATTGCACAATCCCCGCACGGGCATGGCGCGGAGTCCTCGCGCTGATCGTGCAGCATATTTTGGTGAACATGAGGGCAAAAAAAGTCTTACAGAGAATGTACACTCATGAGACATTCGCACGGCCATAGCACAGCTATCGCAAGGTTGCCGCTGACTGCCTGTGCAGTACCCGTGGTTTTGACAACCCAGTCTCACACTTAAATAGACGAATAGGGTCATAGTACCAATCACCGTTAATATGACGCTCTTGGTCAATTTAAGGGACATTTATATTGACGCCATCTACGTTTGCAATCATGATATTGGTTTGGGCAGAGTTGAGGTGGAACGAAGTCACTAAAGTGTTGTACGGAATTAACCGAAACTCTGAGGAGTGAATGAGGGGCGATTTATTTCACGATAACGCCACTGTTTTACCCATTTCCATTAAATAACTTTGAAAAACAAGACATACTTTTAATGCAAAAATGGACACAAATATTTATGATCGATTCAGCTTTCTTGGGTAACTCGGCCACGATTGCAAACGTAGATGACGCCATTATAAATATCCCTTAAATTGACCAAGAGTGTCATATTAACGGTGATTGGTACTATGACTCTATTCGTCTATTTAAGTGTGAGACTGGGTTAGGTTTTGAGCAGTCATCCCGAGGCAACCCCACAGCTCCCGCACCATGGCCGCCTTGAGACGGATCCAAACATTTTTCAGATGGGCTCTGTACGATTTCTGTGCGGAGGTTGCAGAGGCTGCACGGCAACTGCACTGAAATTGTACGATTTTCGTACAATCTCCGAACAGCCTTTGTACGGATTTGCCCTGCACTGCCCCGAGCGCCAATATAAGAAATGGCACAATGCTCGTAGGTATTTTTAAACACAAACACTGTAGCAATGAAAATCGTAGACCAATTTATCGTACAGCGCCCGGGTCAAATGTAAACTAGGCATTAGATACACAGATGTAGCTTCCCGGGATGTTGCCATTGGGTCTAGTTTTCGCGCGGGAATGGTGCTAGAAGTCTGGGGTGAGTATACCCTCACACGCTTTATATCAACTGCATGATATCTTACAAAACACCAAAAATTAATATGCAAGCATATTTGTGACCTGTACGACCTGTACTACCAAAACTTTATTCTATTTTCGAAATGCAGACTTCCCATCTCGTATTTCCGTAATTTTCTCAATGCATTCGTGAATAAAATTGGCATCGTCTTAAAAAGAGTAAGGACAATCCAGCAAACACCATAAAAAGTTAAGTTTGTTGACTAAAGAAAAATCAGAAAAGCGGATTCGTGACGGTTTGAACAAAATTGGAAAAATGCAATAGTTACCATGGTTACACATCGACATCAAGCAACTCGGTCTCCTGCGAATGTTCGGAGTAATGCATCCTGCATTCACAAATTTTGTTAATTGTAAAATTTTAATTTCACACATGCATATTTTATTTGTATTTAGAAGTAAATTCTTAATGTCTGAAAATGTGTTTATATATTTTCAGTAATATTAGATTATTTTGTATTATGTTATTTAACGCAGAAATAAAATTCAAACAAACAAACATAATAATTATTATGGGGATCTCCGATAACAGACTTTAATAGTGATTCAACTGTGACATGTGCTGTACAGCAAGCTATCATTAATTTCCAGTTCTGTCCAAAGCGTCTTTCTTCAGGGATGCAATAAAGATATATCATGGATAGCATCTCGTGTTAAAGGTTCTCAAAAAACGGAAATGTAATGTAATGTTCGCATATTTCAATGGCTGATGGACAAGGCTATTGAAATTGCCTTAGGTTCATTGTCGAAAGTTTTGACGATCCTATTAGACCAACTTGCTATGTAACGTCTCCTCTTACATTGTTTCCAGTCGTATACTGACTCCATTTGGGCACTCGAGCTCCGTGCTCGTAGCCAACTTGTTCATGTCGGCTTCAAGAAATTGCCAGTATTCCATGCCCTTCTTTTCCGTATTGTTCGTCGCCCCAAGTCTCAAATAAAATTTTCGGGTTCGTTGGTTCCTCGAGAGGACGTCGAAGTTGAGACTGACGAGGCCCCAATCAGTGCAAATTTATGAGTGAAAATTTACGCCTTTTTAGAGAAACAAGAAGAAAAGAGGAAAAGATTCGGATTCCCCCTTTTTTGTCATTTGTAAACATTTTCTTGCTTAAAATGTTCTCTGAATTGAAAAATTGCAATCACTTCTTTTTACTAGATATGGAATCTATATTTACAAGCACTGGTATTTTTTAAAATTAATTAATTTCCCTTATATTTCACCCAAATTTAATCTTGTGCTCTGTATGTTTTAGCCCCTTTTATTGCTTTCGGGGCAAATGCCCAGAGGGAGAACGAAGTATTCACACGATGCATGCACTTCGCGTGTGAAAAGGCATTCGCCCAACACTTCATCCAACTGATAGGTTTATCTAGGGCATCGCTAATTTTCGTCCGTAAATTTATGTACTCACACTTTAGCCACCTGTCGCTAGGGCTAAATATGAAAAGTAGAAAACGTTGTTGTGGTTGTTTATATTTTGCCTGTTGATATTTTCAGGTAACTTGTCTACACATTGGCTAAACATGTCCCCATGTCCCCAGTGTCCTCTCTACCTATACCGGGTGTCCATTTTCAATTTTTTTTTTTTTGGCGATAGATGAGAGTAGAATTGTGGCGAAAAAGGCCCTCCATACGGCTTGTACATGTCACATACGCCTTTTTTGTGTTTCTACTGTGTCTTTTGCAGGTCTTTTGTTGACACGCATCAATGGGCTTCCCCCGAATATCGTACATACCTTATGGAAGGCCATTCTCGTCACAATTTTACTCTCATCGGTAGCAAAAAACATGGAAATTTTTTTTAAATGACTGAATTTTAAGAAACTGGCATAGAATCAAAATTACTCAACTGATTTCAATGATTTTGATTTCATTCTCTTTGGTAGAAGATGCCTTACCCAATATTGTAACAAAATTATATACTTTTCGAAGGTAAAGTACTAAAATCCGCCGTTCCGCTTTTTGTTGGACACCCCGTATATTGAAACAATCTTTATGTAAAGTAGAAATACAGTGAAAATCCACTATTTTCTTTTTAGAGAGTAATCGGTATTCATCCTTAAACAAGTGATCACTGACGTGACTCCCGGGCAAGTGAAAAACAATAAAAATTATTTTTTTTTCTTCAATGGTATATTTCGCATGCATCATGGACTCTAGCCCGAGTTACCTCGGACTTAGTATTCAAAAGGGTTAATATGAATTAGGCAGACCTCTCTTAATTTTGATACGGATGTGATGTATAACCTACCTTACTAACTGCCTTCAAGAGTGCTCTCCCGAGACCTTTACCTATAAGTAAAATTAAGATTTGATAAATGGTGACAAAATAGTTTATTGGTTATCCTAGTTCTGACAAAGTCTAGATATTAAATGTCCAGGGGACCGTAAGTACTTTTAAAGTTTGCAAAGAGCTGATTTTCACGGTTTGACTGAACCGGTCCTCAACTGAAAGCAGCCAACAGCAGCCAACATCCGCCAACAGCAGAGTTGAAAACAAGCCGAAAACAAATCCCGGAGCAGCCAAGAGACAACCAATAGGCTCCTCAAATATTGCTAAGGCTATACTGAATCTTTTGGTATGAAATCAGCAAAAAATGAGTTATTTTAGGGCCTAAAATCAGTGAAAGAATAAAATGATAACAAATGGATGATCGATATGATTGTTGGCAGCTTTTAGAAGATCGCACTCTTGGCGGCTGTTGGCGGCTTTAGGTAAATCGATTACCGTGTCTTGGTATCCTCTTGGCTGCTATTGGCTGTTGTTGGCAGCTTTTAGTAGGACCCGACTAATCAAGTCCATAAAACTCTTTACCAAGTTTTTACGAGCCACGACACTTCACTAAGCTACCAGACACACCCGGTGTCACTTAATTAACAAGTTATTAACAAGCAACAGGGCCACATGTTTTTTGTCTTTAACCCAGTATGTAGAACATGGTGACCTATATGCATATATAATATGCATATATAATATGCATATATATATATATATATATTATAATCAGATTGTCCTAAAGCTTGTCATGCTTATCGAGCACAAATGCCAAAGCCCTGATGCAACATCTCATTCTTTGTTTCATTCTCTAACAAGCACAAAACAAAGCAAACATTTTTTAAATAAAGAAATTACCTTTCAATTAACAATATATTTCTTGGGGGGTTTATTTCTTTGTGTGTGTTTTTTGTTTTTTGTTTTTTTTTGTTTGTTGTTTGTTTGTGTTTTGTGGTTTTTGTGTTTTTTTTTTTTTGTTTGTTTGTTTGTTTTTCTTTTTTTTGGGGGGTCGCTCGATCCCTAGACACCTAGATATAGACCCCCACCCCCTTTAAAAAGTCTTGTCCAAGAGTCTTTTACCTCGGTGAGCTTCATCGATGTATAGACCATTCATCATAGCCGATCGACCCCAAAAAATCTCGTGGTTGAACCTGTTAATCCCGGCAAACCCCACGAGCATTTTTTCTCTTTCCTCGTTCAACCCATTCGCTGCTAGCGGCTGCAGTTCTCCAACAAAGAAATGGAGGAAAGGCCTTTCACCGAAAGCATCTTCCAATAGAACTGTATAAATGAATAAAAGTACCCAGATAAATGATGTTCATAGATGCAATATTATACCATTTACAATATTAATAACTTATATGTTATTTAGTGGTAAGTCATTTACTTTAACAATAATGAAAATAACAACGATAATGATAATTATGTCTTGTTTACATGGGGTAGCCTCATTTGCATTAATACTGTTCTTCCTGAGGGCCTTGAAATCATATCATTACCCCGTCTTTAGCTGAGCTACCAAGATAAGGCGCTCAAGCATTCAAGGAATTTCTTCCCACCGGGTACCAATTTACTGCACCTGGATGGAGAGTGGCAAATGTAGATAAATGTCTTGCCAATTGACATCAGTGCCGCCTCAGGACTTGAACCGCGAACTTTGCGATCAACATTACGTTGACCGGTAGAACGACAATAAGGAAGATCCTTGATTTCAGCTATGCAGCATTATCCTGATTATGCTCTCATTTCCTTTACAATACATAATATATCATAATCTTATAACTCAAGGCATTGGTGTTCAACCTTTGCAGAAATTCAAGGACAACTATTAAATTCAGTTGAACAGTTATAATTGCGTACTCGGTTTCACATGCACTCGAAAATGAATAGCTAACCCATATGAGAAATTGGACTCCTTAAAAATAAGTCCTACCATGCAGATTCGCTTTCATGGCAATTGCTCTGAACATCTGGTTCGTTCTCATCATTACCTATAAAGGCATAACTTTTGCATCACCTTTCTCATTATACTGGATGCTCTATCATAGTGCATTAGCTCTAAGAATGTATTATTGCTCAGAATTTTGGAATTAATAATTTGTTTATTTTATTGTGGTCCACGAACAGTGGAAATTGGATTTGCACTAGCATTATATGGTGGTAGACGCCTGCTGAGCGGCGGTTTCTTCATAACTACACTTAAGATTAAATAATAATAATATTCCGCTTTTATATAGCGCCTGATACATCGGTGATGTCTCTAAGCGCTTTACAGATATATTATTACCCCTGTCATCGGATTCTAGCATGCGCATTCTCCGCTCCCTGGGGAGTATTCCAGCAATGGGCAGTACAGTGTCGCTCACATTGCTAAACAAACGACATTGACTTTCGCATCCTACCCGGTACCCATTTAACACCTGGGTGGAGAGTGGCAAATGTAGATTAACATCTTGCCAAAGGACGCTAGTGTTGCGGTGGGATTCGAACCCCGGACCTCGTGGTTCACAGTGCGGGGACTTATCCACTGATCCACAACACCTCTACATTTTTGGGTTGTGACGAATTTCCCTCCAAAGCGTTCAGGTTATCAAGATAGTAAATAAAGAATAAACGAAAAAGCAAACATATACTTTAAAAATGTCTCTGAAATAAAATAATATTAACATTTTGCAAGAAGGGCAATAAAGGCAATTTTATCTGTTTTAGAAGCAAGGGTGTCGTTCCATCTGCATACTATGTAACAAAACGGATACATCCTTTCCTAAGGATTGGGTTTTATAACATGTATAAAGAGCATGGTATTTTTAGGCTTGTCAACCATAGAAAAAAAATCCGTTATGCATCGCTTTGTTGCCATGCAAATTTTGTTTAAAGGATAAAATGGATTAGACTTTGTTAAGTGCATTCATTTATTTTTCTAATAATTGAAGTGTTCTTTTCCCCATGATAAGTACCACGTTTCCCTTTTCCATAACATGTGCCCCTAGTCCAAAGTGACTTAGAGCCAGTATTTCCAAATGCTGGCTCGCTATACGCTCGCTCGTATTAAAAGTATAGCTTATTAAATATATTTTCATTGTGAAATTATGCAATCACAATGTAATTGCTATTGTTTGCTCGCTCGCTCAATATTCAAATCATACTACAAAATTGCAAAGCATGATGCTAAAGTTGTATCTTGGATATGTAAAGAGAAAAACCATATACATGTTTACACACCCTCACCCCCTCCCACACACACACACACTATAAAACATACACGTATATATGATTCCATGAAATACAAATTATACAATCAACATATTCTCTTTGCATGTTTTAACAAAATGAACAAATAAAATACTTTATCATCACTTATATAATTATCATGCAAACAAAATTCTTCCTCTGGAATGTAAAATCAAACTAATGAATGTACGTTTCCAATGTTGTAACTGAATTGAAATTATTCTGTAAATGATTATATAAGATTTAAACATATTAGTGTGATGATGTATATCCAAACCAAGTGAACAAATCATAATTTTTGCGGTTAATCTATTAAAAAAAACACAAGAAGGAGCTCCCTACCCACATATACCCCTACCTACCCATTCCCTCCGAAACTACCTCTTCCCGCGTAGAAACCTTCCATCCCTCCCACCCACACTTACTTCCCTAAAACCAGACCTCCACTCACACACACACACACACACACACGCACACACGCACACACTCCGCTTTGTATGGCTTTATTTCCGAGGACAAGTATTGTTCCTCTATTGTTCCTTCGTCCTCGGACAGTGGACGGAATAAGGCACAAATTCATTGTTCGACGTTCGAGGACTATTGTCCGGCTTCCGAGGACCTTTGTTCTCATGATTTTTTTTTGTTCTCTGTCCGAAAATGTCGTCGGACATACGGCTAAACACGCCCACACACACTTTAAAAAATACACGTGTATATGATTCCATGAAATACAAATTATACAATCAACATATTCTCTTTGAATGTTTTAACAAAATGAACAAATACAATACTTTATCATCACTTATATAATTATCATGCACAAAAATTCTTCCTCTGTAATGTAAAATCAAACTAATGAATGTACGATTCCAATGTTGTAACTGAATTGAAATTATTCCGTAAATGATTATATAAGATTTAAACATATCAGTGTGATGATGTATATCCAAACCAAGTGAACAAATCATAATTTTACGGTTAAAGTAGTAGTCACTCGAAGAAAAATCACGACAACTGGAAATTAGTGACAAATTATATATGGATGGAAAGAACTTGAAAAACACAAATGATGTCCTGAAAAGTCATATAAATATCCTGGAAAGGCTTAAAATGTAATTTCTAGAGACCCTTCTCAGACCCCAAAACCAAGCCAAACAACGGTCGTAGCGAGGTCTGAAACGTGACGTCATACCCTGGACAGATATGATCTATGGGTTGCGCACGCAGCTGTACTCTGGTTAGTTTACTACACTACAGTACGTTTGTTTTCTTGTGCTATTTATTGTCGCTCTTTCAGTTAAGTATTCGATATCATTCGACATATCACTCAGGAGTGTGTCATCTTGAAGCATTATAGAATATATCTGCGTGATTATTTCAACTTTTATGAAGCAATAATTGGCTATAAACCAATTTCGCGAGTTTGACAACTTCAGCTTAGTATTTGGCTTTGGCGGCTTGTGCAGTTATGTTCCGTTGCCTACTAGTTACTGTGAGTGTGACTGATTTCTTCGCTTTCGTATTTTTGGAGCGAATAATCAGACCACTCAGACTGTCAGACAGCCATTGTTAAAAAGTTGTCATATTTTCTATTTCAGATTTAGATTTTCGGTACCAAATCCAAATGTTACTTTTCTAGCGTTTTTAAAGTGATTTTTGGATATAGTTAGATATCTTCTTTCTGTCAGACTTCACAAGCTTCATCAACGCTTTTGTATACAGTCCTTCTAAATAGCGAGCAAACCATAGACAAATAACCTCGCTATTCAGGACCTCCATTCAACGCATGCTAAAAGAATAGCGGGTCCTTGTGAATAGCGAGCGGACCCCCAAATATGTTCCCTTCATCTTCATTAGCATTGATAACATCAACAGTATCTCCAATGAATCATCTTAATCATCAACCATCAATCATATCACTGACTCTGCAACCCCTGATCTCTATATCATCATTGCTGATATCGCCTTGGCGGCGTCATAACCATCACCACATCCCCACTTGTTCTGCCCTCTCTGTCATTATTGACACAACAACAAGCATCTACATGTAATATACCCAACCAACCTCAACATTTGTCATCATCAAATCAACAACATATTCCCTGTCATCACCACCATCTACAATGCCCAACGGTAACAATGAGTAAATTGCGTCACTTGCGTGTGTTTTCAATGCATGCGGCGCATCTAGCCAGCATAGCTCTCATTATGTTGTTCAGCTTGTGACGTCACTCATCGCGACACTCCACGGAGGACTGCTGAAGGCAGAAAATCTGGATCTCACAAGATGATTACTGCCGTCCCAAAACATATCTTGACCTGGGAAGTTGTAATACCTGATCAGTAAAGCTTCTCCTTCGACGTGGTATGAATTTTGCAGCAATTCAAAACACTTTAGACTCTTCGAGTGACTACTTTAATCTATTTTTAAAAAACACAACAAGGAGCTCCCTACCCACATATACCCCTACCTACCCATTCCCTCCGAAACTACCCCTTCCCGCGTAGAAACCTTCCATCCCTCCCACCCACACTTACTTCCCTAAAACCAGACCTCCACACACCACCCTCACACACACACACACACACACACACACCCACGCATCAATGTTTTCTATTGTTCGAATTTCAACCGATGACTCCACTATTGAATTGCGTCACAAAATTCATTGACGGAATAAACCTCACCAATTGTTGACAACCGATGACCTATTGAATTACTACCGATGACCCATTGTTCTCTTTGTTCGATGTCATCGGTTTGAATGCGTAAACATGTACACACACACACACACACACACACACACACATAATAACAACCAGAAATGTCAAATGCCTTTTAAACACCTAGTTGATATTCATATACTCACTGTCCTTTGTCAAGGTCGGGTTCAGCTCCCCTTCGTGGTCGGCAAGTCTTAAGATCATTCGAAATAATTCATCGCAGTCTTCTCGTCGTCCTCGGCGAACCACGTAGGAAGCCATGATCGAATCATGAGTAGTCGCCATCGCGTCGATGCGTCTCGAATCTTGCCGTCTGCGTCTGGTAATTTGCCACGTATATAAGTATCCTGCTCTAATTATGTGCTCTCTCTCTCAGTCGCTCACTCCCCCACCCCATCTGTCTGTCTGTCTGTCTCTTTCATTTTCTTTTATACATTTTACGTGCATACAAGACGGTACTAGCCTCAGGGCAGTCTATGCCATTGTTCACATTATTGTATTCTACACGAATTCGTTTCAATTCACCCGTTTTTGCTGCATATATAATATATATAAATATAACTGCGCGGTTTGTTTTTGTCATTTGGTTACGGTTCACCAAAGTTGGCACAATGGATGTATGGAATATAATCCAAGGATTGTACACTTCACTAACTAGTTCCAACTTGTAATCACCTGATGTGAACTTCGAATTTACTGGTCCACGAATTACAAAAATATAAAGAGACTATTAAAAGGATATAGTTAGCACACAGACGGCGCCAAATGGGAAGTAGTGTTCACATTTTTATAAAAACATGGATTCCTCTGGAAAATTTATTAGTGAAAATGATGGCATTGACCAATTTTTTAAAATCAAATATGCCCAAATTGCCCCAATTTTATATTTTAGTGGCTCGCCATTAATTTTATGCATTTTAGAACACACCTTGCGATTAAAGACGTTTGTTTGGCGTAGAAAACTCTTTACTAAAGATGAAATTAAGTGTGCTAATGATTAAGACCTCCAAAAGACCCGGCATTTGTTCCAAAATGGCCCAAAGGATCATCTACTCACTGCAGACAAGAAGAGTGCTTTAAACTAACTAGCCATCTTACCCGTATCGCGATTTTTGAAATGGAGCGTTTAGTGCATAAACGTGTTTAAGATGTGGGATTTTTAGGCAGGAAAAACAGGATATAGTACAATTTTTTGGACTTTTTGTTGCTATGAGAAGATAATCCATTGTTGTAATTGAATGAGGACAAAAAAATGAAATGAAATGTGGAACCAATTTTGTTGGGGGGGGGGGGGGGGTGCCTGGCATAGGGTGGTGTGGTTTGTTAGGTACTTACCTCTCAGTTGAGGATTCCTTCATAGACAATATAATATAAATTTTTTTATATATAATATAAAAATTCATACGAACCTTCAAGCTGCGGTACGACATTACGACCAAAATTTGAAATCATGAAAAAAGGTAATTTCAGGTTAGAGTTACTTTTAACCGAGTATATGGTACCATTAAGCTTTCTGCTGAGCAGAGTAACATCCCCTAAAAAGAATGAGAGATTTACAACAACAAACAAAAAACATGCTTAGGCACTTTATTTGTGTTTTCCATCACCTATTGATCTATAATTAATTGTTTCTGTTCTCTTTTATGTTTTTTCCATTTATGTTGTCCTTTGTTTTTAGTTTATTACTTTTTTTGTGTGTTTGTTTGTGTTTATGTTTTTTTTGTGCGCATTGAACATTTGAGTTCAAGTCGATTTGGCGCCTTACAAATATTATCATAATGGGTGAAGATCATATACTGTTAATACATGTTTGGGAGTGCGTTGGTGCGATCTGACAACACATAGGTTTTTATCGTGTTGTACCTTGTCGTCTAAACTATTTAATTTGTCTATGGGTGTACTATACGCACAAGGCGCAAGCCGAGTGTGTTGGACACCACGATAAAAACCTGCGTGTTGCCGGATCGCACTAATGCACGAACTCACAACCATGTATTAATAGTTTCGTAAAACGGGTCGGCAATATGATTATGAAGTCTAAATATGGTTACGAACCCCATAGAAACGCCAAGAGTCGCACAGTCATGGAGGCTGCCATTTGCTATCCTGGATGACATCACATAAGCGCAGCCAACAAAAGTCATGCGCGTTTAGTGCGCGCATGTAATCCCTGCGCTAAAATGACAATTAAACTAAGCGATTTCATTGCGTTTTAAGTTTGCACGTACGCGTACGCCAGTTTAGCCGTGCTTTGGAGCCTTTTCGTCGTGCGATAGTGCTATTTTGTACGGTCACGTGGTGTTATTTGACCAATCAGGATGGCTACATTCTTGAACCCGTTTTATAATGACGTATATTACATGATCCGAGCGTGATTTATACGGGATATACAATAGGGTATTGAAATTGCCCTTGAGTTGGTTTTCCAAGGTCTTCTATTCAATCATCAGAAACAAAGAAAACGAAAATTTATGAATTTTGATGTACGGAGCAAATGGGGGAGGAGCTCGCAAGATACTTCACGAGGTTGTCAATAGTTTTTGATTTATTACAACTTGTTTCTTTAATATTTCTGCGTGCTTCTTTTAAAACCAACTTGATATCAAGGTGGACTTAATATCAGGGTGGACTTTCCCTTTAACCTAGCTGTTAATATTTTTTTATATGTAATGGCAAAGCTAAATCAGAAGCTTTGCTCTTCTCAAAACGTTTAAAGTGACAGTACAGTACAGTTCCGCCGGCGATCATGGCATGGCCATAGAATACCTTAATTATATGAAAATTAATAGATTTATTTGTAGTTAAACAGTTATAGTTCAAATAATATTGTAAGAATTCAAATGAACTATGTTCATTCAGACGTTACTGAAAGGTGAAAACATTTGTGTTGACCACAGAGCACAAGCTTTCGAGAGATATTTTCTATACGAATACAAAGGCAGAATTTAATTGCAACCATTGATGTGACCGAAACTTCACAGTCACAGTGCGAGAGCCACCCTAATCCGATCTACCGAAAAACAAGACCTTGAAAGTCCGAGAACGAGATATCATGACCTAATTGAAGCAAGGTCAAGAGCTAGACCAGGACCTGATATTTAGTTAGAGACCCATATCTCCGTAGTCCGTGGGGGGGGGGGGGGGGTTTCCAGGTGAGTTGAGCCACAAGTCTATGTTTGTATCTTAACATGGTTCTAGATAAAAACTACTTTGCAGTTGAGTGTAATGGTCTGAGTTTTCATTTGCAAGCGAGCGAAGCGAGCGAGCAAAATAATGAAGATACTTTGAATAGCAGCGATTTTCCTAATATGATAAGAAGGCAATGGTAAATGCGAGCGAGCGTAGCGAGCAAGCTCTGGAATTTTTTAAAGAAAAAATTGTCCTCCTTCCTGTTATGATTTAGGGGCACTGCTCATTCTTGTATAACTTAGGGAATTGTGCCCCTCCTGCCCCCTGTTCCACTGCCTCTCACTGTGCTGATATCAGTAGGGGAATCTATTACTATGAATCCTCTCTGATTATTTGGAGCTAGGTGGGCTTATGTGGCTCTTTTGTGGCCTTTAGGGCACAGTTTGTGAGCGACAACGGAGTATATAGGTACAATATATTAAATACATATAGGTATATAGGTAGGGTACTTATCAGAAGACAAAAGGGGAACTTACCAAGAGGGGAAATAATAAAAAAGGGACACTGATCAGAAGTAAAAAGGGGTACTTAAAAAGAGGCACTTATCAGAAGGTGAAAAGGGCACTTCTTACAAAGAAGAAGGGGCAGTCATACGGAGAAAAAGGGTCATTTATCAGAGGTGAAAAAGGAAACTTATAAGAAGGGAAAATTGTACTATCAGAACGGAAAATTGGCACTAATCAGACAAAAACAGGGACACTTGTCGGATTTCAAAGGGGACACTTATCTGAGCGGAAAAGGGGCACTTATCAGAAGGTGAAAAGGACACTTATTAGAAAGAAGAAGGGGCAGTCATTGCAAAGAAAAAGGGTCACTTATCAGAGGAGAAAAGGATAATTATAAGAAAGGAAAATTGTACTATTAGAACGGAAAATGGGCACTAATCAGAAGAAAGGGGCAGTAATGTATAAAGTTAAAAGGTGAAAAGGGCATTTATCAGAAAGAAGAAGTGGTGCAGTTATACGAAGGAAAAGGGGCACTTATCAGAAGTTAAAATGGACACATCAGTATTGTCTGAGGTTAAAGGGGGCACTTATCAAAAGGTAAAAGGGCACTTATTAGAAAGAAAAAAAAAGCACTATACGAAAAGAGGGGGCATTTATCAGCTATGAAAAGGGGCACTTTTGGGGTACTTGAAAAAGTGGGGGGGGGGGGCACTGTGTCCCCCCAGGAGCGCCGCCTCTGAACATGTACCCTATATCTGTATATGCATTGTATATTTATTGAGGAGGTTTTGATTGAATATAATACAACTGCTTTAAAGTGAGTCAAAGCAAATGTCAAATAGGCCGACCTGGGGAGAGATATGAGCCACTAATCAAAAGGAGACTTAATCCATGGCCCAACTTTCCTTTGGTACGCATTTAATGCTATTGTGTGAGATTACTACTTGAAAAAAATGTATTCAAGTGACTACAGAAACTGCACATCCCTTTTGTCCTAGGCTCTCAAACAGAAATCTCGTGAAATGGGAGTAAAAATAATGATACATTTGAATAACATAATATTACGCCTATATAGGCTACATGACACACAATGTCATATCAACCCACATGGAGTCGGGCATGTACTTCCTGTTCTGTCAAAGCAACAAATTTTATAATAATGTTTGACGATGCAGTTATTGGTATATACTAGGGTACTATTTGGTGCTGAATTCAAATATGAATGTTGCTAAGCATGAATCTGGCAATTCATCACTGTATTCTTAGTCCTTACTTATGCCAATTTCTTCAAATTCCAATGGCGAAATAAGGGGGACGCTTCTGTCCCCCTCCACTGTTAAAACATGTATTAAAAAACTACGGATTAAAAAAATGTTGATTAAAAATCGCTCAACATTGGTTATAAAATGAATGTTGGTTAAAAATGACTTTTAATCTTGCGTGGGTTAAAAATATTGTTGATTAAAATTATTGTTTTTATTCTTGTTGGTTACTTTTTAACCAACATTGATTAAAAACAGTGTTCTCTGCTTTCCCGCCAAACTGATAGTGCTAACTGTCAAGACACTTTATCTTTTTGTTGGTTAAAAGTTTGATCAAAGTTGATTAAAATACCAATCGCGTGACCGAACAGCGCATGCGCATATGGATTTGGAACAAATTCGCTGCGCACAAATTTATCACAGAAATTGTTTGCGATAAAAATGGAAGGCATTGTCATTCAAGTCGCTGAATGAGTGGGGACTTTCAAAGAGTTTGTCGGCGTGTTTGAAGGTGAGAAACTATTATTCATATATGTGATTGTTGTCCAGCTTAATCTTGGGAAGAAATAGATCTACAGTGTGCTCTTTCTTTCTAATTTAAACGGCTTGGAAGCAAGTTCGACCTGCTCGATCTGGACTAGACCTGGCTAAGCCAGGCCCACCGGTAGACTTAACTGACTGCGCCTATATGGTAGCGAGGAGGCGACGCCGGCGGTATGGCGGTGTGTTCAACTTCGCGCATGTCCATATTTCGCGGACAGGGCAATATGACAAACACTGAAACTAGAACAGTTTTTTGAGAAAAAGATATAAGCACCAATGTAGGCGTAGGCGTAGTCTACCGGTGGGCCTGGCTTAGTCAAGTCTAGTCCAGGTCTGAGAAGGTCGAACTTACCAAACCGCTGAAAGTAGATCACTGAGTAGATCGAATAAGGCTAGCTACACAACAATTACAGATATGAAAAGAGTTTCTCCGGGGAGTTTCTCATCAAATAAATCTAACCAACAAATGGTTAAACATTTAACCAACAATTTGTTTAAGTTTAATCAACACCATTTTAACCAATGTTGAGCAAAATATGATTAACCAACAAATGGTTAAACATTTAACCAACAATATGTTTTAGTTTAATCAACACCAATTTAACCAACGTTGAGCAAAATACGATTAACCAACAAATGATTAAAACTTTTAATCGTCCACAGGTTAAATTTTAATCAACAGGCCGTTGATTAAAGTTTTAACCTACAAATGTGTGGTTCACCTGGTAACCCTCGGTTGATTAAAATTTTAACCAACAAGATTAAAAATTTTAATCAACGTTCTAACAGTGTCGGATTCCGTGCAAACCCGATCCCATCAGTCAAAATTTGTTTCTAAGAATTTGAATTACTTTATCTGATTGTGAACAATTCCAAGCCATAAACAGGGGATCCTGTGAGGCGGACTGAGCCATGCCGGTAGATCAGGTTTTTGTGACCAGCACAAAATGAATTGAAACTGATAAATGAATTAAATGAATACATTGCATAAATTAGAAAGGGGGAAACAGCACACGCAAGGAGTTGTGTAAGTATATAAGGATGTGTTTCGTGGGGGGGGGGGGGGGGGGGGGCACATTAATGTTGTGTGCCACATTCCTTAAAACAGCCAAGGGGCTAGACATGTTTACCGGGCATTTTATCCGAATGCCACTGGGCAGTATAAATAAGCATTGCTAAATCTATCTACTGAAAAGCCCGGGGGGGGGGGGGGGGGATACTCAAATTTGGTTTGGACTGGGGTGTGCTACTGAAGTCTCCATACCCGTACCCATTTTTATAAGCGTCATTTTGGCAGAAAAGGGTACCCATTATTAGGGATTTTGCATTTCGGGTGTGTACTTGGCTACAATATGGGTGAGAATATCATTCTGAACAATAAAGTTACCCATGTTAACAAAAGTGGGGGCATGTTTAGGATTTTCTGGCACAAAACCATACCCCATGTGACTCTCCTTTACACGGGTCCTTCATAAACGTCCTATCCGAGGGACGGAGTGTTTTCCACTGTAACATAACCTGCGTCTATGTCACAAGAGAATTGGGTATATTCAGAGCTCAAGTATGTTTTTTTTGTTGGCTCAGTCAGTAGACCGTCCGCCTCACAATCGGGAGGTCGTGGGTTCGAACCTCGGCCGCGTCATACCAAAAGACGTTAAAAGATGGGAGTTGCTGCTAACCTTGTTTGGCGTTCAGCAATTGAAGGGATAGATCGAGCAACGTCGATCTGGCGCTGCACAGTAGCTGCCGGGCCCACGATCAATTGGGCAAAAAGAATTTCCATTTCGGTTAATAAAATTTGGAGTGGACTTTAATTGGATTATCATGATTACTATTATTATATCAATATGGCACGAAAAAGAGACATGATAACGAAGCTTTTCGACCTGCACTCATCAGGTTATCACGCAGGTATATAACAAATTACTTGAAATCAACTATATTATATACCTGCGTGATAACCTGATGAGTGCAGGTCGAAAAGCTTCGTTATCATGTCTCTTTTTCGTGCCATATTGAAATTTTGCAGTACCAAGAAATTATTTATTATTATATCATTATTTTATTTTTTATGGAAGGAACAGATGATATTACAGGTTTGATATGCGCAGTTATAAAACTACCCTTGAACATTATGCTTTCTTTTAAGTTTATGATTCAAGTCTAAGATTTAAAAATTGAAACAATGCAAATATCACTGCCATTATCAAAACCATCATCACTGCAATATTTGTAAATCTGCATATCCAAATCGTTCATCACCCAAGCAGTGAGTTTTGTCATTTTTTTCTCTTAATTTTCTCTTATTAGATTATCACATCCTCTGTTTCTCGTGATTTTTTTTTCTCTCTTTCTCCTCATTCTCTATCTCCCTTTCTCTCTCTCTCCTTCTCTCTTCCTTTCTCAATTTAATTAAATTCCATTCAATAATGGCTTTTATTTATTAAAAAAAATGCCTTGCAGCCAAAGGCTGGATTGTGCATGTTTTACATATGATGGTCGTGAATACATAATAAAACAATACATTTTGTAAGTACAATTATTTCACATTAAAACATACACACCAATATAGCATTAACATATCAATTTTGATGGTAGTCACATGTACATAATACATTAGACCTCAAAACATGTAGAAAATATTATTAGCATTTAAGAATTGTCTGTACAAGTAAAACATATTTATTAATAAAAGGAAATTAAGAATTGTATATACATTGTTAAATATAAAGCTAACATTAGTAATTTGTAATTATTTAAAAGATATATTTTTCAGGATGACTATTTCAGTAGTATTGCATCGGTACATTTTAATGCACACATGGGTTATGGAATAGATTAGATTCAAATAAACAATGAGCATTATATAAATATGCAAGTATATTAAATTATTCACTATTGAGCAAGTCTGTTATATATGGCAAAGGGCTCTTTTTTCAAACCTGCTTGTTTTATAATAATAATAATATAATGTGTATTGTGTGTAATTGGGTTTTTACAGACGTGTATCAATCAGATATGATTATTTACGTCTGGGACCGACCTTTAACGTCACCATCCGAAAGACGTGACTCAGTCTCGAACCTGGGTCCGCTGAATCAGTTTATAACTTCCACTGATAGCTGGATTACAGGCGCACGCCACAACGCCCAGTTAATAATATAATAATAATATGTCAGTATTATATACTGTTCTCCCTGAGGGCCCTGCAATCATATTATTACCCCGGCTATAGCCCAGCGACCATGATAAGATGCTCAAGCATTCAAGGAATTTCCCATTTACTTCATCTGGGTGGAGAGTGGCAAATGTAGATTAATGTCTTGCCAAAGGACGTTAGTGTCGTGGCAGGGAATCGAACCCCGTACCTTGTGATCTGCAGTCCGGTGACTTATCCACTAGACCACAACACCTCTACACCTTTTGCTCTTGTACTGGGTGTACTTTTTTGGGTTTCTCAACTGATCGTGGCATTCTTGCTTTTTCACAAGCCATTTTGATACAAATGGGCTTTTTTCAAGTCCATTTACAAAATGGCTCTCTCTCATTTTAATATTGTCTGTCTGTCTCTCTGCATCTCTCCTATTTTCCTTAAAATAACATCTACGTATGGTCAGGGATCCTAAAGAAATACGCAGGTCTTAAAGCTACGCACCCCGCAAATAAAAGCAATGCGACGCGTTCAATGCTCCAAACTTTTGGCGTAACTGAGCAACGAAAATATCATTACACAATTGCCAAAAAGAATAAGTAATTTTCCTTAATTCTGGGTGATATTATCACTTTTGAAAATTGAGGTATAAAACATTCACATCATTCAGCACCAAAATCAAGATTTGCATTCATTTATTACGTGTGCGTAGCTTTAGGACCCTTTCATTTTGTCGAACGAAATTAAATTTTGTCCGTCGTATTTTTTTCAGCGATTTACCTTCAAAATATGTAGAATCAAGATATATAAAACAAAGTTGCATCAACCACTGAATAAACTGACTTTTTAGCCGCTGGAAACAAAGTGCGTAGCTTTATGTCCCCCATCATACATGCATTTCAAAGACTCAAAATAACAGGAAATTGTATTTAATGTTTTTTTTTGTTATCTCATTGTCTAGAAATCCTCGTATTCTTATTTATTTCATTTCTGAACAAAAATATCAGATAACAAAAAAGGAGGAGGAGGGGACGAGAAAGTAGGAGTTATGTTTATTTGGCCTTATCACATCACGGTTCTTGATAAGATATTAATAAAACATCTTGTAATTCCGCTACTAAAGAGATAATAACCATGATTTCCAGCCTTCTTTCAGGTTTTGGTTAATTGTGCTGAAATACATATATTTATTTAAGTGTTTTATTGTTAAAATGGTCAGTTTTTCATTATGTAGTAATTATTTCACTTTGTACGTTTTTTAATATAAATTTCAGGCACCAGCAATATATGGCAAATTTTGCACATGGCATTCTCAAAATGTGTTTTGTCGATTAGATTTCCTTTTAATATCAAGCAATCTTTTGTCACAAGTTAACCCCACAACAAATCTGACTGGTTTTAAGACTGATCACTCAGCTATTGAGAATTTGTTCCATTCAATGAACGTAGAGGTCGTAAATTCGGGAAATTTAATGTTATCACTCTTACAAGATGAGACATAATAATGTAGAACTGATACGTCAGCATATTGTAAATATAAAAAAAAAACATGTAGCAAAGTTAGATCGGAATATGTTTTGGTATTATTTGGAATGTGAATTACGTTAAGTTACAATTACTTATTCAATCAAGAGTTATCCAAACGGGCGGAGACTACGTTGATTAAAAATTATGAAAAAAAAATTAACAAATATATGAACAAAAAAAAAAGAAAGAAAAGGAAGAAGCCGAGAAGGAGCAGACAAAGATAATGAAAATGAAGGGGAAAGATAAACGATATGTAGATGTTACGTGTACATCTACTTCTATTTTTTTTTACTTAAAAAAAAACCCCACACCTTTTATCAAAATATGGTAAAAAAAAAAGAAAGAAAAGAAAAGGCGTAAATATTCTTTACTGAATGAACGCCGTTAAATGCAAACAACAACAACATAACCGATTTGGAGGCTCGCTATTGTATCAGTGTATAACTCAATCAGACCCTCTCTCAAACGAAATTAAACAGTGTAGAGAAGAATTAGAGTGTTATCCAATAAAAGAACAGATGCTACTATATTTAGATCTCGCGCTTCGTGGGTTGAATACGGTGAAGCAAAGGTATTTCATTAATTTCGAAAGAAAAACCAAAGGGAAAAAACAATTACTAGACTAATCGATGTCAATGGACAAACCATGACGTCATGCAGAAATATCTTGTCCACGGCAAAAAAATACTTTGAGAAAATTACTGAAATTGTCATCCGCCTTCTCTGGATATCAATGATTTCTTATCGAATAATATAGAATATCCCAAAATCTACGATGATTTGCATATAAAAAATGTGAAGGTCTTATAACTTTACAAGAATGTACTGATGCTCTCAAAACTATGAATAATAACAAAAGTCCAGGTACTGATAGTTTTCCGGCCGAATTTTACAATTTGTTTTAAGAAAGATATCTGCATGTTCATGCATCGCAGTTTTAACTATTCATTTAAATATGGCTTAATGTCACAGAACAAAGAAGGGGACTTATTCATCTTATGCCTTAAAATGGCAAGGACCCTACATATTTGAGTAATTGGAGACCAATCTATATTCTAAATACTGATTATAAACTCAATTGAAAATACATCAGTGCGGTGCAATTTGAAACGCGTCACTATAACTCTTCTTGAGGACCAAAATCCGGCTCCCTTTAAAGATCACATTGCAAGAAAATTCCATCAAAATAAATATTGGCTTAATACTTATTATTGCATAGATGGCATAAATTATACAAGGTTATCCAAATTCAACGCTTGGAAACATTTGAAATAATGATTATTATCAATTATAAAACGGTAAAATACAGCCCCCGATATAGCAGCTGAAGAGCTCCTTGAACGCTGCTGAGATGTGTGACGACACACGAAGGACCAGTCCTGTCTAAGCAGACGATGTCCCATAACATCTTACACATTTTTCAGTGCCTGTTTTGTCATCTCCTCTTCACTTATTTCTCTTACTTGACTAGCGTCAGTCTTAATGTTAGTCTGTTGCCTCACTCTTAACTTCGTGTATGGTATTATTTTGATGAAAAATGCAGCGTTAAAAAAATAAAGGAATCAGTCACTTGTAAACAAAATAAGACGCCATTGTATTTTCAGCTGCTTGCACCGGGGCATGTACGGCGTTTCAAGAGGGAACGAATACAATCTGTGATATTATTCGGAGGGCTTTTCAATTTGAAAATGGGGTTTATTTCATTGATCATTGACCCTTCTCCTGTGTATTTACAATCAAACGGTTTTAGTTATCAGAATCAGTTTCACTTTCTCTTTCAGAATGGTGTGAAATAAGGTCATGTTAAATATACCAAACTCTTTATAATTTGATAAATAATTGCATTGCAATTACGTTCATTCATTATAGGACGTCGTCTGCTTAAGCAGGATCGATCCCTAGTGTGACGACATCAAAGCATCGCTATATTTCTGGCGAATCCTCGGATATTCCAGATATTCTTTTATTTATGTTGTTTTTATAATCATCAGATACGCAGTTGACATAAAACTTATACGATTGCCATCTGTAAGCTTCCCAGTTTCTAGTGATACATTAATTACACCACCCCCTTCTGCGTTTTAAAAGAGCATAGCGTCATCCGTGCACGTGAAGTCGTTGTCATTACGTACATGTAATTATTTCAATCAAATGTCTCGGACGAAATCATGGCCGATATTAAAAAAAACTGTGACTGATCTAAGAAAGGGGATATTCATTGGAAAGTGAATAAAGTAAGGGCATTGCATATAATTTATTTATTTATTTATTTATATATTTCAGATATTTATACAGGGTGACTCATTATCACCAATATTGGTGGTCTTCCATGAGGCCCTGATAGCAATAGTAAGTAACAATAATGGCCAACAAAATGATGAAAAAAAACACATAACCAAAAATAAATAAGAACATATATACACTAAAGGTAAAAAGAAACTTATAAAAGTTCAAGAGATCACCAAATTAAATTCTCTGCATGGAAATGTACCAAATTTGGATATAATGTTGATTCAATGCATGGCTTTAAATGACAGTCAATAACAAAAAGTTTTCTTCAATGCCACAAAAGAAATGTGCACTGAAGCAAAGGACTCTCTAATCCCCAAGTCACAAAGACAAACTGCAGCCTTGTACACCATATGCATGTCAATGAATGAAACAAAAGAATTTCAAAAGGGATTTGCAAGTTCATATCCAAACAGATTAATAGCCAGTATGTCCACCTCTAGCTTGCTGGCAAGCTGTACACCGTCTTCGCATGCTTCCGATCAGATTCGCGATGGTAGCCTGGGGAACATTGTTCCATTCCTCTTGCAGTGCTGCAATGAGCGTCTCCCTATTGATGGGTTGATTGTCACGCCTTGACACACGTCGACCAAGCTCTTCCCAGAGATGTTCAATTGGGGAAAGGTCTGGTGAACGGGCGCACCATGGCAGAACATCAATATCCTCTTGCTCGAGGGGTGCAAATCCCTTTTGAAATTCTTTTGTTTCATTCATTGACATGCATATGGTGTACAAGGCTGCAGTTTGTCTTTGTGACTTGGGGATTAGAGAGTCCTTTGCTTCAGTGCACATTTCTTTTGTGGCATTGAAGAAAACTTTTTGTTATTGACTGTCATTTAAAGCCATGCATTGAATCAACATTATATCCAAATTTGGTACATTTCCATGCAGAGAATTTAATTTGGTGATCTCTTGAACTTTTATAAGTTTCTTTTTTCCTTTAGTGTATATATATATATATATCCGTAGAGTGCTCTACGTCGTGCAACGGAGCTGAGAAATCAGGAAAAGGTGGATAAACCCTTATTTATCAGCTACTGCCAGTTTCATGCCGAAGCAATCATCAGGCTGATGAGTTTCATTCGTTGAAGAAAATATCATTAATAATCCGAAAGACGCAAAATAAACAGTTACTAAAGAAAATCTACGTTTACGTTTATAATCGATCGCAGTGTTTAAGAAATATTAGCTAACTTCAGTTGATAAAAGCAAAGGAACGATGAATCGATTAACTACGAAAAATTACGAAAAATTATTAAGTTATTAAATGAGGGAAACAGTGCAATGCGTGTGTGGAAAAACACTAGACTTCGAAGATGATCTTCTCGGTTTGGTCAGTAACATCGGGACAAAAAAGGTCGGCGACAAGTTCCTGAAGAAGCTCAATAACGACATATCAACGATCAAATCGTCGGACCATGTGTACGTCCCAGCAGACAAAACCCGAAACTATTATAAACTGTCAAAAGCGAAGTACGAAGAACTCTTGTCCTCAAGCATAACAAAGGAGTACAAGCGTGCAGACCCTAACGTCGAAACCGTGATCAACTCCGAGGCAAAGGACATTGCGATGAAGCTAAACCTAGCAGACCGCATAGAAGTGTTAGCCCACAAATCTGCTTTTATTACATTGAAAGACCTCAAAGAGAACTTCGACAATAAGCCTTCATGTCGCCTTCTCAACCCAACCAAGACCGAAATTGGATCCGTGAGCAAGCAAATACTTGACAGAATAAACAAAGATCTCAACAACAAGACAGACGCCAACCAATGGAAGAACACCTCCTCTGTCATCAACTGGTTTGCCAACATCCAAGATAAGCACCAATGCTCCTTTGTACAATTTGACATTGTGAGTTTCTATCCATCCATCACCCAACGCCTCCTCTCCAGTGCCTTGCAATTTCCCCGGTCCCACACACCAATCAGCGATGATGAAATCGACATCATAATGCACTGCAGAAAGTCCATACTCTTTGACAACAGCGGCCCATGGCAAAAGAAATCTGACACAAATGACCTCTTGGACGTCCCCATGGGCAGCTTCGACGGCGCAGAAGTGTGCGAGCTCGTTTGCACCTACATGCTAAACAACCTGCCAGACAACTTCCGGTCTGGTGTCTTCGGCCTTTACAGAGATGACGGTCTCGCCATCTTCCGCAATACTCCACCATCCAACCTCGAAAGAATCTGCAAAGACCTCCGCAGCGCGTTCAAGGAAAAATTTCAGCTAAGTATCACAGCCCAAGCCAACCTCAAGGTCGTCCATTTTCTGGATGCTACCCTATCACTCATAGATGGATCTTTCAGACCGTACAGGAAGCCTAATGATTCCCCCATGTACATCAACTACAGTTCCAACCACCCACCATCGATCATCAAACAGCTGCCTTCTGCCATCAACGGACGAATCAATGACCTGTCCAATTCCAAACCAACATTTGAAACTGCCTATCCAGATTATGAAGACGCACTCAGAGCCAGCGGCCACACACCCACCTTCTCTTACACCGAAACACCCCAAGAGCCCAAACGAAGACGCCAAAGGAACATAATTTGGTTCAACCCCCCATTCAGCAAAAACACCACCACTAACATCGGCCGAATTTTCCTCCAGTTGCTCAACAAGCACTTCCACAAGCGATCACCACTTCACAAGATATTTAACAGAAACACTATCAAGCTAAGTTACTCCTGTATGCCGAACATGCGCTCCATCATCTCTCAGCACAACAAGAAGATCCTGACACCCCCATCTGAAACACCCAATAAAGAATGCAACTGCCGCCGTAAACCTGAATGCCCCCTCAACGGTAAATGCCTGAGTACATCAATCATCTACAAAGCAACCGTTTCTACAACTGATAAGCAGATGGAATACATTGGCCTCACCGAAGGCACGTTCAAAACCAGATACACAAACCACAAGCACTCACTAGCTCACAGGTCCAATGCCAACGCAACCCAACTGTCTAAGTACGTATGGCAACTCAAGGACACCAATACGAACTTTGACATCGACTGGAGCGTTGTCCAACACGCCCGGCCTTACAGCAACTCAACTAAAAAGTGTCATCTATGCCTTGCTGAGAAACTGTGCATTGCGTGTGCGGACCCAGAAACATCACTCAACAAGAGAACAGAACTTGTGTCTACATGTAGACACAGAAATAAGTTCAAGTTAAAGCTTTTTCTCAACCGCCCGAAAAAATAAATATAAGTCTAGTGTTTTTCCACACACGCATTGCACTGTTTCCCTCATTTAATAACTTAATAATTTTTCGTAGTTTCGTAGTTTTCGTAGTTTTTTGCATTTTTCCTAAAAATGAATGGTTAAATGAAGTTACTTGCACATCACTTGAATACATTCAGTTATCATCTGCAAATGAATGCCGTTTCCGGTTTCACCTCATTTGCATAACAATAGAAAAGGTGAGTTATCCAAACTGGGCGATGTTCACAATTATTCATACCCTTGTGATTTATTGACTTTGTCAATCAGTATGAATCCGATCCTTGTGATTAATGCTTGTACTTCACTTTATTTTAATACACCGGTCACAAGGCTTCCGGAGGGGTCTCTGCTGGGATATCAGGCCAGTACCTGTTCTCCAATGGCTCAATCTCCTTGAGGATGTGTCCACACATGCCTTCAGCTGACATTCAGGGAATTGATTAGATTTCGTGTCCTACAGGTGATGCAGTTATCGACTTCATGATGACAGGACTATGATATTGAAATTTTCGGTCATTTATTCCATGCATTTTAATGAAAATTCTGTATCTACTTATGAAGCAAAGCACCATTCCTGAAGAGCCCTTCCCTTTTGCACTGCCTGTTGGAGGGTTCACCTTTATTCATTGGCCCCATTCTTAATCAGAGTGCTCAGGAAGGCCATGTTGGTGATATTAAAGTCATTGCATGACTCTAACGTCAGGTCACCATGAATAACAGTATGTAACCTTTGAGTCCCATACACATCCCACATTGACTGTTACTGTATATCAATCTTCATAATGGTATATTCTTTGTATCTTTGGTATGAAAGCTACAATCCTTGATATCAAAATGAATGTAAACCAAATTTATACCATATGCCCTCCATGTTACCAGCTGCAGTGCACAAAATGCTACCACTTTGACAGTGCACTGGACCATAAAGATCAGTATTTTAAGCTTCACTAGAGTACCCACTTGCAGGTGTCCATATCTAAAATGTGTCAATCAGTGTAACTGAATAAACTGATAAAATTGGCACCATCCAACCTTTAGACAACTACCATGGCCTCCCTAAACATTCTTAATAATAATGGAACAAAAGGAAATACCTTCCCTTGACAGTGCAACAGTGAATGCCTCTAGGGAAGTCTCACCTGCAAACACAAAATCTGCTTTAAATCCATCGAATCCCCTGAATACCAGGTGATGGCATGTGTGGATAACATCCTCAAGGAGATTGTGCCATTGGAGACCAGGTATTGGCCTGATATCTCAGTAGAGACCTCCAGAAGCATTTTTAGGAAAAATGCAAAAAACTAGAATTTTCCAAGGGGTATGAATAATTTTGTTGTTAACTGTATATATATATATATAACCCTCGCCAACTACCCTCGTCTCTTGTTTTCTCTCTCCATTCATTCTTCCCGCTACTATTATTGAACATCTTTTTCGGCTATCCTGTACCTCTTTATCTCTTCATATCCGGCTGTACCTCCCAACTTGAATAACTGAGATTTGAAAGACTTTTGTACTGCAATTAATATGTCTACCTTGCTTTTTTTAATGTATATAAACGCATGTTACTAACAGGTACAATCATTCCACCTGAAGAAATAAATTGAAAGCGCTTGTGGAAATCAACCTGTGGATATATCTGCTGTGTCATTATTCTCTGAGTGAACTTTATTTTAATTCTATATATACATTATACAAAGAATATGGTGTATCAACATTGGTTTCTACGAAAATGTTGAAATTGTTGCACATTCCTATCATCTTAATTCATAATGTATAGACGGTGATATTTTCTAAAATCTGTTGAAAAATAACCATTTATATATGGGTTATTTTGAAATGGCATTGTATAGTTTGAAAGTACATGTACATACGAAGTATAAAGAACTACTTTAGCTCAGTATAGAAACAAAATTGTTATATACATATTTACAAAACATATTATAGGGTAGTATACTTATTAAAATATTACACAATGATTGCATGTAATATATTATAGCAATCGAATGTACAGTGTCTCTTATGAAACAATAAAATACAAATTATCTATTATTGATTATAAATGATATGAAATAATTCATACATTTTGAAAAGCATTATGTCATCGTTAATTTTTGGCAAAGAAACAAACCATCAAACATATTTTGCAAATCAGGGCAACAAAAAATGACATATTTCTGATGTAGACAAATATAAAATAGCATCAAGTGAAATTTTCTAGCAATAAGAATGAATATGACTCATTTACCATGCTGTTATGGAAACGAATCAAACCAATACTTTTTTTTCACAAGAGAATGCGTAGAGAGACCACAAGGAGGTTGAACGTGTGTACGATGAGTTTGCTGAATACTTTGATGAGGTAATCAGTCATTCTCCATATTTCTGCATGGGCAACAAATTAATTTTATTGCTTCGGGGTTTATAATCAGATATCGATGGTTATATGCGGTCCGGGTTGCGCGGGTTAGCGAAGTCCAATGACTCACTCTCCCCACAAATTCACCTTGGGGAGAGTGAAACAGTGGACTTCGCACCGTTCTACGCTGCGCTGGGTGCACACACACACGGGGTTTGTATATCTTCATGGTTTTACGGACAAAATAATTAAAAACGTCCAGAACTAGACTAGGGTTAGGGCTGCAATCGGATTTCAGGTTAGCTTCAGGGTGGGGATTAGGGTTACCGTTTGGTATAGCGTTTGGTCTAGAGTTGAAGTTAAAGAATTCAAGATTCATGAACTTTATTGTCTGATTAAAAATACAGAAAATCGTCCTCCAATGGCAAGAAAATTAACAAGACGCGCAAAAAATTTACATAAATAAATAGATAAATAAATGATACATGAAATATACAAGAGAGAATCAAATAGTAACGTACGGACTATTGAAACCAAGACATTATGAAATATTGATTAAAAAACACAAGAAAATAAGCGACACAATAAGTTGAATCTTTATGAGCTGAGCGCTGACCATGGACAAAAAAATATTAAAGAGCATCACTATTGCACAAACCCTAGACTATAAAACAATAAAATACTCATCCATGTTCATGTCTTAAAATAACAGTAAACCAACTGTCAACAGGATTTGAGAAGTGTCTGTGCCTCTCATTTTCCCATCATGCCCCATTCTAGTTTTGTAAAAGCTTAAAATGTACCTGCAGGAAATTTTCTACAATGCCAAGTCAAAAATAATAGTTTGAAATAGAAAACTTGCCACTTATCCAAACAAGCTGTTTGTCAAATTCAAAATAAAATGCAATTCATTTTCAAATTATAATCTCAATTTAGCAGTCACTGCAAGATGACGCTGTTCAAGTTCTACGAGTTTAATGTCACTTTAAACAGTCCTAAGAAAATGAAGGGCATTGATTAATGATACATGGTGCATGATACATGGAACTGCACTAAACAGTAGCATACTTAATAATGAACTACACATACCAGACCAGGGACCTGTTGCATAAAACTTACCGTTGATGGAATTTTGCCATTAATTGTAACATGCATTTAAACCTTGATTTTGATTGGCTGTTGAGCAATGTTACTCTGGTAGGTACCGTTGATGGCAGAGTTACCATTAATGGTAAGTTTTATGCAACGGGGCCCAGTTGTACTAGCACGGTTTAATATGAAAGATCATGCGCAATTCTTAATTCTTGAGACCAGAACAGGAACCTAGTGTGTATAGAGAGTTCTAAACGACAGGCTTTATCAATGTACATTGGCCAGATTTGACAATTCATGAGTATAAAAATAGAACAAATGCAGATTGAAGCTACAATAATTCGGTTAGTGTGGTATATTGACCGCAGAGCTAGAGCAATTGTTGCCGGAGCTTATGCGTTGACCAAGGAGTTCTGCGATGACTCCTTCGTATATAAACACCAGAGACATGCCCTAGCTAGACGCACCTCCCCATTCTATTATGCTCTCTCGCTTCATAAATCTATCAAACTTTGGCCAAGAATCCCAGGATAAACGCAACAAAAATCATTTTCAGGGACTTCAGGGATTATGGTTTGTATTTGTCAGTTAATTAAGTGTCCGGGGGGGGGGGGGGGGGGCAAATTCATTGTTTGGCCAGGTCGCTAATACTACTGCACACATCTAGTTATCATTATTTTGGTTTTTTTTATCGAGCCACTGCTTGCAAACATTTGAAGTTTATGCTGATCTGATAATAGTTGTTAACAGGATCACTGATAAAGAGCAATAGAAGGCAGATAGGGAAATCCAAACTTAAAGTTGCTTTGAAAGAAGGAGGAAAAATCAGAGAAGTAGATTGATGAAATGTTTGAACGAAATCGGACAAGCAATAAGAAGTTATGAATTTTTTAAAGTAGTAATCACTATACATATGGGAATTTCAAATTGGCTGAATAGGTAATGTCACCGTGATGTAACTGTGGACAACTCCCACATTCGCTCCAACACACACAAAATGACTTAAATGTCACTTTATTTCAAAATGTATTACTCAGTCGAATCTTTTTCTTTCATGAGGACCTATATATAACAATATGCTATCTCCAATATATTTTGAGCCCTGCCCTGAGGGTAAAGCGCCTTGAAGAAAACCGCAAATTAATATTTTTGTGTACGACAAATGGGAGAGTTGTCCAGAAAAATGTCACAATCGACTCACCAAATTGCCAATTTGAGATTGGCATACGGATGTAGTGATCTATTTTTCAAACATCCATAACTTTCTTAGTCCTTGTCCGATTTCTTTCAAACTTTCACCAACCTGTTTTTCTTATTTTTCTGCTTTCACACAAATCATATTATTACCAAGGTTGGATTGCCCTTTAAGAGGATTATAGGCCTACTTGGCATGTATACTGTGCGAAAATATACGAAACAGCGTCTTAATATAATCAGTCAAGAAGAAGACTGTATTTACAGACTAAGCCCCTACAGGAACGCATAAATGTGCGCACGCTATACGGTAAACACTGATCTGGCCATGGCTGTTAACAGTATTACTGGTGATGAAGTACGGTGGAAGGTAGATAAAGTAAGAGCATTACACAAGCTAAAAGACCAACACGAAGTCGAGGAGACGTATGATGAATTTGCCGAATACTATGATCAGGTAAGTATAGTGTGTATACTACACTCTAAAAAAGGATTTGTCAAAATACCAATGTGTTGGTGAATATGTGTCCGACAAAAAAAATTGGTGAAATATTACCACATCATTGGTTAAAATGTACCCCAATTTTGTTGATTTTGAGCAATTTTTTGGTCGGACACATATTCACCAATGCATTGGTTCTTTTGACCAATCCTTTTTTATAGTGTAGCTTCGCATGCAGTGCAATAGTGGTATTGGCTCGCTATAGAAGCATTCATGCATTGTGACAAGAATTCTTGGCGTTATTCTGTACAGAGATGATGGAACGGTACCAGCTTTGGGTAGTTTTCAGGTATAGACTCTATTTGGACATTCGTCTGAAATATACCGGAAGAAAGTCAAATTTTTATAATTGGTATCGGCCGCCAAATGGAATACATTAGATCCTTGTGAAGAATTGTTGGTATATTCGGGGAAATTTAATACTCCAATAATATTAATTGGCGACGTTAATTATAATACTGCCAACATGGCGAACAAAGAAGCGGACAAAATATACAGCTCCTCATTGGAGTCCACAATTGCTCTGGTAGACAAAAGAACATCCCTTGATTGCTATTATGTAAAAGTATGCAGAACGGGTGTCACATGCATATTCACCTGTTCTACTTATGTTACATAATAGCAATGAAGGGATGTTCTTTTGTCTACCAGAGCAATAATTGTGGAGGGTACAACGAGGAGCTGTATATTTTGTCCGCTCTCTTTGTCATCGTGTTCATAGTGCAAGCATCCATTTACTGGTGATACCCACATACATAGTAAATATCATTATGGTTTGGGGCAAATAGAATGCTCTCGAGTAACGCTTGGGTGCTCTTTTGGTGTATTACACAATGGTATGAATAACCATCAATGCAATTCAAAGGTCATGTCAATAAAATTATGTGACAAGTTGAAAAAATAAATCTCAAACCTGGGTTGGAGTTGAAGACCGATAAACGGATATATTTACAAGAACGTGATGTCCAAATGGAGAAAACAAACAACATTTTAACGAAATATCAATCGGGAATTGGACCAAATCATTCTACATGTACGGCATGTTACGAATGAATGGCTTCAGTCAGTTGATAGGGATTCGTACACAGGATCAGGGGCACATTTTGTAGATCTACGCATTGGCGGATCCAGGGGGGGGGGGGGGGCACAGCCGGCCCGTGCCCCCCCCTTTTGGAAGAGAAGTATGATTTTTTACCATAGACGACCCGCCATTTTGTCGATTGTGCCCCCCCCCCCCCTTTTTAGAGTGAAGACCTTTTTTTTTGCTTGTCAGGGAATTATGGAGGGAAACTGGACCCCATAACCCCTTACTAAGCGATTTTGGAAGGTTTGGCGAATTTTTTTTTTTTTATACGTGTCTGGCCGCATGTGCCCGCTACTTTGGTTGACTATATTTCCTATATAAGACTATGAACATGGCGAACAAAGAAGCGGACAAAATATACAGCCCCTCATTGTACCTTCCACACCACACTTGCTCTGGTAGACAATAGAACATCCCTTCATTGATATGCACTATGTAAAAATAAGTAGAACAGGTGTCACATGCATTATTCACCTATTCTACTTATTTTACATAATAGCAGTGAAGGGATACCAGAGCAAGTGTGGAAGGTAGGAGTAGTTAGGAAATGATGATATTATGCTTCATATTAATTTTCACTGAAATCCTCGCAATCTGATTGGCTGAGAGCAAATTTGTCGGTAACAATCACTGACAAGACACGCCCCCTGTTTAGCGTATACACTCGAGTTTAAACCATCCTGCGTGCACCCCTATACGTGGGACTACACGCGAAGAACGGTAGAGGGTTCATGAATGCATTGCCTTCGATTTTTCCCCCGACATGACCGTTCGACGGTTGATTATGAAAAGATATTTCGAGGATCCCCTCAATAAACTTTGATTTTTGATATGTGAAAGTTTTGATCTTGCGCAATGACAAAATGTGAAAAATAATGCTACATTTTCATACTTTAAAAAAAATATATGGCTCCTCATTTCTCCAAGTTTTCACAAATTAAAAAATGATTTGACTACGAGTTATACTAATTATGCGTTTAGAGCAACTCTTATTCTGGAATTTGACGTTTAGTTCATTTCATTTGGTTCTTTCTAGGGCGAGATTTTCACAATAGACCCGTTTACTAAGTGATTCAAATTTATGGATGTTTCTTTCCTGGGGACCTCGCTAACGAGGTATTCCATTAACCTGTTATTAATGAATGAACTACAATACTTGGAATCCAGTTTGCATACATTACTTGTTGCTATGTCTGGCAAGCCTCTGGTAAGCTTTCAGGTTGTCAAGAACAACCTTTGTTTCAAAAGTATGCATAAAATTTTAACACATAGTGAACAGGTCTATTTAGCTGAGACTCTTCGGTAGCGGTTTTACGTTAAAAAAATTGTTTATTTTATGCAAATTAGGCAGGAAGGAGCGAAAGCTTTTGGGCAGTTAATAAGCCAGTTCGGGGTTAGCGCATGGTACAAATGACCCCAAATATCCACAGATATTTTAGACATGGAGGGTCCCTTTATGTGCACTTCAGAAAAATAACTCTGGGAGTGATAGAGGTGCCTCATGAATAGCTTTTGTTTCCCCCTTTAAAAAGAATACTTCCACCTGGATATCATGGAATGCACCATTAGTGCATAATTGAATAATGATTACATGACATTCATGAGCACATATCGAATATTAGTGTCAGTGGGTTTTAGAATTTTGTACAGATGACCTTTATCTGCTCATGCTCAGATTGCATCTCCGAAATGGCTTATTGCAGTGTAGAGCCGCGACTGGGTGTACTAACAGTTTTTCTTAGTTTTGTCAAATGTCAAGATCTACATCTAAAAAAACTAGAAAACTAGAGCCATCTTTCACGATGGTGACATATGAAATTTAATAATCTGAATGAAGCGGAAAGGTGTTAAAATTGCCATTATATATAGGAATTTTGTGACACTTTTAAGGCTATATTTCAAAGAATTGTTCATCCTAAGGCAGGGGAATTTCAGAATGAAATCGAAATTATTTACATTGAAACTGCACATTCACTTCCTGTTTTGTCGATTAAATTTATGAATTTAACTGCGCATCGTAAACATTCAATTGTCAAAACATCTATATAAATCTTTCACTTTGGCGGCATCAGATATCGCTTCAAAGTCTCGGGGCAGTTTATTAATTCAATTGTACGTCCTTTAATGTTTGCATTAATAATCGTTAGCTGAGACTCCATCTGTTTGAACCTCCTTAGAAAAAGTAAATAGGCCCTACGCTCTTTTAAATTGCCCGGTGTAATAAGTTTTTCTTTCATTATAGTTTTGTCAAATGTCAAGATCTATGTCGAAAAAAATATCCATATGATAGCACACGAATTTTAATGACGCTTTGACGAAATCGATTCATGCAATCCTACGTTCGCAGCCGGGGATTGATTTGACTTCAACGAAATTGGATGCAAATTGATGAAAGTGATTTGGCAAATTTGGAAAATGCATTGACCAAAGACGAAATTGACCAAGAGATGTGCCAGATCACGAACTTTCTGGACGAAATAGAATTTTAAAAAGTGTTAAATTATTTTTGTCTTCTTCTCTACCCATGTTTCCCATCTCCGGCTTAAGTTGGTATTATCATTGGAATACTGTGGGCCAGTCGCCACAGCCAGGATAGTGGCTAGGACGGAAATCAGGAAAGATGCAAGAATACTCGATGTAGGGTGCGGTACAGGCCTACTAGGTGATGAGGTAACTATGAAAGATAAAGTTATACCGGGGCATGTTAATTTAAGACATTTGAAATTCTGCTTTTGACCAAAGATTTCAGGAAACGGAAATTTACGCAAATAATGAACTGAAACAAGTTTCGCAAAGTTAGGCCTTTACATCTGTTGGATTTTGAAGATAAGGAAGAAAGGGGGTCCTTGTTCACATACAAGTATTCCGCATGGTTTCACAGTATAGCTGTAAAACATTGGTAAACCAATTTGCACACTTCCACAGCAGTGACTAGTATTCGTTATTTTAGATAATGCACTGGTGAGTGTTTAAAGA
The DNA here is from genome assembly GCA_025617745.1 of Heliocidaris erythrogramma. Taxonomy (NCBI): domain Eukaryota; kingdom Metazoa; phylum Echinodermata; class Echinoidea; order Camarodonta; family Echinometridae; genus Heliocidaris; species Heliocidaris erythrogramma. The sequence goes on along the minus strand of CM046865.1, from coordinate 30,889,309 downwards.
AATACATGTGCTTCAAAGTAAGTGTCAGATATTTTGCAAACTATAAAAAGCAGTGATTCGAAATGAGTCAAAATTGGAATGGAAAGTAATAATCCCACGGAAATGTGCTTACTGCGGTTACATAAAGCTTTACAGCTGCCTTATTCAACTTTATTTAGGAGGTTATATTTAAAATTAGAGAACCACTTATATTCCGAATGCTTTCCATTATTACTTAGATAACGACATCCCTCAGTTTTGAAGCAAACTGAATTTTTAGAACACAGTGCTTTACAAAACCAAACCGAGGCCGCGATACGCTAGCTATAGTTGTATCATCAAAGGTGTTTGGTGTTAGAATACGAAATTTACAGTGATCGTTGGACCATTTTTATTGAAAATTTGCGATATGTCTTCCATTTCAATCAGCTTTACAGGTTGGGATACACACAGATTGTTGGAGCGGATCTCTCGAAGACATCTCTCGATGTTCTTGCACGCAAAGGATCCTATACCAGTACAGTTCACGCAAACTTTGGTCCAAGTAATCCCCTACACTTTGACGATGGTAAACATGTTAAACACTTCAACTTCTGAATAAAATCATATAGTACTTAAAAAGTGGTACATGTTCTCAGGTACATAAACCATCCTCAGTCTGAATTTTCTACAGAATTAAACCTTATTATCTGGTTACAAAAACTTCAACTTAAACTGTTTATTAATGTATCAATATTATTTTGGAAGTACTTGTACAAGTTCTTCCTTCAGACTAATAATGCATTGTATTTCCTTTGGACAAGGAAGGCGTAGATGAGTTATTAATATCTGTATTTACTTTTTCTTTCTTTTAATTCGGGGGTTAAAGCAAATGCTGCCAAAAAGAGCAGAAATGATAGGCATTTGCCGATAAAAGTCATAATATAAAAATAGGAGGGGATAGATACATGCATGGGTAATAATTGTTCCATAATCTTTGAGTGATTTTCGTGGGGTATATACCCTTAGCACAAGCCTATGTTTCCTTTTGATTTAATGATTATCGAAAGTATTCATTCTTAGTTATGGTTTTTGTGTATGTATGATAAGTGCATGCATTGAAACATAGGTCATTGTTAGCAGCGTCATCATGCTGTTTAAAATGACTGCATATTTTATACCGACCAATTGAGATGTTTAAAATGCCGATCAGGTATAGCTTGAACGGCTTCAGCCGGCTCAGTCATTCTACGTCTCTTCGAGTTTCTTCTATAGTTTGTTTGTTTCAAGTTCAAGTTGAAGTTTGTTTATTCATTTGTCTTTCTTCCAACAAAAAGTAACAAAAAAACAAAAACATTAACACTTTCTTTCAACATTGGTATAAATAACAACTTTAACAACAAAAGTATATTAAACATAAATATATGACTGAGTACATGTACATGTGTAATGATAACAAAGGATAACAGTATTTTGAGTTTCTTCTATATATTATGTCTATCTCTTGGGTTATTGAATGTTTCTTCTATCTGTTATATCTGTCTATCAGACTGTTTCTTATGCGTGACTCTTATAGGTTATTTTGATGTGGCCATGAGCTGTGGAAGTTTCTTACCCACCCATCTGAATGAGAAGTGTCTACCAGAAATGATACGTCTTGTCAAAACAGGTGAATTATCTTACCCTTAACTAGAACTAAATCTGGAACAACTGACAGATGGTATCCAAGCTAATTCAATCTACAGTGTGTTTATTATAGAGGCCTTTCCTAGTTTCCTTGCTGTTATAAAGTAATCACAATTTAATCTGCAAGTAGCTATATGCGGACCTCTAAACAAAAATAATCTGAAAAAATCCAGTTGATCTTTGAATAAAAAATATTCAACCAATTGAGCACTGGAGCTGGGTGGGCCCTGCATTACGCCTATGGGAATGGGACAATTCAGTAAGCAACGGGTTAACAATCCATCATCCATGTTCCACAACTGTGCAACAACCTGAGGGGAAATCTATCTCCAGGAAATTACATTTCTCCCACTTTCTCCCACTTTCTCCCAAATTTCCAGGAACATTTGTAGAACACATAAAGTCGTTTCTTATAGCTATAGTTTATTATCATTTTATTGAAAAGGCTTTTCCCCCCAACAGCGCGTTCATATGCAGAACTAATACGGGAAAGAAAAGAAATCGTAGTCCGTTTGACATTCTCTGAAAATGAAAAAAATCATTATTGAAGTTATTTGCTCACATTGTTACCCTTTTCCTCTCCAAGGCGGCTATGTAATCATTACAACCCGGAAGTACATATTCGAAGGTGAAACAGGGGACATGAAACTCAGGCCTGGACTCCTCAAACTAACACAAGATGGTACCCTGACTAAGATCGCTCATGAAGAAAACCTGTATGAAAAGGATGGAGATGATCACGTGATAGGAATTACATTAATTTATCAAGTCACATGACTTAAAATGAGTTCGACTCAACAATTGTGATGTACTGTTGTTTAGTCAGCTTTACTTTTCTATTATCTGGAAGTAAATGATCGTGATTTGGATGTAAAGATCGTGTGCCATGTAATTACACAGGGTATCGATGAACCGGAATATGATTTTAAATCCATAAAGATTACCATATCCTCGAATATTAAGGTCCCCCTCCTCCCCTCGAATATAGACACGCCTTGCCGTTATGACGGTAAATGAAAAAAGAGTCAAGAATGGATGATTATTCAGTTGTTTAATTATAATAATTCACATAATACGCTTGTAATTTGGCGATGATGATTTTTGTTGGGATGAAACGTTCTATTAAATACATGTATGTGATTTCTTAACAGTATGGTGAATATAATCGTTTGCTTGCAGAGTATTTTCTTCATCGGGTAACTTCTTCTGAATCTCTAGAATAAGCCAGTTCGGGGTTAGCACATGGTACTGAGATTGTACAAATGACCCCAAATATCCGAAGATATCTTAGACATGGAGGGTCCCTTTATGTGCACTTCAGAAAAATAACTCTGGGAGTGATAGAGGTGCCTCATGAATAGCTTTTGTTTCCCCCTTTAAAAAGAATACTTCCACCTGGATATCATGGAATGCACCATTAGTGCATAATTGAATAATGATTACATGACATTCATGAGCACATATCGAATATTAGTGTCAGTGGGTTTTAGAATTTGGTACAGATGACCTTTATCTGCTCATGCTCAGATTGCATCTCCGAAGTGGCTTATTGTATGCTAATGACCCCTATAGGCATGATAGGACCCCTATATGACCCCTGTCACTTTCTCAAACGCAATCATACAGAATTTAGCACATCTTTAACAGTGACGTTCCCAGAAAATGTCTTTTAAACTCATAAACACACAGAATATAATGTTCTCTGAAGCTGTGGCAGCATAGATATTTAGCACATATTGGTCCGTATTCTGTTGGACTGCAGTCAGAATACCAACCATAAGTTGGTTGAAAATGTTGGATACACCCAGCTACAACACCATTGATATCAACGTGACATTTTTATAGAGCTTGTGCTGTCAGTGATTTTCTCATTTTTTTAATTTCACAAACAACATAGAGGACTCTTCATCCTCACCCCATGTAGAGTACCTTTATATAGAAAAGTAACGACAACCTGTGATTTGAACGCCATTTTGTGTCCACTATTACGTAACATTGCTATTCAATTCCGATGAGCACCTGGGTGTTCTCAATAGGAAGAATTCGAACGCCATTTTGTGTCCAGAAAAGTGAGACGTCCATGTCGCGACTCTTCTATATAAAGGTATTCTATAACCCCATGTAGAGTAAAAGGGGGACGAACATATTATGAGACAGAAAGGGAGAGAGTGAGAGAGAGAGAGAGAGGGGGGGGGGGGGGAGTTGGGGGGGGGGGGAGTTGGGAGCGGGGCAAGAAAGAAACTGAAGGGATGTGAACTCGGGGTAACCTCGCTAGTCATATAAGGACCTATTCATACGGACCACTTATTCATAAGGACCGCTATCCATAACGCGTGACTAAAATAATGAATAGCGGTTTTGTATGAATAGCGAGAAAACTATAGACAAATTACCTCCCTATTAATAAGGGCCTCAATTCATAAGGACCACTTTTCATAACTATTCATAAGGACCGCTATTCATGACGCTTGTTAAGTGAATAGCGGTTTTCTATGAATAGCGGTCTTATGAATAGCGAGCGGACCCCGTGAACTCGGCTTATAGAGAAAATTTTAGTTCTGGTACAAAGGTGAAAAATAAATCATGAGCTTTCTCATTTCTTTCCATGCTATATAGTTTGGAAGAAAGGAAATAATTGCTCTTAAAATGCCCTCATAATTTAAATACATGTATGACGAGAAATGGCTGGAAAGTTTGGACCAAATAATTGTGTAGACTCCTAAATATCTCTTCCCATACACTCTTAAAAATGCGGGGTCAAAAATAACCCCAAACGGGGTTACAAATGACCCCGCATGCGGGATCAACTATGCACAAACCCCGTGCGGGGTCACTTTGACCCCGCCATGCGGGGTCACCCAAAGTAACCACATAGCGTGGTTACATTTCGACCCCGAATGTGGTCAAAATTTAACCACGATTGCGTGGTCATTTCTGCATAACTTGACCCCGCATAATTTGACCCCGCATACTAATGATCATTACCTTATAACCCCGTCAAAACGTACGGGGTCATTTCTTCCGACCACGCAACGTGGTCATTTCCCGTCGGACGGGGTTGATACTTCTGCCAGATGCGCGTGTACCATCCACGTTTCAAAGATTAAAAAAAAGAAGCTAATGTCAAGTAATATCATAACATAACATATTTTGTATATTTTGCTCACTATGACCTATCCTCACCTATCGTATAGCATATCATATACACCTATCATCCTACTTTAACCCTACTCCTATTATAGTCCTACATCCTATCCTATACCTATATCCTGAAAACCTTTACTTTATTATATAGGGACTGTATTGCAGTGCTTGCTAAAAGTGGTTAAAGATTTTAATTTAATTTTCTAATGTAGATTTTTAGATCTTAAACCTAATTACATGTTTGAATATGTACAACATAATAATCAGTATACATACATTTTTCATCACATTTCAAAGTGCAATCATTGCATAAAAACTTAAAAATCAAGTGTCATTTATATATATAAATTCTGGTTGTTTACGGTTGCTCATGGGTATTCATGACACATCATGAATATTCATGACAATGGCCCAACGTTTAACCAAGTAGAAGTCGGACCAATATACTTTGCTGATGAATAAGCAATATTTCAAATGGTTAGTGATTAACAAGTGAAATTGGAACATTGTGACCAACATATTTTTGGAAATAACCCATATGGTGTTGACCAATCGCATTGGTACATTTTTTGACCAGTCCTTTTTTAGAGTGCATTAAAATGACCAGTTTTTGCGTGGTCATAAAATGACCAGTTTTTGCGTGGTCATTTTGACCACGCAAAAACTGGTCATTTTAATGCAGCGGGAGCATTATTGATCGAAAACAACCCCGAAACGTGGTCGAATAAATTCGACCACGCAATATGCGACCCCGCATTTTTAAGAGTGTACTATACATCCATTCTTATATACATGTACTACATAACCAACCTTTCCCAACTGCATCCAAACAGTTTCTTTCACATTATTCTTCTTAAATAGGCCTACTACCTACTTCATAATATCCATGATTTCATGTAGATAAAAAAAAGACTCAATTCCAAAGCTCTGTGTGTACATCTTCCGTAGATAACGAAAACGAACAAGTGAAAAAAGATATTATGTATCAAACTTTGTTAAGTTTTTTTTCCTAAAAAAATATATATAAAATAGCTGACAAACAACCAAACATTAAATAAAAACAAAAACAACAACAAAAGCTGTGTCCTTCCGTGGCTTGAGGACAGAGTATTAGCTGTTATACAATGATAGTAATCAAATAATTACAATTCAAAATATATATAGCGATGTAAAATTAACAAGGTGAAAAAATGAATAGTTATGGTATTAGAACAGCTGAGCACTGGTGTACACAGGGAGGGCTCAGGGGGCCATGCTCCCCCTATTCAGCCACTAAAAAAAAGCGAGGGCGAAAAAGCGGGGGAAGTGAGAGAAAAAGGCCTAAAAAGGCGCTATATACAAACCGTTATCTTTCTCTCAAAATTTGTTAAAACGTCAAAGTTCTCGCGCTTCGCGTTGTGGCGTGCGCCTGTAATCCAGCTACCAGTGGAAGTTATAAACTGATTCAGGTTCGAGACTGAGTCACGTCTTTCTGATGGTGACGTTAAAGGTCGGTCCCAGACGTAAATAATCATATCTGATTGATACACGTCTGTAAAAACCCAATTACACACACACACGCTTCGCGCGGGAAGGGGGAAATAACTCTCGACTCCCTGCACCCACCACGTACTGTTACATACAGTGAAACGTTGCATCCAAATAATTGAAAAGCAGTCCGGGCGTCGAACTATCACTTTCCGCCTAAAAAAAAATGTTTTCTACGAGCCGTTATCTTTCTCTCAAATTTGCTAAAACGTCAGAGCTTTCGCGCTTAGCGCGAGAAGGGGGAAACTCCCCCTCCCTGCACCCATCCCTGTTACAGTACAGTAACACGTCCAAATAACTGAAAAGCAGTCCGGACAGCAAAATAACTTTCCGTCTGAAAAAAATGTGCTACGAGCCGTTATCTTTCTCTCCAATTTGCTATAAAACGTAAGAGCTTTCTTCCTGCACCCACCCCGCACTCTTCGCGCGCTCACAACCAGAGGCGGCGGAACGTTGGGCTCGGACAATGGAAGTGGAGGAGCACCTTTTGTTTGACAAAAGGTACCCCTCTACTTCCTTTGTCCGAGCCCGATGTTCCGCCGCCTCTGCTCACAACTGCCCCCCCCCCCCCCTAAAATGAAATCCTCGCTATGCAGTTGGATCTTTCACGTCTGCCCCCCTATCAAAAAAGGCTACGCCTAGCCTGTGCAGCTGGCAATTAGTGGGCGATCATTTCCGTAAAATGACTGTATACGCTCGATCCGTCATGCGATCCGTGCGTGAGCTCGATTTTACCTGCTCAGAGCCGAAGATGGATGGCGCGATACCCGCCATGCAGCGATACAATGATAATAGCACTCACATTTATTCTGTATGAACTAAATCGCGTTGAGTTCCCAACTCCCATAATATTGTTTTAAAAAGTGAGAGTTTTCGGAGTTGCTCCACAAGACAGGCAACATCTTACCACTTTCCAAAGCTAGGAACTTTGTATAAGCAGAAAACCATTATCTACACCGCCAGGCTTGACGTGGAAGGGCGTCTTGCCCTCTCCTGTATAAAGCTCTTTACGTTTTGTGATTCAGATACTTGCACTGTGTGTGAGATAAGACTTACCTGACTCTGTTATTGGCGTAGTGCAAGGTTAATGAGGATTAATACGTTTGTTATTTTGAGATAATCTGTTCCAGTTAGAACTGACCTAATGATGGATTTGATTGTTAATAGTATAGTTAGAGTTAGTGATGTGTCTGTGGTGCATTCAATTGCTAATTTAAAGTTTTTCTTTCGACATTTTCATCATCTCGTTCAATTTATAACTGACCTGAAGCAAGAAAACAGACAGAAAACGATAATAGTCGTAAAATCTACACATACTAAACCAGAGTTAATACAATTTCCCTACAGTTTACTTGTTAAATCCTAATAAAATAAGTATGTACAAATGACATACAATAATACAAAATTGCATTTGTCTTAATTTTCAGTTATATTTTGATCCCCCTACAAATCGTTATATCTTCCAGAGCCCGGCTTTAAAAAGGCTAAAATAGCTGTATTTTTTCCCAAATAATTCATTTAGGTTAGGATTCCTAACCTTCAGTCTACGAAACAAGCGATTCCTTTGTCTTTCATATTTAGGGCATGATAACATAAATGCTCTATATAGTTTCAAAATTGTGACAATTATCGCAAAGACCTGTATCGTGTTGTTTAATCAAATAATTGTAGTAATTGAGTCTGCATTTACCAAGACGCAAAATCCTTTCATCTTACCTGCCAAAACCTTTTATTGTACATGTGTGTTTCACCTCGTGCTGTATGCTGTAAAGATGTCTGGCCCAATACAGCTATAGAATTTATTTATTTACCACTTACAACTTACAACGTTCATTTCATTTTGTTTTAAAACAGAGCAATTATGTGCCAGCTTTCATTCTTAAATGTTTTTTCTATATACTCATAATGATTTTGTAAACTGAAAGTCTTTGTAAATTTATTTGCTGTTATTGTGGAAATAAATGGAATGAAATGAAATGAAATCCAATACTGTATTAACATCTTATAAACAGGATCTTAAATAATCATAATTTATCAAGGGTGTATGATATTTTCTTGTAATATAGGCCTATTCAGTCATGGTTTCTTGCAGGCAAAGCGAGGAAAAAAAATCATTTTGCAAGTCCTAATTTGCGTCGGAAGGGTTGGAGTGGTAAGACGTCTGATGCAAAGTTTCTCCATCGAAAATGATAATTTAAATTTGAATATGGTATTGTAGGGAGAAAGGAGTGACCTGGTACGCGGAAGAAGAGGGTCTCCTGCATGCTCTTACAAAAAAAAAGAAGAAAAAAAAGAAAAAAAAAAGAAAAAGAAAACGTTAACCTTTTATTGATGTTAATTCTATTCCACAGACACATAGTGTGCCATGTAGGTAATTTTCACTTTTTTTTTACCCATTTCATTTTCTATTTTTCAGCGTTTAGGGAATGTCTTACAAGTATACCACCAGGTTGAGTAAACACCCAGGCATTATGTCGGTACTTTGCAGTAGGCCTAATATATTTTTTTCCCGATAAATTTTAAAACTAATATTTTTGAGTCATACATGTATTTTTCATTCTTCATCGGGGTGGACTGGCATAATATTTGTCCCAGTTCATCCAAGTTATTGTTGTGTATATGGCAGGAAGATGAACTTTATTCCTGTCATAATCCACAGACATATCAAATTGAAATATCTTGACTATAAAAATGCATCTAATTCCACATTAAAGTCATAAAGATCACCCAACCTATACTTTAGACAAACATACACAGTATGAATGTTATTAAGAATTAATTTCTTTGCGAAGAAACGTCGAAAGTTATGTCAAAACAAGCAAAAATATTCACGAATGAATGCCATGAATATAAATATGTTTATATACGATGGGGAGTCGTATACGTCACCTTGTCATCCCTTTGTCGCGGGACGATCCACCCTGAAAATTTCCCGGGGGGGGGGGGGGGGGGAGAGGAGGGGTTCCCCGCCCTTTGGGATCCCCGCTTCTGGCTTAGGCTACATACTTGCCTCGGTTGTAATTGGGTAACACAGGAAGTAGTTGTGGGGGGGGGGGGGGGGCGGTGGTTAGGGAGATTTGTCCGCACCGTGATATGGGAAGTTGGCCGTGGTAATTCTCCTGTGGCATATATAGGTCATAAACGTATTAGATCAGGTGTACAAGGTGTACAAAGGCTGGGGCTCTGCCGCCTACTTAAAATTTTGAAAGTCCCAATAAGCCTACTTTGTGAAACCATCACCGTCTCGGCATAATTGGTACGGACAGTCTCTTTCCAAGGTTGGAGTTTTAAAAATCATCTCAATCTCGTATAATATAGTATAGCTATACCTTGAAATTTGAATGAAACATCATGAAATTTATTTTTCCATTATTCTGCAGAGCATCATTATATCATATATCTCATTTCTGTATTTACGGTGGGGGGGGGGGGGGGGAGGGGCACGTGCCCAAGGGCGGCATTTGAAGGGGGCGCAAAAATGCAAAAGAGAGAAAGAGAAAGGAGAGAAAAGGAAGAAAGACTGAAGCCTTATAATTAAATTGTGCCCCAAATCCAGGGTAAAGTGCATAGAAAAAATTAATGGTGTTTTTAAAGGATTTAAAAGGGCAATTTTTTGATAAAGTGCATAAATCAGAAATTTCAAAGGTTCAACTTAAAAGTCCCACTTTCGATTGCCTTGATAAATACATGTACTTCGCATATATTTCTCCACCGAGTATTTCGTCGATTTTGTGACACAAATATAGGAAGAAAATATGAATAAAACACGATTTCAATGTTCGAAAATTAAAAATTACTTTAAAGCTAGGTTTCTGTACCTTTTTTTTCAACATAAATTAGAAATTGCATTTCTGAGGGGTAAATTGCACCAAAAAGAATAACGGCTCAGACGCTTTGCTCCCTCGCTTGTAGTTGTGAAACTTTGGCTGCCAATCCCTGTGTAATTAAGATCAGAGCATTAAAATATTTAATATTTTACATGTATTTCCAGAATTTATCTTATTTAATTTTTAAGCTCATAAGTTTGTGGAGAGTGGGAGGGGGGAGGCGCAGTTTCGCTTTTTGCCCGGGGCGCCATCTATGGGCGCCATAATTTTCATATACGCCACTGCCCACATCTTATTTTCTGGGAATTTAGGGCGTCAAAATTTGGAAGAACATTGCTTGGGGGCGTTGCACTGCAGCTCTGTTTACCGGTATTAAAAGCTGACTGCATGACTAGTAATACGTGCGGCACGCGCGTTTCCAATACGCGCGCGGTATCGACGACGCGTACGGTCGACGACGACGCGACGACGTACGTACGAGAGACTATAGATCAGACGTCGACGAGAGGGAGTATCCTGAAAAATTGGACAACTCTCTTACTCTTAGAACCAGGAATTAGAAAATTTGGGACGATTCCTTGGGATTAGACCAAGTCAAGATGAAGCCAAAGATAAAATTTTGAAGAATGTCTCCGTGATTCACCCCAAATTCAGGTATGATATCTATGTTTATTGCAGTGTATGTTAGCCGTTTTCTTCTTTGGAGTTTGGACCGTCGCATGGCACGTATTCGGAGGGCGCTAGGGAAACGCTCCGAAGCAACACGCGCAGCTTAGTGGAATAGCTGGTACCAGGCCGGCTGGCTCGGGGCGCTGGTGGCCTGGTGGCCCACTCTAATCGCTCATAGACATAGTATGATGGGGAGCCCCATGTCTGCGCACCTAAGGTTTCGACCTGAAAATGAACAAGAATTTCTTCAATATTCCTCGAAATCTTAATTTTATATTATTCCTGATATTCTAAAGAGTAAGTCTGCAAAAAATCTTATCAAAATTAGAGCAAGAACAATGCCATTTTCACAAGAAACGGTGGCCGTGTCATTTCAACATTGCAAAAACAATGGTCAATGGCACTCATAGGTACACGCCATTGCCGACTGTGTAGTAACGCAGCCAACACACATCCCATACCCAAAACTGCATCACTGTGCATTTTTGGCTATATTTAATTGAAACTCATATATTGCAGTTTACTTAAATCCAAATACTTATGTTGAATAATAGATGATTAAAACTTACCAGGTTGTTTTGTGACCTTTGAAGAGGGTTTCCTGAAATTTTGGGTCCTTTTTGTCGATAACTGCTATCGAGACTGTCCCGTCAGCATCCAGTTTGTATTTTTCACGATTATGATGAAGGGAGCCCTCAGCGCTCGTAGTACTACCGGCGCGATCGGTTCGTCGATCTCCTACGAAGACCTTGAACATGTGGAAGGGCCAAACTGACGACGTAAAAAAATAAAAAATATTACGTACGTACGTAGTAATTATTACGTCGTCAGTTTGGCCCTTCCAGGTCTTCGTAGAATAGCTTGTGTGCGTAACATTCTGCGTAGGTATCTACGGTGCGTAACCATGTAGAGCGGCCTCACTAGTGCGCAACATATTTAGAGCAGTCGTCATCCGTATGGAGGTGTGGGTAACAAGTACCAAAAAGAGGGCTGTAAATGTAAGTTTTTATAACTTTCTACATTTTGTATCTTAACGAACTGATAACTTAAAATCTAAAGAATGATACTTTAAGTATCAGTTTGCCCACAAAAACCTCCATTTCAAACAAAATTACATCTGTATCCCCAGTACCCAGTATACACACATGTATATGATCCTAATGGTCAATATGACCATTGCTTGCTGATGTGGTCAATGGTGCCCCATGTCTGCGCACTCATTCATTTTACACGCAGTTCGGGAGTTTTGACGCGAAAGACAACCTTTTGAGGCTTGTGAATAAAAGGTTTGAAACAAGACCTTTTTTCATTATTATGACTCGTTTTTGCATGAATACTTATCGCTATGATAAAGATGAAAAGTTTGTGTTCGTTGTGTGTTTTGTTTTATTAGAATCGCGCAGTTACGCGTGTGCGCAGACTTGGGCACCCTAGCCATACAGTACATACTAGCACTCATAGGTACACGCCATTGCCGACTGTGTAGTAACGCAGCCAACACACATCCCATACCTAAACTGCATCACTGTGCATTTTTGGCTATATTTAATTGACTGTCATATATTGCAGTTTACTTACATCCAAAGAATTATATTGAATAATAGATGATTAAAACTTACCAGGTTGTTTTGTGACCTTTGAAGAGGGTTTCCTGAAATTTTGGGTCCTTTTTGTCGATAACTGCTATCGAGACTCTCCCGTCAGCATCCAGTTTGTATTTTTCACGATTATGATGAAGGGAGCCCTCAGCGCTCGTAGTAGTACCGGCGCGATCATTTCGTCGATCTCCTACGAAGACCTGGAAGGGCCAAACTGACGACGTAAAAAAATAAAAAATATTACGTACGTACGTAATAATTACTACGTACGTACGTAATATTTTTTTATTTTTTTACGTCGTCAGTTTGGCCCTTCCAGGTCTTCGTAGAATAGCTTGTGTGCGTAACATTCTGCGTACGTATCTACGGTGCGTAACCATGTAGAGCGGCCTCACTAGTGCGCAACATTATTGAGAGCAGTCGTCATCCGTATGGAGGTGTGGATAACAAGTATCAAAAAGAGGGCTGTAAATGTAAGTTTTTATAACTTTCTACATTTTGTATCTTAACGAACTGATAACTTAAAATCTAAAGAATGATACTTAAGTATCAGTTTGCCCACAAAAACATCCATTTCAAACAAAATTACATCTGTATCCCCAATACCCAGTATACACACATGTATATGATTCTAATGGTCAATATGACCATTGCTTGCTGATGTGCATACTAGCAGGAGTAGGAGTAGGCATAGGCATACATGTAGCTTATTCATTGACATTGCAACTATTATATCCCTCATCGTAAGATTGTTGCATTAGGAGTTTACACAACAAGAAAATGAATAGTTTTACTAGAAAAGCCGTTTCGTGCACAGGTACTTCATTTTTCCTACTCAGTCAGGTAGGCCCCCCTAGTACTTCATTTTTCCTACTGTCAAAGTGTCATGACTGACGTCATCGTATACGGAATTTCATTTTTTTCCCTATCATCATGATCATCGGATTCAGAGCCAGAGGGAAAAAATGAAGTAGTTTTCGATGACGTCAGGGGGAACAATTTAACTATTCGTTTTTCGGCCCCCCCCCCCCCCCCCATCGACTCTCGACGTACGCGAAGGAAAAGAAAAAGTAGCTGCTCAGCCTGACATGTCTGAGCGCATACATGTATTACTAGTTTTGTTGTTGTTACGTTTGTTAGTTGGTTGGCGATTTCCATCAATTTCGATGATTTACGCCAGGCTAGTTGTAAGAATTCGACATTGCCCTCTTAATAAGAGTCTTATCTGTTCTAGACAGAAATAACCGTCTGTTATGGGGAAATCTTTAATATTTCTGACATTTCTCAACCTTCCCCATAGACAGACGGTACGACCGTGTATCACCAACAAGGTGGACGATCAGCCGACCTGAGCCTTAGGTCGCGTTGCTGTTACGTATACTGCGCCACTGAATACATGTACATGCTACACACACAAACACACAGAGAACCACTTCCGGTTCCGGATATGATCGTCCACACACTACGCGATATGTGATCATTCAGTCTCTATGTACGGAGGTCTAGTGGAGCCAGACGAAGTCTCAGCGGAACAACCGACGATACAGAGAGACTGAAGCTTTTGGTCTTTATCTGTTCTTGCTCTCTCGTTATATAATGTGTCCTATACATGTATCTTGTGAAGGCATTCATTTGCGCGTATATTTTGTTTTAGGCAGCATGTACTGTACTGGCGGTGATGTCATCATTACGCATTTGATATTCGTGCAAGATATCTTACCAATATTTTTCACCATTTTTTTCGTCAAGGTTACGACGTTCATTTTCACTCATAAATGGTCTATTCATTTTAAAAAGTTTGCTCAGTCAAACTCCTATTAGTTTGAAGCTGAAAATGGTAGCATTATTATTCCTCTTTCAGAATTCAGTTGTGACATTTATGGTAAAAATCTGTTCAGAAACAGCGGAGTAATTGGCGTTACCTTCTGCTCATGAATATTCGAGTTCTGCAGAAGAAGCGCATTTCGCACGGGCTGCGGACTGACTGAGGACTTCCAGTTCTAATTTGACAGGCAGGAAAGAGGATGGGGGCTGTCTAGCTGTACAAGCTCCTTGTCTTATTGATCTGGTACTGGCCTACAGAGCTGTACATGGGATCCCTATACTGTGTGTGGAGGCAGATATCAACAAAAAATCTAGATCTAAATATCACCATTTCTCACATACATGTACTGTGAACCATGTAAACCTCGGAGTTTGCTAAAGGGGTTACCTTCCAGGATCAACTAAGATTGTAAAAATTGAATGACTAAAAAAGAAAGAAAGAACAAAATTGGCAGGTGTGATCAGGTTTTTTCTACCATGCACTTGTAACTGGTATACATGTCAGTGTTGTAGCTAGAGCATTTTTAGTGGTGGTTGCAACCTCACTGACTTTGACCTGCGTGTGGAGCATAGGTGTGGAGTGAGCGCAGCGAACTCAGCTTCACGACTATTGACCAGGGGTTCCGGGCAACGCCGCAGCGGGGGTACAGGCATGACAGGAGGCAGCGCCCCCTAAGCTTTTGCCTTATAGGCAAAAGCTTAGGGGGCGCTGCCTCCTGTCATGCCTGTACCCCCGCTGCGGCGTTGCCCGGAACCCCTGGTCAATAGTCGTGAAGCTGAGTCGTGAAGCTGAGTACAGGCATGACAGGAGGCAGCGCCCCCTAAGCTTTTGCCTTATACAACATTTAAGGCCCACAATCCCAATTTCTAGATACCCAAATGACTTAAAAGAGTCACACATGAATGGCTGTAACTGAAACAAATTCATACTGCATTAGTTAGTAGATATCATTATAACACTGTCTACAGTACAATGTCATACTGAAAAAAATGTGTGAAATGGATAATGAATTAAATGCAATAAAAAAACAAACAAAATATAGCTGTGTTGTTTCATTCATTCAGCTGTACTACTTAGTACTTACTCACCTAAGTCAGCTTCACTTTCACTTTGTAACGCCTTTCCTTTTTTGTGCCCACAACTTGACCAAACCACGTACTACTAGTTAGTGGTCATATTGACCACTGCGCGGGACTAATAATGCAAAAATACTACGAATTTTCTATCGCATGTACTAAAGGTATGGGGGAGGAAAATGATATTTAAAATACTTCCTATCAAATTCAGCTCTTAAAAATCTCACTCCTACCTCAAATTGCCGTTAGGAAAAACTTATGATATTTCCAGCAAAATCCAAAGTCAAAATCATGTCCAAAACCGAAGAAATTCCCGCAGATTTTTTTTTGACGATCGCATGTTGTTTCTATTCCGCCGATGTTTTAGACTAAAATCGGCCAATAAAATTTTGTCCACAAAGGAACTCGGTATCTCGTGCAAACCATCGATCTCTACGATCGCGCATGCAGAAAATTGGGATTTTTACGTGTGTGCGAAAAGGACCGAATTTTTAATGACCAAATTTTGGAGGGGAGATGTCTGCGCTCGCGGCGATCAGGAAATGTACACAATGACCTCCAATACCCCGTTTCGCCATAATTGACGGTAAATTACGGATTTCATTTTTGAAATTACCTTTTCCAACATCGGTAAGTTGAATTTATTGTATTTCATGTATATGTTGGTGTCGGTTTTTGTAAATTAAATGCCGATTTTGAGTGAATGTTAGTGACTTTTGTGCAGTGGTATTTGAAAGTGTTGAGGTGTATGACTGCCTAGATTCTACACACGAAGTATAGTAATGACGCTTTGAGTGAATTTGACTGCCTTCGCAATAGGAAATCATCTTATTGCGAACCAACCCCACGCGATATGTCCCCGGCCCCTTGGTCGCGGACGCCGCCGGAGATGCGGCCGGGGGCGTATACATAGCTAGCTAGCTATACGTTCGGATTACAATCAATTTATATTTGAATTTTCACGTTAGTTTCAGGTTATACGAGTGTATTATACTGACAAGTCAAGTCAAAAATAATATTTATGGTCAATATCAAAGCACAACAAGGTCATTTCTGTGCATTATATGTGTGTTTTGGGGCAATTAATACACATCAAGTTTGGGGAAATAGTGGTGGGCGGGAGACTGATTTTCAGCCCGAGTGCCGGGCGGAAAACGTGAGTGGTGGGCGGGCCCGCCCACCGCCGCCCACCGTAGCTACATCTCTGATACATGTATATGGGACTACTCATGCAAGATAAGATTTGTGTAGTCCAATGTACAATTTACACATGCCAGACTTCCTTGTTTAAAGGTACTTCATCCCTTTTGCAGACTGAAACAAAATTCTGAGAAACTTTGCACAGGTTTAGTAGATATCCTGTAGATACTGCCTGTGAAATTTCAAGGTCACAAGGTTTGTAACTCCTTTGTAAAAATTGAAAATTTTGCTTTCGTCGCAGAGGGAGCAGCGTGTAATGTATATGTACAGTGTACATGCATTAAAGACATTAACGCAGGTGCATGTAGTAACGGTCAAAAAGTAATTTTAAAAATTACACAATTTTTTTTCATGTTGAAAAAAAAAAGAGTATTACTAAATTGTTATGACATGTGCATGTACTTAATTAAAAGCAAATTATAATCCTTTCACATCCGCACAATTTCCCAAAATAATTATTCTGTAATTTATTGCTTACTCTCACAACTGCAAAAGGGATGAAGTACCTTTAATCCTTCCATTTGATTATTATATTCTCCTTTTCTACTTTCTGTATTTGTTATCCTACTCTGTGCCTAGAGCATTCTAAAGCATGGATTTTGCCCATTATCAATAATATTACGGTATATGGATTTTGTTCACTTTTTATTTTTTTAAATTTGATGAGGTCATACATGTTTATTTAAAACTACATATAAAACTAATCTGAGAATTCTGTCCCATATAAGATGAATAATGAGTGATACAGTAATGCAGGAAATGAATGACAACTGTATCAAAATATATTTGTTTGGAAAATATTTGAAGATCAAGTATCCATGATATGATCAAGGAGTTATCACAGAACTACTCCTTGGTATGATGGTGGTCAGTTTTCTTTTATTTATGGAGTCAAAAGGGGCCTGAGCTTTCGATCCTAGTCGAATCTTCGTCAGAGGCAAAAAGAACCCCCCCCCCCCCCTAGATTCTGCTAGGATCGAAAGCTCAGGCCCCTTTTGACTCCATTTTACTCCATTGGCTCGCTATTATTGGATATTAAAGCAGTTTTCAGCAGCTTGTTTTCCATATTCTTTTATTTATGATGGCTTTTTATGTCTCCGCCCACCGAAGTTGGTGCTGGAGGCATTATGTTTTCGGGTTGTCCGTCAGTCCGTCCCGCTTTCTCGTTCTGGCGATAACTCAAGAACCACATAAGGTATGAACAGTAGGAAGATGATCTGATTAGATTTTGGGGTACGTAGGTCAAAGGTCACAGGTCAATTTCTAAAATTGCAAACTTGTGTTAGCCTTGTTCTCACGATAACTCAAGAACCATTTGAGGTAAAAACTTCAAACTTGGTTCTAGTATGTATCACCATAGGAAGACGATCTGATCAGATTTAGGGGTACATAGGTCAAAGGTCATAGGCCAATTTTCGAAATTTCAGGTGTTTTGAGGTATGAAGTTTAGTGCTAGTATGTATCACCATAAGACAATCTTTTTAGATTTTGGGGTATGTAGGTTGCAGGTCAAAGGTCACAGGTCAATTTCTGAAATAATTTGAGGTATGAACTTCAAACTTGGTACTACAGTGAAACCTGTCTATAAAGACCACTCAAGGGAGACAAGAAAGGCTGTCTTTATGAGCAGGTGGTCTTTATGGACAGGTTCCTTTAATACACATTTCAATGAGAAACATTGTTCAAGGGAAACGAAAATTGTGGTCTTTATAGACAGGTGGTCTTTCTATACAGGTGGTCGCTAAAGCAGGTTTGACTGTAGTATGTATCACCGTAGAAAGACAGTCTGATTAGATTTTTGGGATACGTAGGTCAAAGGTCAAAGGTCATAGAGGTCAATTCTGAAATTGCAGGTTTTAGCTTTGAATCACTTGATACATGTATCTCAAGAACCATTTGATCCAGTAACTTCAAACTTGGAACTAGTATGCTTCACCATAGTGAGAGGAACTGATCAGATTTTTGTTCACGTACATGTAGGTCAAAGGTGACAGGTCATATAGGTGTACAGGTATGTGAAATTAATGTTTTTTTTACCTTTGTTATCACCACATTTTGTATATCATGACTAGGAGGAGATAAAAGCTTTTTATTCTGGTTATCATAATATTTCAAACGCAGTTTGAGCTGGGGGGGGGGGGGGGGGCGCACACTGAGGCTTCGTCAAACGGCCACCTAGGGCTTCCGGGGGCATACTTTGTCAGACTTTGTGTGGCAACATGAACCATGTGTGCATAATTCACATATCAATGCAACTTTTCTCTACACGTATAGGGACCTACATCTACATGTAATAAGGAAGTCGCTTTTTTCAACATCTCTTCCTGTTTCTGCGTTCCTTCCTGTTTTATGTTTTGAACCTGTTGGCTTCCTGTCTTCTTTGGAATTATGAAATTCATTTGAAAAGCAGTTGTTGATCATAATTAGTAGAGTCTGGCACTGTAGAGGTGGGTTACCTTTGAACTTGAGTTTCTGGAACAATGCTGGTGGGCCAGCCCATCAGTCTCGTCTGCAGGCACAAACTTTCTTTGAGTTTTGACACTTGAACACATTTCTATAAATCCTGGGCTTAGGTGTACAATATACAAGCTACATGTACATGTACATTGTATAGAGTAAAGTGCTGAATAGTCTCACATTTTAGACCCGCTATTACTCCATATGATTATTAAAGAAGCATTTATGTGCCTGCTAACTGCCATCTGTCAGACATTCAGCTCCTGACCAGCTCATGTTGCCCTAGTATTTTAGGCTAAATTTATTGCCTTGCAGGATTTTTTTAATAGCAAAAATGCCCTTGGACTTTGAAATAGTATTTACATAGTTGCAGTAAATTTATATGGTATGTGGAAATGCAATGTACATGTACATGTATTGGGGGGGTACTACTACCCATGCCCTTTTTATAGTCCTTATTGACTCCCCCCCCCCCCCCCCCCCCAAAAAAAAAAAAAAAATAAATAAATAAAAAAAAATAAATAAATAAAAAATAAATAAATAAATAAATAAATAAATAAATTAAAAAAAAAAAAAATAACCAGACCAGCCGGTGCCCCCTCTTTTGAAACCCAACTGGCATACCTTATTAAAGTACACAAAAAAAGCCCCCTTAACTGCATATTACTTTTCCAGCTCTGTGGCTCCTCTTATACAAAATTGTACATGTACATGTATTGGGGGGGTACTACTACCCATGCCCTTTTAGTCCTTATTGACTCCCCCCCCCCCCCCCCCCCCCCCAAAAAAAAAATAAAAAAAAAATAAAAAAAAAAAATAAATAAATAAATAAAAAATAAATAAATAAATAAATAAATAAATAAATAAATTAAAAAAAAAAAAATAACCAGACCAGCCGGTGCCCCCTCTTTTGAAACCCAACTGGCATACCTTATTAAAGTACACAAAAAAAGCCCCCTTAACTGCATATTACTTTTCCAGCTCTGTGGCTCCTCTTTTACAAAATTCTGGATCCGCCCCTGTACATATACATGTGTACATATGTACGAGTCATTCACTGATATTAGACTCATCCATTTTTATTCAAGTATGGATACTCCCAGACATTATATTACAATCCCATGCATGGCCATATGGGAAACACCTTCCCTAAACAAAAGCAAATATGACACAAAAGCCTTTTATACTAGTATTTATAAGCTTCTGTGGTTTTATGATTGGGTCATACATGTATTGAGTGTGAGTCAGTCTTCAAAAAGGTATGAGTGTGTGACAGCTTGATAGAATTGTATTTCTCAGGATGCCAGTTTTCAGGCTCGTTTCAATCTCTGACTACTACTGTAACAGTAATCTCTGTTTCAAGCTTTATTTTGGCTACATGTACATACATGTACATACACATCGGGGCTACACTGTATAGAATTTACAATGCACAATGTAGCCTGTGTGTACATGAAACCAATCCACCTCTCTTCAAGCTACAGGTAAAATATGTGTTTAAAAAGCCAACTGCATGGATCCCTGATTGCTATTAAAATGTGTTCTGAAATCGGTCCCTATCATCCTTGACATTTCATTTTGCCTGGTAGATTACTGTACATTGGTTTTTCTCTCTCTCTCTCTCTCTTTTCTTCACTGTGTCCTTTTATCCTCTCCCCTTCTATCTCTCCCTTCTCTCCTTTCCTTCTCTCTCTTTGTCTCTCTTCCTTCTCTCAATTTCCCTCAGACTTACATGTGTAAGTACACCTTTTCTTTTCTTTTTTTGAATGTTCACCCATCTGCTTCTCTGATTTTTTTCTGCTTTCATACAAATCAAATTATAAGGTTGGATTGCCCTTTAAAGGTACATGTACATATTATGTACATGTCCCTCTGATGTATGATCCATAATTGAGGGAAAGAAGAAAAACATGTACTGTAAAAAAAGGAAAGAATCTGAATTCTGTTGAGGTACATGTATGTGAAATAATGAGTCATGATGCATTGGACTTTGGAGAACAGTGTACATGTATGTTTCATACTGAGATCTGTGTTTCACTGAAACTTCTGATGGAGTGTTTGTGAATTGGTACATGTACGTACATGTACTATCCAACTGTTCTAGCCCTCTAAAAATGTATTAGAATTTAAAAGTACCCCTTATTTATACGTGCATACATTGTGTGTGGGCAAGCCAGAATCCGTTGACCGGGGTAATAATATATCTGTTAAGCGCTTAATAGAGACATCACCAATGTATTAGGTGCCGTATAAAATAAGAATATTATTATTATTATTATGTCTGATGAATGCATTTCATAACATGCTCACTCCAGTGCAATCCATGCAGCCAGATCTATACAAATGTACGACCAACATGTACTGTAGGCCTACCTAACATGTAATTTATTGTGGCCCATGCATGTACCCGAAAAATACACTATTATATATGAAAACAGAGAAGAATGCCTGGGCTTCAATATACAGATGTACATGTTTATGTATCATGGCTCTTCTAATAAAAAATAATACCTAGCCTATGCCATAGGGAGCAAAAAAGCGATATATAATCGTAAAGCAAAATAATGTGCACATGCACAGATGGCACAGCGATGGATCTTAGCTGGATTTATGATCTCGGGGGCCATGTCCCGGCTATGGAGATGCCTTTCATTCTACGAATACCTCCATACTCATTTTGGATGATGCTCGATGATGGATCTTTCCAACAGCGTACATCTTCAGCTGTCCTCCGTACAGATGCACATTGACTGCTTAAAGCCCATTTTCAGTTTTTGTATGTATACAGTACATATAGCCACAGAAACTTTTTGTCAGATTTTTTAATTTATAGGACTTTGATAATTATTAAAATGCTATTACAGTTCGAACAGTTTTTTTCAGCTGCTGCAAAGTTTTTATTTTTTATGTGGAGTATTTAAGAATGAGAGTTGAAGAATGCTACTTCCATGATGCAGCATGCAATACCTTTCCATTTGGAAATGTATATTAGGGCATATATCCAACATTTTTCCATCTGAAGCCAAGCACATGAACATCGATATCAATTTTTTCACAAACTTCATGTATGACTATACTTCCCTTCTTGTTTACATTCGGCGTATTATGATCCAGCATACAATACCTTTCCGTTTGGAAATGTATATTAGGGCATACTGTATATCCAACATTTTTCCATCTGAAGCCAAGCACATGAAAATTGATATCAATTTTTTCACAAACTTCATGTATGACTATACTTCCCTTCTTGTTTACATTCGCCGTTTTATGATCCAGCATACAATACCTTTCCGTTTGGAAATGTATATTAGGGCATACATGTTTCCAACATTTTTCCATCTGAAGCCAAGCACATGAATATATCGATATCAATTTTTTCACAAACTTCATGTATGACTATACTTCCCTTATTGTTTACATTCGGCGTATTATACTACAAAACAAAAATATGAAAAGGAGGAAAGGGAGATTAATATTAGGAAATTGCCTTCATCTTTTACTTTTCACCACCCTATTAAAATCAGGGCTATTAACTTTGGGGAACTGCTTGGAGGGAGATTGTTTTTTTTTCTTTGAAATTCTCTGACAAGCAGGAAAAAAAAGGTCATCAGCGTTTTTGGCTGTCTTTTTACTCCAAAAAAGAAAGGTCACCAATGCTTGGCGGGAGAGCGAAAGGAAGAGCGTGGTGGCGGGAGTCTCATGCCACGGCGCTGGTGGGACGGCGGGAGAATGAGCGTGGTGGTGTGAGACTCCCGCCAAATGTGGGAGGGTTGACAGCCCTGCCTAAATGGTTTCATGTAGTAGATTTAGTTTGAAATTCACAACTACCGGTACATGTAGCTGAATATCTGTGTGATTTTTGTCCATCTGTTGGTGTGATTGATTAAAAATTTCCAAAGAAATACTGTGATAATACATGAGTGTGGAGGCAAATACCCAGTAATACGCGATCATGAGGTATCGCACAGCACAGCTTTCATTTCATGTCAGATGCACTGAGATTGACAAAGTGGAATATTGATCTTTTCAAGGTCAGTTCTACCAGCAGCAACATGTGCATTACATGTAGTTGTAGCAGCTGAGTGAGAGTTAAATTGGGGAAAAGCACTTTAAAACTACATGTTCATATAGATGTACATTTTAGGAAGAGCTCCTGGGAGCAAAAAATAGCTAAGATTCAGTGTGCATTTTACATGTATTCTAGGCCTACCCCTCGGGTTCCATGCAAGGGATTATTTACATGCATGTACAGTACATTTAATGCAAAACAAATTTTATGTTCCTGCATTGTAAGCATTGTTTAAATGCCAATTCATTTTTTTTGCAACTGCACTTGTTGTATACAGGGACCGGAAAGTGTAAATTATGAGCTATTGGATGATGCGTTTCATCAAGTGATATTGAAAAATACCCTAATTTGGCTCTTGCTATTTTTTTTCAGTCTATATTCATTGGAAAAAATGAAATAAAATGATTGTTACAAGTACCTGTTTATTTGTTTTTATTTTTTATTTTTTTGGGGGTGGGGGGGGGGGGGGGGAGTGACAACCGACAAGTGTAATGATGTATGGAACAAGGATTTTAAGTATTTTTGAACACAATATACATAGAAGGTATAGAATAGAATTGAAATACTGTAGAAATAAGAATGTTCACTCAAATACGTGTACATGTATCTATACATGTACATGTGTGTGTGTGTGTGTACATGTTGGCCCTACATTTTCATCAAGATCACAGAGCTACATGTAATGTTCAAAAAGCGTGTCTCTTCAATGAAGGCTAGAGATTGACTAGTTCTTAACTTGAGTACTATAGTTTATACAAAATGCAATTGAACAGTAGTTTTGTTTTGGTTTAGAAAAGGAAGTGCTTCACTTTGAGGAAATCATTGTCACCATGCATGCACTCATCCATAGAATGCAAGTGAATGGCTATTATGCAGGGAAATGTCTCAGTTACATTTCCCTGATATATGTTAAAGGCATTCGGTAACTTTGCGGAGGCTTGATTTAATAAATTGTTGATTTTTGATATCTGTCTTGTATAATGATGTTCAGAAGGATAAAAAAATAGCCAGGCATAGAGAAGTTTTCAAATATATACTGCTATTATTAGGATGACTGAATACTCCCATTTACGAAAGCGTATGGCCATATGCTTTAGTCTGACACTGAGTCAATGGGAGAAATTGAGTCTGGCATTTCCGGTCACGTGCATGTAGCGTAGCCCTATGCTTACTTTTGAGAAGCACATGATTTTGATAGAAGTGCTTTTTTTCTCCATGGGCTTAATTACACCATGTACATCATACATGTATTACATGTACGTACACTGATAGCATGTAAGGCCAGACAGCTCAGATTTTTTCAAGCCTCCACAAAGTTGCCTAATCACTTTAAAGCAAATATCTTGACATTCAGGGCATTTGTGCTAAAGGTATGTACACGTACATGAATGAGCAGTTTATCAAGAGAAATATGTGCTGCAAAATTTTGTGATCCCCAGGATTTTTAAATCAGTCTTGACAGTTAAATATTTAAATAAACTTTAAAAAAAGTTGTGTTAAAACCTGTACTTGATCGAGACCGTTCACTTGTAGCTCCATGCACCTACATGTACATTCAGGCATGATATTCTTCCGATTTAAATCGGAATTCCGATTTTTTTCTTTTCCTGACAATGATCTCGATTTTTTGGCATTTTTCCCCGATTGTAATAAACGATCCTGTTTTAAAAAACCGATTTTGTTGTGGTCGAATAATTTGTGGTTGATATGAGATTTGGGGCGATTCGTCTGTCGGTTGTACCTGTATGTAAGCGTTGTTTTTTTGTGCTGGCTCGCCTGCAAGTGATTCGTTTTGTGTAGCATTGCATGGTGTGGTGCGCACGTGTACGTGAAGCAAGGTGGTGACTGGGGTAGATTTTATTTTGGCCGAATTTTATCGATAGCAACGTAACATAAACGTAAATGGAACAGCATGCGTTTGTTTACTCGCGACGCTATATATTGAGCCCAGGTCAGCGGCTGCCGCCTGCCCAGGCACGCGGCTCAGCTGTTTTGTACTTGCTCTATCATCATGTGGATTTACATCGTACATGTACGTACGTGCACGTGTACCTCGGCGATATCGATCTCGACATCGGTCTTTTCCGAACTGTTAGTTCGTGTATGTTGGCCCTGGAATTGGAATAATGTATTTTTGACACTAAGATGGCATCTAAATCTAATGTAAGTTGGAAACTACCCAGTGATTTGCCTTTACAGTATAACTTATATAAAAATTTCCAAAAAAAAGGCCTTCTAGACACCTTTAAATATGCTCATGAAAGAGCAAAAGTGCAGGGGCTTCCAGGGGGCTTCGCCCCCTGACCCCCACCAGGGGCTCCACCCCTTGAACCCCGCCAGGGGCTCCGCCCATGGACCCCGGAAATGTAGATTTTTTTTTGGTAGGCCACTATCATGCCTGACATTGTAGATCCACCGCTGACTGCCATGTTGTACTACATGTAGTGTACATGTACATGTATGTGTAAATGTATGAAAAGCATGAATACCTTTAAAAGAGAAGGTTGAGTTCCGGGGAGCGTTTCATCAAGCATTTTGTCAGTGATTTTTACCGACAACTGTTATAAGCTACTGAAATCCTTGCTTCTGATTGGCTGAGAACAAATTTGTCAGTAAAAATCACTGACAAAACGCTTGATGAAACGCTCCCCTGGGAAAGGTGAAAACTAATTTTTAAGCTTTCTCATTCTTTAGGTACAGTAAGTGTGGAATAACATCATAGTAGAAATCTCCCCTGAAAAGCATTGCTCTTCAAATGCCCTCGTATTCGAAATATGACAAATATTCATGCCACATATTTGGGCAGTCCCATATACCCATTTCTGTGTGAAGTGCATGTGGTTTTCAGCTAGATTAGGTCAATTTCTTATCATTTTGGTGATTCCAAAACCTCAAAGTATGTACACCAATTGTTATAGACGTGATCAACCTTTCCAAAATGCTTTGAGACAATTTCTTCCACAATGTAATCGCATGACCAGAACTCAACTTTATCTTTTAAGTACATACTGTACATGTATGTATGTACTTAAAGAAATTTTTGAACAATCATTTACATCAACTGCTCTTTATTGTATGCAGGTCTAGATACACTGTACTACTATATAAATCCACAATTATGGCATGTACAACTTCAAAGAAATGTAAAAACGATGTGATGAAAATGTGCTGGTACATGTATGAAGTTTCCTTGTCTTTTTAATAGTGATCAGCACCTGAATTCTAGTGCTCTCATACCCCGAGAGGGGGTCGATAGAGTGAATAAAATCTTATCTTATCTTATCTTATCTTATCTTATCTTATCTTATCTTAGATATTTTTGCGAGAATCTGTTCGAAGTATTTGCAGTATTCTATTGTTCAGAGGTCAAGAGGAATTACATAATGTATACACGTGGTAATGAAAACCACACAAGAAAGAAACTTAATGAATGCAATTTTTGCATTCATACAATGTAAACCATCCTTAATTGTCAGTGTCAGTAAAAAAAAAGCACTAACTGCATATACATGTATGTATACATGTACATTAACAATTTAAAATACTATGGTTTAAATGTTCATTCTTTAATAATTTTATAATCTTCTTCTTCCTCTTCATCCTCTTCCTCTTCCTCCTCCTCCCCTCCTCCTCCTCCTCCTCCTCTTCTCTTCATCTTATCATTGGAATTATTGTTTTTATTATTGTTATGATTATTATAATTTGTCTCTCTCATTTCAGGTCAGCTCTGGAAGATGCTGAAGCAGATATTTCAGATCTTGAGCACAAACTTGAAAAGGTAAACAAGTGGGTCATTTGCCTTGAGTGTATAAATCAGTCAGCATTCATACCCAGGATTGTATATTATTCAAAACTTATCCCCTTCGGAAATGAGGAAATCTTTCGAAGAGGAAAAGGTTCCAATCCTACAAATTTGCTTTCCTACATGTACATTTTACAGTACCACACTCACACTGTAGATGCATGTACATGTATCACATTTCAAATGTGGCCTGCTGTGGAAATTCTGTAGGAAAGTGGTAGATTTCATTTGAGACGCTTTTTCATATTGTTCCTTCTTTTTCTGAAAACAAATGAACTTTACAATTGAGTTTTGATACACATAGACATGTACATGTATACTTATTAAAAGACCTCAGCCTGACCCAAAACAACCATATATTGACGTAAAGCTTAGTAAACAAAGAATATAATTACCCTGGGTATTCATAAAAAATTCATAAAAAATAAAAAAGATAATTTTTTTTTGTCCGCCCCCTCCCTATGGCGTATAACAACAGAGGAAACTGCAGGGGGTCGCTAGACGTGTGACGACATGTCATGTATACAGCTCCGAGTGCGTCTTCACGATATGTCGTCATCAAATTTTCACCCCCCGCAAAGTAGCGTTCCTCAGAGACGGGGCCCTCGTCAGAAAAAACACCGGGGCTCAACATTTGGGACGCTGTTACTCATTCCACAGGAAACGGAATCTCATGAAGTTGGTTTCAATTTGTTCAGAAAATATATACATGTAGCTCCCCGTGGATGAGTAAAGGGTATATTTCAAAATTCGGTCAGGCTGAGGTCTTTAAACAAAATTTTTTTCCACATGACGTTTGTAGTACATGTACGTGACTGTATTTTTATGTACATTATCATCAGATACCTGTACATGTAACTCACTTAGCCTTGCAACTTGCAAGAAGGCCGGTATAGGATAAAGTAGGATCTTAATTTAATAGTGGATTATGAAAGGCTGCATTGTGTTTTAGGGGTCTAGCTCTATACAAAATGTGATTTTTGCTAATTTACATACTGTATGTACATGCACAGTGTAGTTTGCTGAAAAGATGCAATCTACAGTTGAAGTGTGTGCTACATGTAGGGGTTCAGAACATTATGTCAAATCCTTGTATTTCTCATTTGTGAGTTCTTTATTAATTTGTTTTGTTTTTGCATTCACGCAGCTTGTGAAATTGTGCAATATCATGGTAGATGCTGGAAAGGCTTACAACAATGCATTTGGGTAAGTTGAACTCATAATTACGATAATCTTGAGTCGTGGTAATGATGGGGAAAATGCTCACGGAATCAAACAAAGCTGTAGTACAATGTATGTGGGATGTTCAAGACTTTCATTATGTGTTATGCGCCATACTACCTTTTGATTGAAACTGTATAATTGCGTCATAATTTATAGCAAATAATATCTGTACATGTTCATGTGTACTTTGTAATACCAAGCCTTTGTGTAGTCTCTGTAGGAATGAGAGTTATGCTTTTTATTAATTTGAGTTTTTGACACTTTGTTGAATGATTACATTGGTCAGAATCTGTTAAATCTGTTTGATACGCTTTGATTTTATTAAGAAATAATTTTGCTGTATCTCGCAGTTTTTGAGATCATATGTATGTACATGTACACTGCATAATACATGTATGACTCAAAAAGAAGGTAGAAATTATGCAGCCTATTATTCCCAACATCCAGTACATTATAAAATACCATGTAGAAATGACACAAATGGCAGATACATGAATGTGTGTGTTTACATCTTTCAAGTTTTCACTTTCGGGAGTTAGAACACTTTCACAATATTCTACAAAATCATGTCATTCCTAAGCTTAATACTAACGCCTTATTCACACCGATGAGACCGACATTAAACTGAAAGGCCATGTTATTAGTCAATTTTGAGTTGGTTTGGAGTCAATGTCACTGGGATATGATATTAGTTATTTAATAAAGTGTCAGGAGGTGATTAATTTTTTTCTCTGTTCTCCTCCATATTGTGCAGCTCATTTATAACAGGTACTAATGAGATTATGAAGTACTTCAAAGGAGACGATGTTGTCCAGGTGAGCATTGTGGTGAAGTTATGGATTAGTCTGTTCAAAAATGCAAATTCAATTTCCATTGACCAGGGTTCCCTTAAGTTTTTTTTCACAAGGGTTTGCATTGCAATTATAGGCTCTGTATGCCTTTGGCCCGAATGTCCCCCGTTAAAAGTTTAACATGTATTTGCAGTCAGTCAGAATTTATAATTATGAGCACTTGTAATGCGCCGGTATCCATCATGGGTAGATGCTCATGGCGCAGTGAAAGGAAGATAGAAGATATAAAGATATAAGAAAAGGGATGAAGGGAACATTTACAAAATGGCTTGTCTAATAAATAACTAGGTTTTGAGTGAGGTCTTAAAGTTACTGAGAGAGGATACATGTAGATTACGAATGTCTTGTGGGAGTTTATTCTATAGGAATGGACCAGCGTATAGAAATGATCGATCCCCCCAAGAATTATGAGTTTGTGGTATGGCAAGTGGAGATGAGTTTGAGGACCTACATGTAAGGCTCCTTGAAGGATTGTATGGAGTTATTAAGCTACAGTTGTAATGTGGAGCAGTTCCATGTGCACTAAGTACCCGTTAACCCGTTGATTACTGTACTTCCCATAGGCTTAGTACAGGGACTATACCCGGTTCCCGTAGGCAATGGAATACTGATACTGTATAATAAAAATCACTTTACATCAATCCAATAGATTGAAGATGGACATTACAATATCAACAGCATGTACATTTATATTAAAGGAAAAATTTATGCAGAAATGAGAAAGAAGTTACGAATTCAAAGCAGTATGGACTGGAGGATACATTTCATTTCTTAAATGAGTTGCAGTGAACCATTGATTAGCCTTCTGGATCCTTGGTGTTTTGGCTGGCTATTGTTCACATTTTGCATGTTAGTGTATATTAAAAAAAAAAAAAAAATACATCGGTCATTGATGGTTAAGCCTCGGACAAGCTGTTGTGTAACGAAAATGAAGTTTCGGTTTCCACACTTTGTGTGAAATGTTGGATGTCTGTGTTATCTCTTTTTCATATTAAAAGCCGTCATTTCCTGGACATCAAACCTTATTTGAAAGGTTTTTATGTGTACAGCAAAACGTGTATAAATGTATAAAGACCGCTCAAGGGAGATCTAAGAAAAGCAGTTTTTATGGGCAGGTTGTCGAAAGTTATGTACAGGTTCCTTTAATACACGTTTCAACGAGAAACACTTCTGAAGGAAAACAAAAATTGTGGTCATTATAGACAGGTGGTCCCTATATACAGGTGGTCGTTATTAAAAGCAGGTTTGCATGACTACATTGTATACAGGTACTGGTATCTCATTTTATTTTTGTAAAATAATCACTCTATGAAGTAGATTTCTAGGTCAGACCATAAGGAAAGATTATCAGGAACTTCAATCTCGACTCCACCTTAAAAGTATCATATTTGCTGCTCAAATCAACATGGACTTTAATCTTTAGTTAATGATAATTTTAGATAATACTGGTCGGTATTTATAACTGAAATTTAGCCCATGTTGTGATTTACCTGGTAGACAGTACTTGTAGTGTAGGCTTACATGGACAAAATACATGTGTACATGACTATGTACTTGCAGTGTTATGTGTGGCACATACAGACAGTTTATTCAATAAGCGCCATGTACGTGCAATGACATTTTCATAAATTTTGATCCAAGGACAACTGATGATGTGAAACGTGAAGTTGAATATTCAATTGTAATCCACTTTGATTGCCATATTTCACAACCCACTTTTCAGAGATACGTTGTGTACATGTGCACGTATGTAGTGCATTACAGCCTCTAGATCTGTTCTAATTTTGTTCACATCAAAATTCCATTAAAGCAATACAAACCTGCTATTTTGATCTTTTGTTGCATTGAATGCTGCATGTTTGTGTCCAATTAAACCAACGATTAAAATCCCTATTAAAGGCTCGTTCAAATTTGTTAGAGTAGACCGTGGCATTTATTTTTATAATGACGTTTTTCTGTATATCATGACACAGAGATCTAATAGTAAACGTGTTTGAAACAAAACCTGTGGCATATATGTGAACGAACCTTTTTATTATTCCATTTCTCCTAGAGCACTCATTTCTGACCCCTTTTAATGTGAACATGATCAATATACATTGAAATACATGCTCATTAATTTTGTTTTGTTTTTATGGATGGCTTGGTTCAATTTCTTGAGGTTACATTTTATACGTCAAAGTATTGAAAGTTCAAATTGAAAGAGAAAGAAAAAATTACTTCATATTCATTTATCTCTTTCAGGACTACCTCCTTAAATTCATGGGTGCCATGAATGAAACCCGAAACTATCAAGCGGTAAGTTGTCACATCAGATTATTAATGAGGAAGGGAGAATGACAAGAATATAGTTTCGCTTTTTCCAACCATTACCGGTACTCAATTCCCCCTAGTGCATACATACATTGTATACCTGTAGCACTCAGAATCCCAACTCTTTATACGGCACTCTATTATTTTGGTGCGGAAATACGCAGGTCTTTGGGCAAGAGTACTTCTGGGCCTTGTTTCATAAAGCTTGTCATCAATGTCATGTTGCAATAACAAATAAGCTACTGAAATCCTTGCATCTGAGAGCAAATTTGTCGGTAAAAATCTCAGACAAGACACTTGATGAAACGCCCCCTGGGCTCCATTTCATAAAACTTGCTATCACTAACAAAATTTTGCAACAGATCTGTTACAAATTTGCTTTCAGTCAATCAGATGCTATGATTTTGTTACAATAAGTGTACTCTGATAGCAGTAAAATTTTGAGTGAAATTAAATTTGACATAGCAGCATAACTAATTCTTGGAATGTTCCACTTGACACTCCTATAAATCTGTGTTTATTCCTCGAATTACATGATTCACATGTTCTGAATTTCGCTTGCCTTCACATGATATATCTTTGGGTTAACCTCACTGACAAAGGTCATGACCTGCACTTGCCAAGTATAGTTCACTCAAATCGAGTTATACATGTATCACAGAAACATTTTTTATTGTAATAAAGCTTCAAGATTAAAAAAAAGTGTTTTGCCTTGCCTGATGCCTGATATAGCAGCAATGTATTCTACATATACTGCTGCACTGTCTTGCTTGGCTGCATACTATCAATATGGTACCCTTGTCAATTTGTTCAAATGCAGACATAAGCCTATTTATGATAATTGAGCTCCATATTATTATCATTGGCATTGGGAAATGTTTTTTTTTAATTGCTTTATCAGTGTAAAGTACTTACATGTACAATAGAACCAAAATATCATTTGCTGTGAAACCAGAAACGGTCGCGACATGAAACTTCTGAGAATTATTGAAATGATAGCCATTGTCACAGCAAGAAACTTTCATGGATTTTGATTATACTGTATTTTGTCAGTTGTAATTCAATCATTTTGCCGGTTTAAACTTTCGCAAGTCTTAACCATTTATGAAATTTGTATTAAAGATAAA
Source organism: Heliocidaris erythrogramma (assembly GCA_025617745.1). NCBI lineage: Eukaryota > Metazoa > Echinodermata > Echinoidea > Camarodonta > Echinometridae > Heliocidaris > Heliocidaris erythrogramma. Next base: position 30,856,956 of record CM046865.1, on the reverse strand, counting down.
GTCGAGTTCTTGTCAATACATTGTGAAAGAAACTGTCTCAAAGCAATTGGGAAAGGTTGAGCATGTCTAAATAAGAGTTGGTGTACATGTATACTGAGAGGTTTTGGAATCATCAAAATGATAAGAAATCAACACAATCTTGCTGCAGAACATCTGCAATACACACAGGAATGGATGGATGTACATGTATGGAACATATATGACATGAATGTTCGGCCCGAACACTTAACATTTTTCAGGTCAAATTTCGAATATGAGGGCATTCGAAGAGCAATACTTTTCAGGGGAAATTTCTACTATGATGTTCTTCCAAACTGGTATAAAATGAATAAGGAAGCTCACAACTAATTTTTTGGTTTTACCAGAACTCCAGCTTCCCTTGCAAAAGCTTCTGGTTTTACATTAATATAGCGAAAGAGATTTACCTTAATGACTACAAAGGTATTGATTTGCAGAAATGTAAGTCTCATGGACTTATGATGTGGTGATGCACATCTTAATCTATTTTTTAAATCAGGAACTGAAAGTAAAGCTTGTACAAACTTTTTTCAATTCTTCTCAGTCTTGAATGGTATACATGTACATGTACTATTAATACATGGTTGAGAGTGCGTTGGTGCGATCTGGCAACACAAAGGTTTTTATCGTGGTGTACTACATGTACATGTATACGCACGAGACGCAAGCCGAGTGTCTTGGACACCACAATAAAAACCTGCGTGTTGCCGGATCGCACTGACGCACGAACTCACAACCATGTATTAATAGTTTTATAAAACGGGTCGGCAACATGAGTATGAAATTTCTATGAAAATGGTTACAAACCCCATAGAAACGCTATAAGAGTCGCACAGTCTTGAAGGCTACAATTTGCTTTCCTGGATGAAATCACATAAGCGCAGCCAACAAAAGTCATACGCGTTTCAGTGCGGGCATGTAATCCCTGCACTAAAATGACAATTAAACTTCTTCATTGCGTTTTAAGTTTGCACGCCCCAGAGGTACATGTACATGTACGTGTACACGCATCTCAACCGGGCGTTAGTACCTTTTTGCCGTGCGTTAGTACTTTTTTTTTGCACGATCAAGTGTTGTTATTTGACCAATCAGGATGGCTACATTCTTGAACCCGTTTTATTTACTCTTTTAACATTTTCACGGTTGCGAAAGTATGTACATGTACATGGATACTGTAGACTGTCTATTTTGGCTTACATGTATGTGTAAAACATGTATAAGCTGTGTGGTACAGGGCTTTCTACAAACTTCTGTGAGGTGCTGTGCGGATGACCGGTTGACGGGTAGCCTCGGTTTGATTTTCCTTTCGGATATTTACACTCAAATTAATTGGACAGCATGGATCAAACATCAACATACATGTACAATGAATCTGGCAAATGTGAACTATACTGTATAAATTTACATGTACATGTACATGTGTAATTTCTATAGTATTTTGACACTAGTGGAACAATAGGATGAAAACAAGTTTTGTTGTAATTCTCTTTTGCTGCCAGTACTTCGTGGTCTTACAAGTCATGACTGAGCCTTTTCATGTATGACCCTGTAGATGATGGTTCTCCAGAACTAGATATAATCTTCAACTCGTTAGATATGATTTGATTCTTGATAACACACATATATACATGTACATGTGTGTAATGTAACTGTTAGACTACTGCCCACGTTATCACAGGTTTAATGGAAATTTAAGTAGTTGCTTGCATTGAAGTATGTCTTTCTAATCTTACAGATACTTGAGGATCAGGCACTAAGAGCAGTCTCAAAAAGTCTCAGTACCTTCATTAAAGGGTGAGATCAGAGTTTATTTTGCTTTTCATTGTTTATTCACTTATTGTCCGCAAGGAAATTTCTTTTATTTTACATGCATTTTACAAGAACGTATATGCACCATGGTGTATATTCGAAGGCTCTTGACTCTAATACGGGAAGCTCTGGGTTAGATCCTTACATGGCGCTTACATCCTTGGACAAGGTGCTTTGCCCATACCGGTACTCTCCCTCTTGACCCAAGTGTATCAAATTGGTACCTAGCAATGCTGGGGTAATAATGACTGCAGGGCCTGCAATAAAGTATTTTATGTTATACACAGTGCTGGTCAAAAGTTTCGGTACATCCTGGAATTTCTGACGAGTTTTTGCATCAGTTTTGCTCGGGCGTCATGTATAGATGGCGCTTCACACAACGCTTGCGAAAATGCCACTGGGTAGTGCCATGACAGTTTGCCAGTCTAGATTAATCTGCGAAAAGATGACGAAGTCGCTATCCCGATCTGCCGAACTTATGTAAATTTGCACGTTCAGCCCTGGCATAGGTTTCCAACGCATACTTTCTCCCAGCCATTGCGTTATATAACTACACGCACTGACACACATGCACCGTCCGTATGTGTACGTACTGCACTTTACCCGTGTACCGTGAACCGGCCCAGCCCGGGAACCAATGGTTTGGCATGTTCTGCCTTTGGACCCTAAGCCTAAACAGCTTGTCTTGGACGAGTTGAACAGCGAAGTCTGAGCAGCATTTGTGCTAGAATACTGAATGGACATTTCAAATAAGAATTCTGATGAAATTCACTAAAGGAATATATAAAGTCAATAAAATAAAACTATTTCTGCTTTGGACAAACTCAATGTATACATTTACCTTGTTTTTCTTATGATTTTGAACAGAAAAGTAATTTAAAACTGCATAAACTGTTCTGTTATTATTTTCATCAGTTGTGGGTATCCACCAAAGCACAGTTAAAGCAAATCACACCTGAATGTTTCAGAACATATAATATATAAAACATACATGTATAACCAAACCTTTTCCAAATTTGTCAGTGCCTAAACAAGCTCATTATGTGGGGAATAGACATTGAAGTAAAAACCGAACTCAAAATCCAGGCTGTACCGAACTTTTGACCAGCACTGTATATAAATATTTATATTATATTGGATGGCTCTGAATGGGATACCATAGAATATTCCACGAGTTAGGGCCAATATTGCACGAATCGAAGATGAGTGCAATATTGGCCCTAACGAGTGGAATATTTCTGGTATTCCATGAAATGAAGCCATCCAATATAATTATTATCTATACCCTACAGGAAAATGATTTAGAACTTAATAAAAAAGCATTTTAACCAACCACATTCAGTTAACAGAGCCCCTCATCATACTTCATTATGATCGCACAAGTTTAACTGAACCTCTTTATGACGTCATGTGCGTACATGTGTATGTGTGTATGCGTTGCATTATTTACGAGCACGTAAACAGACCAGACAAAATACGGCATAATATTGCACGGCAAGTTTAGTACTGTAGCCTATTGGGAATTCAGCGTTCCGTGCAATATGCTCTCATATTGCACGCGCAAATCAAGGGGACAAAAATATGCTTTTTTAATGCTTTTTAAAATGCCTTATATAGGTAATAATATTTATATAAGAGCAGCTATAGTATATTTTTCAAAAATTATAGAAATTCTTTATCTTCAACTTCAGCTCAAATTAATTTGACCTCTCCCCAACATATCTTTTCTAGAGACCTGAAGAAGGTGAAGGAAGCCAAGCGACTTTTCTACAGAATCAGCGATGACTACGACAATGCCTTGCACAAGAATGCCCAGACTGTCCGTACCAAACCCATGGAGTCCGAGGAAACTCTTAACGTTCTTACAGCCACCCGCTCAGCATTTGGCCACACCGCCCTCGATTATGTTTTCCAGGTACATATGGAAGAACCAGGTCCTGGGCTCATTGCTAGAAATAGTCATCATATTTGCTATACACATGTTGCTCACATCTGTGAAATTCTGTTTTCTGACATGATGTCTGTTAATTAATCCCTGTTTAATTTTCATTAAAAAGTGAAACTAATGTTGGGCATTCATACATGAATATTTCAACGATGCATTTGTGCTTCATATTATTCTGTCTTTGAGGTGGGATTTAGTTATTGATAGAACATCCCGTGCGCAATACCTTTTTTCTCTCTTTTTCTCTCTTTTTCTCCACCCCTTCCCCATTTTAGTCCTGGGTAGCGTTTCATCAAGCGTTTTGTCAGTGATTTTTACCGACAACTGTTATAAGCCACTGAAATCCTTGCATCTGATTGGCTGAGAGCAAATTTGTCAGTGAAACTCACTGACAAAACGCTTGATGAAACGCTCCCCTGACAGTTTACACCCTCAGTTTCCTATTCCTCATTTACATATTGTACACCTGTATACTATTTATCATTGGTTTCTGTCAAAATGTGTACAAATTGTGTGTTGAGTAACTGTAATTTTGTGTTTTCATCTTTCAGATCAACATTGTTCAGTCCAAAGAAAGGCACGAAGTACTAAACACCGTAAGTATTGACTCTTTTCTTTTTAATGAGAAGAAACGACTATAAAATTCTATGGACTCTCTTTTCCCTATTTGTTATAAACTAATTTCTCTTAATAATCCAAGAAGACTTTATGTACATATATAGCTACCAGCACATACATACACGTATACTTATTTTGTTTCTAAACAGTATAAACAAGGAAGGAATTGCGATATCTGTTTCTGTGAAGGATGTTTCATACATGAGATATCAATTAACATTTTACATACATGTACATGTACTTGTAGTACTGGGGAGCGTTTCATCAAGTGTCTTGTCAGTGATTTTTACTGACAAATTTGCCCTCAGCCAATCAGATGCAAGGGTTTCAGTAGCTTATAACGGTTGTCGGTAAAAATCGCTGGCTAAACGCTTGATGAAACACTACCCAGGTATCCTACTCTTTAACAGATCAGTTACACTATGTAATACATGTGCATGGCTGGTACATGTACACGTATGTTGCATCCATATGGGTAAACGTCCTTTATTTTCAGTACATTGTCAGCCTTTTTTTGCAATATATCTTCTTCCAAAAATCTGGGGCCGTATATTCTGAAAACTATGTTAACTTTCATGTTAGTAAAACAATGTTAATTGTCATAACAAATCAAAATCAGGACAAGTCATTGGTTGATGATTGCGCAAAGTTGGCTGTGCCCGCGTAAAGTTAACAGAGACATCTGCGCAAGCACCAATGATTTGTATTTATTGCGCGCAATTTCAATTTGTTATGACAATTATCATACTTTTCCTTATAACAGTCTTCAGAATACCGTACCAGAAGAGTCTAATCTGTCAGCATTGAGTTAATGCTCATCTTGCTCTCAGAATGCATTTAAAATGTAGTTCTTACGTGCAGTCCTAATTACAAATTTTGCAAATTATGCAGACTGATTGTTTAATAGCTTATTTTTCAAATGTGAAGTGCCCTATGCACAGCTTGTATCTCCTGATTCCTTCTCTCTGCAGTTGCTGTCCTTCATGCATGCCCAGTTCACATTCTTCCACCAAGGGTACGATCTTCTGAAGGATCTCAACCCAAACTTCAAGGAACTAGGCAGTAAGGTAGGTGCAGATTCTAAAGCCTTATTCACACACTACGTTGTAAACCACCTAAAAAACAATTTGCAGTGACAAAATGAAATGATTAAAGAATAGTACATCCTGTATCTTATGACGTAATTAGGGGCTGTGCTTGCTCAGAGCTACTTTTTTCTACCCCCATGCCATTCATTTACAAGCAAAATGGTTTTATTTGGTTACAGTTTTGTTTTTTTTGTAGTTTATTGCGCCTAGTGTGAATGAGGTATAAGTACTGTTGCATAATCTGAATAAAATCCATTATTTATGGTTTACTTAGATGACCAATAAGATTTATGTCAGCATCGGACAAAGGTGTAGAATTAGTTTCCTGTTTTTATACCCCCGCCAAAACGAAGTTTGAAGGGGGTATATAGGAATCAGTCGATGGTTGGGCGGTCGGGCGGGCGGTCGGTCCGTTGCAAATCTTGCGGATCGAACTACTTCCTCAGTTTTTACCAAAAGTCATGAAATTTGGTACACACATTGGTCTTGGTGGGAAGATGTGCAAGACATATTTTTCGGATGAGTCGGAATCTGCGTTGCCATGGTAACGGCATATTTATGGCAGAAAATCAAGGAAACACCTTGCGGATCGAACTACTTCCTCAGTTTTTGACCGAAAGTCATGAAATTTGGTACACACATTGGTCTTGATGGGAAGATGTGCAAGACATATTTTTCGGATGAGTCAGAATCTGCGTTGCCATGGTAACGGCATATTTATGGCAGAAAATCAAGGAAACACCTTGCGGATCAAACTACTTCCTCGTTTTTTGACCGAAAGTCATGAAATTTGGTACACACATTGGTCTTACTGGGAAGATGTGTACAACATATTTTTTTGATGTGTCGGAAGCTGCGTTGCCATGGAAACGGCAGATCTATGGCAGTAAATCAGGGAAAAATCTTGCGGATCGAACTACTTCCTCAGTTTTCGACCAAAAGTCAAGAAATTTGGTACACACATTGGTCTTGGTGGGAAGATGTGCAAGACATATTTCTTGGATGTGTTGGAAGCTGCGTTGCGATGGAAATGGTATATCTATGGCAGTACAGTAAGGGGAAAAATCTTGTGGATCGAACTACTTCCTCAATTTTCGACCAAAAGTCAAGAAAGGCTGTTGTCACGGGGCGGGGGTATTAATCATCATCTTCAGTGATATTTCTAGTTTTTTGTAGTCCCATTACACTTTTATTGGTAGGGAAGGACTGCAGCTGTGTTTCCGTTTTGCAATATCGGTGTAGAGTGTTGTTTTGAAACAGCAGTCAGACATTTTTGAGAGTTTTGACCAAGTGATAAATATCAAGTGAAAAAGATTCCAGTAATGCCTGTAAATTAAAGATGCCTTGTAATTTTTTGAGATGCTTATTACAAATACACAGTAACAGTTGAGAATATAATGTAATTGAAGGGGAACAACTAATAATTGTGTGTAGCTCCCTCTATAGTCTAAGAAGTGTTGTTCTAGTTTATTTATTTGTAAGTGTTGGATACCTTTGAAAAAAGTTCTTGCAGAGCACTTGCCCAACACCAACCCGATGGCAATCTAACCCTATGCAGGTACATGCATCTCTGACGAAATATACACGTACATGGATTGGTAGGAACACAAATTTCCCTGGAGCAAATGTCAGATCATTGGAATTCAGAAGAAAAATACATACACAATGTACACCGCCCGAAATATATACTGAATATAAAGTGTATGTTTAATCTGTCATGAATCATTCTTCGCTTTTCTCTCCACATGTGATTTAATATGTTGAGTGCAGTCTCCTGATTTGGGGGTGTGGGGGTGGGGGGAGGATTGGCAATAGACCAAGAAACTTTCTGATTTGATTAGAATAAGATTTTGCAATGACCCACTTACAGGCAGTAAGAGTATGCGTCATGTAGATAATGATCTCATAAAACTCGGACATCAAGACAATTTATGACACGTGATTTCCTTTTGGTGAATGACTTTTTCAGAATGAAAAAAAAGGTGATCATATCACCCTACAGTCCTTGCCCATTTATGGAAATCTTGATGTTACGTGTAATATGATTTAAGTTGTATTGTAGTGACAATCATGTAGCATATATATTGTCTATCAGTTTTGTTCAGGAAGCTTTCAGAATAATCACTTTAGGTCAGTAGAGTTATATTTTCTTTAGTAGTCGCATAACTGTACCATCATGGGATCTACATGTATGTTAAAAGTTACAAAGGATGTTATTGGTACTGAAGAGAGCTGCACAGCTAAAGTAAAGCACTTTTTGACCATTGTAAGTATATTTTCTTAATCTGCTATTATCTGTTAATTGATTTTTTATGATATACAAACTAAAGTTTCTATACAGATTTCACTGAAGATAGATTTCTTTAGTGTAAACTGTGAAAGTAGCGCGAGGCGAAAGGGACAGTAGTCATGTATGGTACTATTATAAATTTGAAATTGATTTGACATTCACAAAAACTATAGCTTCTGTAAACATTTCACTTAAGATGGAGTTCTTAAGGGTTTGTGAAAGTACCATGTACGTACATGTATGTAGGTGAAAGGGAACATAATAACATGTGCGTAATACCCTTCTTAAAATGAAATTGAAACTTGAATCATTAGCCCCGGTGATAAGAGAACCTTAATTTGGCAACACGTCATGAATTAAGACACCAATTTATACTCGACATCGAGCTCAAAATAGGAATGGAAAGAGATAAAAACACTCATAGGTGTAATAAAATCAAATAATGTACCAAAGTGTCTTTTACTTTATTATATTCATGCCTAAATTCTCACCAAAGAAATTACACGTGAGTTGACAATAGAAAGAGAAAGGGGAATATCTTTTATACGTACGTGTACATGGACATTTAGTTTTAACTTTTGTAATGAAATTGAGTTATGTATCAAGCTGTCTAAAATATTTCATAGCAGACAGAATATTGAAGTTAGACAAGGATATAGAGGGCAAGTTAAGAAGTGTATCGTAAGTTTTCAAAAAAGGATGTTCAATGAGAGGGGTCTTTTAATTAGACCAAGACTATACAACTATTAAAAGACACTTGACATCAAGCTCAAAATAGGAAGGGAAAGGGAGAATCTCCTGTATGTGTAATAAAATCAAATAATGTATCAAAATGACTTTCACTTTATTATATTGAATTTCAATAAAGGATGTTCCATGAGAGGGGTCTTTTAATTAGACCAAGACTATACAACTATTAAAAGACACTTGACATCAAGCTCAAAATAGGAAGGGAAAGGGAGAATCTCCTGTATGTGTAATAAAATCAAATAATGTATCAAAGTGTCTTTCACTTTATTATATTCAATTTCAATAAAGGATGTTCCATGAGAGGGGGCTTTCAGTTAGACCATGACTATAAACTAAAGACAACTAAGGTGGTACTGTACATGTAGTCCTAATTTTTAGATCGTGGTGAACTGATGAAGCTGGATTTCTGTGAATAAGCCACTTCGGAGATGCAATCTGAGCATGAGCAGATAAAGGTCATCTGTACCAAATTCTAAAAACCCACTGACACTAATATTCGATATGTACTCATGAATGTCATGTAATCATTATTCAATTATGCACTAATGGTGCATTCCATGATATCCATGTGGTAGTATTCTTTGTAAAGGGGGAAACAAATTAAAGCTATTCATGAGGCACCTCTATCACTCCCAGAGTTATTTTTCTGAAGTGCACATACATGTAAAGGGACCCTCCATGTCTATTAAAAATATCTGTGGATATTTGGGGTCATTTGTACCATGCGCTAACCCCGAACTGGCTTATTATCTTGACCTTTCAGTATCAAATTGCTGATATCAGGGATGATGCATGGTTCCTTGATTACACCTGTTTCGCTGTCATACATGTACTTCTTGTTTTGTGCTGTGTCTTATCTTCAGGGCAGATCCAGGATTTTGTAAATGGAAGGGGAGTGGGGTTCAATTTCCCCTCTCAAATTCTGACAAGAACATAATTAAAAATTCATCAGATTTAGGGATGTTGATTTAAGATGCATAACCAAATGTCTCTGACAAGCAAGCATGCACAAAAATTAAGAAAAAAAGGGGGGGGGGGCGCTCTGGATCCCCATGACCTCCCTCTGTACATATATCTGACGATAGGATCACATACATGTACTTGTACAATGTATACAGTGACATTGAATCTGAAAGTTGACATTCAGTTTCTGTCTGTCAGGCTACTCCCATTTTGTACTTCATTTTCAACCATTTTGAATTTTAATAATGGTGAGAAATATGGTGAGATCAAAATCATGAATTTTCAGTTGGGCTACGGGCACATGTACAAATGTAAATGTATTTGTAATACAATCTTCATGACATGTGTGAACTATTCTAGATAATTATTCTAGATAATCTTTGATCTTAGGCTCTTCGTCTGTTGTTTATGTGCATTCACACAAGTACAAACTTATCTATCTCTGTATATTTCAGCACACACAGGCATTAAAGTTTACTGATCAGCCTTTATAGACACGTACAGTACATGTACATGTACATGTGTATGTACCATGTGATGCCTTGCATTTAATGTGTTCAGTATGTATGCACTCAACAATGTATTCCTATAGTGTGCATCTTACATGTACATGTGTGTCACATCTTTTCCCCCCTTTTTTTCTCTTCATGTTTCCTTTTCCTCTTCTTTCGTTTTCTCCCCCTTTTCTTTCTCAGCTGCTCCTGTCTCATGAGAGGGTGTATCATACATTGTACATACATAATTATTAAGGATATGTGTAGGATAATAATGTTACTACACTGTAACATGTAATGTTACTACACATTCAAGGTCACCATACATGTATGTCTGTTCATTCTTTAAACTTGTAATGTCACATGACAGTTCGGGACGGGGGGGGGGGATAACCCTAGAGGTTCGTTCGGGATCTTGCGATAGTGAAATAGAAACAAAGGAAAGTGCATTCCCATTAGTCAGTAGGCCTATTAAGGTCTTGTACATGCACATGTAGATCAGTTACGCATAGTTTATATTAAGATATTGTTTGCAGGAAATATGCCAGTAGGGTTATTAAGAGGCTCCAGAAAAACAGATGTGAGCCGTTTTTATACTTAAAGTACATATAAATGCACTTTAAGTATAAAAAAGGTCATAGATAATTTGTTTCACTGAAACACCTCATTTTACAGCATTGTACTGTTTCATGAACCAGAGTTCGTACTATACATGTACATGTGGGATTGCTTGAAATCATGATCATCAGACTTTGTAAAAAGTAATCAAAAGGGATGTTCCTTGCTTTTCATTTCCAAGTTCTACATTGTACAATTGATTATATCACTTACCGGAATCTATTTTTGCACTTCTATTAATAACAATAACAACTATTTATTGTCAGTTATTTCTTTTGGTAGTTTGTCCACGTAACATGTACATGTACGTGTACACTGCAAGTTAAAAGTTGTTTTATTTGGCCAGCCACTGTTTAGATTCATTATAGATTCACTTATTTTTTCTTCATAATTCTTGTCAAAACTTTATACATGTACTTACGCATTGGACTTTTAGTGCATTTCTTTGTTTTCATAATTCTCATCAAAACTTTACACTTTACATCAGTTGGATTTGTAGTGAATTGCTCTCACGAAGCTCTCACAAAGACATGATTGACACAATTTTTTATTTTTTCGTTGATAGTATGAAACTAGCAGTCACTCTAAAGCTTTATCTGCAATTAGAGAAAAGGAGAGAGAAACAGTTACAGAAATATCAAAAAAATTAATTTGAATAAAATTAACAGTAGCTCAAGAAAGAGGATCGATGAAGGGTATTGTACTGTTCACATTATATTTTCAAAGAGATGTTTGTTTGGCTCACTTTCAATTCTGTTGAGCAAATCATCGGTAAGATTGGTCAATTTGTCCAGTCCCGCCCCCTCACTACACTTGCCATTGGCCGGAAGCTATAATTCTTAAGGTCTCGCTCTACGTCATCCTCATGCTGAGAGGATATCATTCTCGATAACTATTTTCCTCTCTTTCTCCGCTGCTCTTCTTTTCAAACGAAACGCCCAAACCGTGGTGCATGCTTAGATGGGAAATAACAGGAACTGATATGACATGCCCGCTAATCGGCTTAATTGATTGACGAGATAACGAGGGAATGTGGCGTGGCGCGGGAAGTTCTACCCCTGGCACCCACGTGCGGCAAGTCTGAACAACAATGATGTACGGTTTGCCAGCTCTAGCTCTATACAACAGTAACATCAAAATCATTTCTGTTTTGATTTGTACAACATACACATACATGTAAGGAACTTGTATTCCCATTGAGGAGTATGCTCACCATTTTGTGCTTTTCATGAGCTTCTTTTGTGGCATTTTGTTAATTTTGATAAGTCACGTCACAGTTGATCTATATTGTGAAGATCCCCCGGGCCATTGTTAGAGGTTCTTATAAGCAACTTTGGATAATAATATTGCAGCATACTCTAACGTGATGGCTATTTGGTATTGCTCAAATTTGCAGGTTAGTGTTTAACATTATGAACTCCTGTACATGTAGTTGTGTCCTACATGTTGTTCATGTGCATGTACATGCATTGCATTTTTTTGTATTAACATAAAATTGTAAATGTTTATTTATTCATTTACTGTGAATGTGATATTTTTGTAATCCCCATTACCATTTTAGACATTGAATTGAAGAACTCTATTCATATTGAATTGGATCGAATTTAAGACATTACAATATCACTGGAATATTGCAGTATGTAAAGTTATCTGCATGTATCTTTCGTACATGTAGCTTGTAATTCGGAGTTGATGATATTTAGTTGGTCATAACGACATAAGATGATGAGTGGAAGATAGAAGCTCAAAACATAATGAAATTGCATCGTATTCATGACTCTAGTAACCTCAGTTCCTAGATGTCCTCAGATTGTTATACTTATTAATTACAAACAATATCAAATAACATAAAAAAGGAGGCAGGCCCACCCCCTAAAAAGCAAACAAACACTGGGAGGGGACAAGAGAGTAGGGATTAATTTCATTTGACCTTATTAGTATGGGTGATCCCTATTCCAGTTCTTTACATTTATAATTGGTGTTAGATACATGTACATGTAGCACAATTAACAAATGTCCAGACTTCTGTGATGCCCTTAAATACAAGTTCCTGTGAATAATCTCATTCATGGATTGTAGGATATGTAAGCCAAATGTGTATCCTCCAGCTTTGTAGTTTTGTGTTAACCCCTACCATGGCGTGGGCGGCAAATCCCGCCCAAATATTGGAGTGTTGAACATTTTGTTTAGGCTTAGAATGGTTTGAAGATTCTGCCTCATACAGAAACCTGTGCCTAAATATAATGTTTATTCCTATGCAATATACCTTTGCCCAGTTTGCTCTTGAAAGAAAAAACTAATTGAAAGTTAATATTTAACTATTGAAAGTTCAATTTTCACAATTGCTCAAAAATCTGGTGGCATGGAATGGGTTAAGTACTGCATTTTCTTTTGCTCCTAAATACCTTAATTAACCCATATCAAGGAGGCATTGTACTGCTATGGATTAATCTTACACCTGGTTAAACTTAGTTGGATCAGTGGGAAAGTTTAAAACTCCCTTTGGCAAAAGCTAATAATATAATATTTCAGATTGCAGGATGCATCTAAAATCCTTCTGCGCTGCATGTTTTGTGTTTAAAACTCTGTTTATCCCCCTTTAGATCTGGGGGTATTTGTGAGCTAAGCATGAAGGATTTGCTCAGCTGATCTTCTTGATGTGACAACTGCCGAGGGGGGCCCCCATCAGGATATCGGCAGATCACTCCAAGAAAATTTCCTGAGTTATGTGGGATTTGTCCTCAAGGAGAAATTATGAGGACTGGGAAAGCAAAGACACCAGACTTGATGACATGTTGTGGATAAAGATGTTGTGTTGGGATTAAACAAATTCTGTGAATTAGCTTTGGTAGGTGTAGAGACATCAGAAACATTTTGCTATTAAAGATGAGGAACATTTTTTTAAGGCTTGACAGTGAAAGCAGAACTGTACTTCAACTTCAGCATTCTATTGAATGCAAAGACAAAACTTGTCAACATTTTGTGAATACTGTATGGTTTCTGTGTGCATTGAAATGTTGTGAATTAGTGCTTTAAGTGTAGATAAATTGTAAGTATTTTTCTTAATTGGTAAAGTTTTCAAGAGTGGAAAGTGATTCAGCTGAACTGTACTGTACTTCACCTTCAACATTCTCCTGAAAGCAAAGAAAGATTTGTTCTAATCATTGAAATGATGTGACTATAAAGTACTTTGATAGCTTCGTGATGTTGGAAGATACATGTAGTAAATGCTTTCTCTTGGGTCTGCGCTACTTTGAAAAACTGCCATATTTTCCTTTCCTCTGGGGTTGACAACTTTACTTCCTTGATGCCATTCACTTTTTTAGTACCAACAAAGTCAAAAGAAGACAGGATGGGAAGTTTGGTTTGATGCCCTAATTGAGGAATCTACACTTTTATACAAGAAGAACTGGAAAGCCATTAAGTTCTTTGAGCGTACATGTACACCTGTATACCCTTCTTATACAGTAATTCGAGTGTATAGTGCGCATTGAAATTCTTGTGTCCAAGAGAATTTCACATTTTACAATTGGTTATACATGTATGCCATCACATCCTTACAGCATTTTTCCTTTATATATTTTTCAAAGGAGCATTGTTGCATAATTTCAATCAACACTACGCATACAGTAATTACTCTAGAAGGGATTTGGAAAATAATTCTTTGTTTCCTGCAACTTTGACCGGAGCTTGTACATGTACAGTAATTATCATCAACACTCAGTCCCTCTCATCCCTTTCTGTGTAAAGTCTGGTTAAAACATACATGTATGTACCAAAGTTTGCCAATTTGTGCAGTGGCAACTACGTGTAAACCCATAGATGATGACACTCTATTGGATTATTGGAGTTTAATTTCCAAGGCATTTAATCAACCTGACATTCTCCAGAAACTTTTGAGGACTAGCACCGAAGAATTGATTTGTTTTGAACCGATGGTGAGAGTTTGAAGGAATTATTCTCGTGCTTTCCTCTCATCTGAAGTGTACATATTGTTTCTGTGTTTCACCTGATTGAATATCTTCATATTGATACTTTTTTTGAAGGACAAGAGCATGAAGCTCTACTTTGTTGAGGAAACTGCTTTTGAGTTTTAAGAGGAAGGGCTGTTGTTGTCACATGCTGATTAATCAACAGTTAGCATTTACACAGACATAATTTATTTTGTATGCAGCAGTGCAGTCAATATTCTCAGGTTAAAATCATCTCTTCTCAATAGAGAATGACATTGTAGTTTAGACGTTACTAACGTAGATTAGTCATTTTTTGTTTCCTGCATATTCATCACAGTTTATTGCCAAACTGTCAGTGTGCAGTTATTGAGTGCTTTCAGATGAAAGTCTAGGACATAACATAAAACATTTGAAGCTTTGGATTCTTTTGTGAATGAGAGGAAGCACTCCGTTTCTTGATGGTCTAAGCTGTTGTTCCTCTCCCTGCATTTTAAAGATTTCTTGAAAAGGAACAAATCATCGTTATATAGCTTGTGAACTTTACCGGATAGTACATCTGCAACACTTTTGAAGGCTGCATTCGTTCATCATTCTTATTCTGTGTTGTAGGATTGTTAGATATCCACCTGTTCAACTCAGAGAGGGAATTCAGTGAATATCGGAATTCATTGACCGCATCTAAGGTTGACTCCCTTCCACTAGTATGAAAGATATCATTACAGTTGCCAGCTCTCTTAAAAATACTGACATCCACTTATAATAAGGTAGCCAAGAAGTACTGTCCACGTGCTTGTGGCAAAGTGCCGGGATTGGGCCTGGAGCCAGTTATAGTGAGTGAGAAGTTGCAGTGATTGGGTGCCTGCCTCTGCACATTCTGCTGGTCTTCTTACGTTTGAATCTGTGACAGACGATTCATGAGAAGTAAACTGAGAGATTGTCAGGCGTGCTCTTGTGCCGAAATGTTCCGCTATCTTGGGCTGGCCATGGTTCCTGAGGTAAGAACTTCTTGCCTTGTTTGGATGATGAAGAGCATTTGCCCCATAATATATTTTGATTGCACAATACATGCCACATTCACAATTCAATATTCTCTTGCCAAATTCATAGCTTCCATCCTGGACCAAAATGTATACTAACCCTAAACCTAAATGAAACCCAATTACAGCCCCAACCATCACGCTATCCTTGTGTCTTTGACGAAGTAAAGCCTGGAAGAAACACTTTGTTGGATCACCTTTGAATGTGTCAGGTTAGGAATTGGGTTGTTAAAGGTACATATATTAGGTTTAGTTTTGGACTAGGGTTTAATGTATAGCGTTGGGTCCAGACTTGATAGCACTTTGTTTTAATTGTATATAAAAAAAATCTCTGTAAATGTTGTATAGTGACATGTTAAATAACAAGATATTGTATAGCAAAACAATCAAGAGTATCACTATCAAATAGTGCTTTAAAAATCACTCAAATTCTGCAGATGTAGATAGTACCAAGATCTGGCATACGAAAATGTCCTTTGATTAGAGAAGGGATTAGTAATGAATGAAACTGTTAGGATTATCCTAGATTTTCGGATTAAAATATGATTTTGGGGAATCAGTTGTATGTCATTTATTCAGAGTCATTTCCTCATTAACTTTTACAGTCATGTACATTGTACATCTATTGTCTTTAGAAGAGCTCTGTCTCTTGTAAAGCACAAGTCTGTTTGGGTGTTCTGTGGTTTTTCCAAATTTTCTACCGACTTTCAAAATTTAAATAAGCTGCTATCCAGAGACAAGGTTATGATTGTTTTGAAGGATGTGAGTCAGATAATTTCTTTTTTCATCAATCTGTCAAATCATGGAATGAATTGAGACAATAAAGCTGTTTGAAACAACTGTTCAGGCATTGCCCGGGTAGGATTTTTTTTCCTTGAATGCATTGGGCGCTATGGTTGCGGAGCTGAAGCCAGCCAAGGGTAATAATGATTACATGTATGTACATGTAAGGCCTTCAGAGAGAATATTATTTAGAACTGCCAAGGCTACCTTGAGTAAACAAAACAGTATTATGATTATTATTATTATGGTGATGGTAATGGTGATGATATTTATTATTATTATTATCAATATTAGTATCATTATCATTATTACTATTATTTACATTATTTACACATACATGTATGATTAATTCCATTTACAAGTTGGAGGCATAGCAGAGTGAAAATGCAGTGATGGGTTACAAATTTAGCATCCATTGTATGATAAATATGGAACTGTTCATGATTTCTGGCAGTGATCAAAGTTCTGGCAACAGACTTTCATTATTTTATGGCAAACAATATTCACAGATAATCACATATTAAGTGACACATTGCATCGTACATGTACATGTAATAACTCAAAGTTCTGCTTCTAGATAATGTTCTTGCTGAAAAGAGGAATTGGGTGAGTGCATTGATCAAAATCATGTAGAATTGAAATTTAACATTAATACCAAAAATATAATAAAGTCATGTACAGTAGTGTGTAAAAATACATGTACACACAACCTTAAATAGGCTGAATATTACCAAAATCGTCATTACAAATGTCAAATTACGACTTTTAATTCACCAAAAATTTCGACTTTTGCGTTCCGGACGCATCTTTTCATGCCAGTCAGTAATTCGCTATGCTGCCTCTATAATACAACTTCTCCTACATGCATTGCACAGTGGCAATCCCCTCTTTGATGGGGATACAAAATTTGCAAGAATATGTTTATAGCCAAGTGGAAAATTGATTGTGTGAAATGAGAGACCTTCGCTGAATGCTGGTCAGTGGAACGGATGGATTCAATTTTGATATCTGCCAATTTGTCTGTTGGCAAGCCCATTGTAATGTATTCTGTTTGGGGAATATTTGTATCTCCCTGACCTATCCAAAGGATTTTCTAGTGGTGAATGACCAACATACATGTACACTGTAGTACAAGTATTTAGTTTAAACAGTCCAGCCTGAAATATATGCATGTATATCCATAATTTTTTTTTTATAGTCTACATGCACGTTATACAGGAAATCACTAAAAAGCATTAGAAAATCAATTATACTAATTATCCCAAATTATTCAAAATGAAGATGTTTTGAAGAAACTCAAAATAAATCAATTTACTTTTATTTATTTTTCATTAGGGGGAGGGGGAGGGGAGGGGTAGGGGAGGGGGACGGGGAGGGGAAGGGGAGGGGGAATGTGATGGGGATGTCCAACCCCACATAACCCTCTACATATGGCATACATTTAGCTCCTGGCTGTGAAAATACATACATGTACATTGAACAAAATACATAATTCTGAAGTATGTTTTCATCATTGAAGATATTTGTCAATTATTGTAAAGTGCGTCCCAGAAAAAAAACGAAACCGAGATTTAACGATGTTTATTCACATCTTAATCACAATTATGATTAATAAATGGCACATATTTGTAAAGCTCTTCTTTCATTTGATGCCACTCATATGATACATACTTCACGCATGAATGAATAAAGACAATATGAAGCAGGGCTACCAAAAGGTCGTTTGGCTAACGATATCCAAATTTCAAAGAGATAATCACATTTCTAGAGAGATCATTTTCTGCCTTTTCATATGACACCTCAAAATGAGCCAGGGATGACAAATTTTAAATTGCAACATTTCATTGGTGTTTGCGCAGTCATAATGATGCGCCATAAGAGTACATTTTGTTATGACAATTAAAATTGTTTCACTAAAATCAAGATAAAATAAATCTCAGAATACCACCCCCGGTATGTAATAAATGTATGTAGATACATGAAAATGATGTCATCCTGCATTAATAGTAGATTGTCCATGCAGAGAACGAGCTTGAAATTTTATAGGTTATGAAAAATAATTTTAAACGCCCCCTTTTAATAGCTGCATATGGAAACTACACTGTACAAGCAATACAAAGGGCATTAATTGGATGTATCTCATGCCTGTCACTAGTTTTTGTTTCATAATTGGTAATTTTATCATCTTTTAAAATATTTCTTCCCCAACGCATCAAGATCCTCTCTCGGTTTCCTAAGTACAATACATGTATGTCATCCCTGAAAATATATATTTTTTTGTAATATACTGTTTGTATTCTTTTATATCGTGCTTGTTAAAGTGCCCATACATTCACAACCGATGTAACCTACGGACTCAGAATATATGGAGGGTTACTCCCTATGCAGTCACTCATAAATCAATTAATCCACCTTCTGTTCACTGTTTCTAAACAGTGCCATTTTCCGCCCATTTGTACATGTAGCTGCACAGGGAATGAACTGGTATAAATATTTTTCTGGTCACAGGAGCTCCTTTTGCAATTTTGACAGTGTTGTAATGGTACTTTTGTTCCCACAGTGTTTTTCATGTATTTTCCAGAGCTCCTTTTCTGAGCTCCTTTTCAGTTTATCTGGGGGGCGTTTCAAGTGTCTTGTCTGTGATTTTCACCGACAAAATTGCGCTCAGCCAATCAGATGCAAGCATTTCAGTAGCTTATAACAGTTATTGCAACTTGTCACTGATGACAAGTTTGATGAAACAGGGCCCAGAGGGGCTAAAGGCTAAAGAGCTGGTCACATTTGTCCGATAATGATAACGATAAATCGCTGCCAAATCATTCAAGCGTTATTTACCGGTATGTGGAAAAATGAATAGGAATTCTTTGTGGTTTGGGTCAGACTTTTCTGATATACAGTAATGAGCCTCCCCCTCTCCGATTTTATCATCTCGATCGAGTCACTCGGCCACCGATTTTCTCGGTACACATCCCACATATATGTTCTGAGAGCCAATCGTTTTTGCTCCTTCGCGGTGATGTTAGTTCGGAAGAGGGCAGCGTCCGTCGTGCTTGATTGACGGGTGTGACCACTTCTATCGTCATCGTGATAGGTACCTTTTATATGCGCATACATTATCTTTATCAGAGAAATATGACCAGCCCTTAATGTCATTTCTATTTGTTTCCCAAAATTTATAGTTGCAGGGGATGAACACTAAGGCTACCGCTGAGAAGAGGAAGATGGAAGATCGGCATTCACTCGTACAAGAAATGGTAAGATCAATGTTTTTCATTAGGATTTCTTCTTTATGTATAAACAACATTACTCTTAATATTTCTTTTGAATTCAAAACATTACATTCATTGGTGTTTGAGAAGTTATTTACTAGTTTTCAATTCGTTAATCTTTGCATCTTTGATATATACAAATCAATGTGCATTTACATGTTTTAGTTTTTTGCATTTTACAATTATGTATAATATAGGACTTTGTATACATGTTTATTTCTTGTTGTCTTTATGAATGCCTGACATACGATACACATTTTGTGCATGTATCCCACAATGTACACACATTGTACCTGTACATATATGTATATTAGCCTAAATTCATGAAGGAAGTTTAATCTACATGTAAACCTGTGGACTGTCATGGCTTAAACCTCCGCCGTGGACTAAAATAAATGTCCGTATTAAAGTGTACTGCTCGTTTATGGAGGTTTAAAGAGAAGGTTACGTTCTGGGAGAGGTGAAAATAATTTGTGAGCTTTCTCACTCTTTTTATGTTCAGGGATGCCACTTTTCAAACATATTTTCAGCCATAGAAAACCACATTTTATGTACAGAAGGGCCCATTCTAGATGATTTTTTCCTACTTTTTTATCAATTCTAAGTGGCATCCCTGTATGTTAGTTTGGAAGGACATCATAGTAGGAATGTCCCCTGAAAAGGGTTGCTCTTCAAATGGCCTCATATTCGAAATATGATGAGAAATAGCTGAAAAGTTTGAGCCAAACATTCATGCCTTATGTGTGTGTGCAGTCCCATATACCCATTTCTGTGTGCAGTGCAGCTTTTCAGCAAGATTGGGTCAATTTCTTTTCATTTTTTATGATTCTAAAACCTCATAGTATACACCAATTCTTACTAGTATGTATGTTACTTTGAGAAAGTTTCGATCACTACATGTATGTAATCGCATGACCAGAACTTAAATTTATCTGCTGTGGACCTCTTTTGTGACTTTGGGCCAATGATTCAGATGATACAATCTACATGTTCCCTGTAGTAGATTATTGTATTCTCCT
Source organism: Heliocidaris erythrogramma (assembly GCA_025617745.1). NCBI lineage: Eukaryota > Metazoa > Echinodermata > Echinoidea > Camarodonta > Echinometridae > Heliocidaris > Heliocidaris erythrogramma. The sequence goes on along the minus strand of CM046865.1, from coordinate 30,836,302 downwards.
TTGGAGAGAAAAAGGGAGATGGGAAAGGGAATCTGAAAGAAGACACTACGACCCCAACCCACATGCTCCTCCCCAAAATGGCCTTGATAATTTGCATTTCATCCACCGAGTGTAAATATTATCTGTTTTCTCTCCTTTGGTTGGCCCTCCCTTTTCTGCCTTACCTAATGTACATGTGTATTGATCACACAGGACACCTTGTGGAACATGACATTTGACCCTACCAGGACACCTATCATGGAGGGCTACCTTTACAAACGAGCTACCAATGCATTTAAGACATGGCACAGGTGAGTCCGGGGCCACATCTTGAGTTGCGATTGATTGATTGCAACTTAATTTGATATTGAAATCAATCGCAACTCTGTACATACGAGATACGAGACGATAAATTTGCAATAGATTGGAGGACTTGCAATTAATTCAGATCCATGAGAAATAGCTCTGGTTTACGATCCTTTTCAGGACTTCACACTTTCAAGAAAGATTACTTCTACACTCTCTGAATTTCTGTCTTGCCTTTCCTTTTCTTCTCCTCTCAAGTTTTCTCCACTTTCTTCTTTTTATTCAACAGTCCTCTTCAGGACTAACCACATGGTGAACCGTTATCAGTACCACCATGCAAACCTCTACTTTCAAAGATCATCTGATTCAGATCAGTTGCATCTCTGTGTTAGACAGGGCCGAGATGTACATGTAGTGATGTTTTATTATACCCCCGCCAAACGAAGTTTGAAGGGGGTATATAGGAATCAGTCGACGGTTGGGCGGGCGGTCGGTCGGTCGGTCCGTTGGTCCGTTGCAAATCTTGCGGATCGAACTACTTCCTCAGTTTTTGACCCAAAGTCATGAAATTTGGTACACACAATTGTCTTGGTGGGAAGATGTGCAAGACATATTTTTCGGATGAGTCGGAATCTGCGTTGCCATGGTAACGGCATATTTATGGCAGAAAATCAAGGAAACACCTTGCGGGTCGAACTACTTCCTCAGTTTTTGACCGAAAGTCATGAAATTTGGTACACACATTGGTCTTGATGGGAAGATGTGCAAGACATATTTTTCGGATGAGTCGGAATCTGCGTTGCCATGGTAACGGCATATTTATGGCAGAAAATCAAGGAAACACCTTGCGGATCGAACTACTTCCTCAGTTTTTGACCGAAAGTCATGAAATTTGGTACACACATTGGTCTTGATGGGAAGATGTGCAAGGCATATTTTTTCGGATGAGTCGGAATCTGCGTTGCCATGGTAACGGCATATTTATGGCAGAAAATCAAGGAAACACCTTGCGGATCGAACTACATGTACTTCCTCAGTTTTTGACCGAAAGTCATGAAATTTGGTACACACATTGGTCTTACTGGGAAGATGTGTACAACATATTTTTTTGATGTGTCGGAAGCTGCGTTGCCATGGTAACGGCATATTTATGGCAGAAAATCAAGGAAACACCTTGCGGATCGAACTACTTCCTCAGTTTTCGACCAAAAGTCAAGAAATTTGGTACACACATTGGTCTTGGTGGGAAGATGTGCAAGACATATTTTTTGAATGTGTCGGAAGCTGCGTTGCCATGGAAATGGCATATCTATGGCAGTACAGTAAATCAGGGAAAAATCTTGTGGATCGAACTACTTCCTCAGTTTTCGACCAAAAGTCAAGAAAGGCTGTTGTCACGGGGCGGGGGTATTAATCATCATCTTCAGTGATATTTCTAGTTATTGTAGCATGAGCCCTATTCTTATTTTCCACTTATCCATACAAATTCTGCATGTTGATGCTATTTTATGCACACGCTACCGATAGCGGCAGATGTTATAACATTCCACCAAAATAGTGCGGTATTTTGCTTCCAGCTATTTTACAACTATTTGAAGGCCTTTAACCTACTGGGACCTGGCGAAAAAAAGTATTGGAACCGATACAGATATATATGAACCTTATCTGCTACATGTAGTAGCCATTACATTAATTTAACAGTTTGTGCAATGAAGTGAAGCTTCGAGTCAAAGGCTCAGCTCACACAAGGCGTCATTTGCTGTCTGTAGGCCGCGTCAGTGACCGGCATAGTCTTTTGCTTGTCATGAAGGAGTGATATCGTTTAAAAAGTGATTGCAAAATGAACAGTGTAAACAATTATGATAACTGACGTATGGGTTAATTGCCTTCACAGGCTCAATTAATGCAGTCGGAAATGACACAGTCAGAATGACGCCTTGTGTGAGCCGGGCCTAAGTGTTTGGAATGGCCTAGAGACAAATAGAGATTCAATGAAACAGAAACATTTAACAGCTTTGATCAATTATCTGTCCTCAGTTGCAACTCCTCATCCCCCATGCATTACACATTCAAGGAAGTTACATATACATGTACTACATGTAAATGTCATAGCATAGTACAAGTACCAGGTCAGTTGCATTACCGTGAGGAAACTATATAATATGTAAACAGGAAATTTATGTTGCTGGGTGAAGTCCAGTCATGGGCTTGAGTTGTAGATCTACACTGTAAGCAGCGAAGCAGAACATCTTTAATAGGGTGATTCTATGTAGGCCTACATGTGCATGTACATTTATTATGTGGTACAGAACATTAGGGCCCCATTTCTAGCATACTGAGTAGTACAGACTCTATCTAACCTGTGATAAAAAAATGCTATATGGTCATTATACCTTGATATCACAGAAAGAAACATTATTTAGTCATTGGTCTTGTGAAGTGCTTTGTCATTTTTTTAAATATACTTTGTTTAGAATCAGACTAAATGCTTCCATGATTTGTATTCATTATCTTTCATTTGTGTAACTTTTCTCTTTCTTTGTCCCTTCTGTTGTCAGACGATGGTTCACAATCAAGGATAATCAGCTGATATATCAGAAAAGATCAAAGGTAAGAACCTTTAAACATATATGGGGAATGTCTCTTCTAAGTTCTTGGAGGGGGGGGGGGGGCGCTTCATGGCAGGGAACAAAGATGTGGATTATAAACTGGAAGAGTATTGGCAGAAGTAGGTTAGCTGACATTGAAATCAAATGAATGTTTTAATCATAAGCAGATTTTAACTTAACCCTTACTGTACTGGGGGGGGGGGGGTGGGGTATGGGCCCCTAGACAAATTCAACCGCGTATATTGAACAGCACCATTTTACGCGCAGTCTATTTTTTTTTTCCAAGTCTTGCCTCTATCACCTATAATTTCTTATTTCAGCTGTAATTATCATCTATTCTAACTGAAAATTGGTTCAGTATGCTCTGAAACAGTAGACTTTAAAAAGCAATTAAAAAAGTACATCTAGAGTTTATGTAATTGTAAATAAGTGTTAAATTTCACATGTTCAGAAAAGCAATATTTTGGTACAATATCATTGTTATCTATTGTTTCATGCTATAGGTTTAAGTCAGCATAGCATTGTTACCCAAAACTATGATTTATGTCTAATTGATGGCTATCTAATGTTATATTTTAAAGGGTCAAGTCAGCATAGCATTGTAACTAAGCCTGAGTCGAATCGATTGGTTAGCCGGTGTTCGATCGAAGACATCGAATCCCGAATTCATTTTGGCAAATCCGGTGCATCGATTTGTAGTCCGCCAGATTTTTGACTACCGTAGCCACCATGAAAAGAGCAAATAAAAAAAGAAACTCCGTAACGTACAGCATATATACTAGCAGAGAACGTGAAGGCGACTTCAAACTGTTGGCTAACTTTCGCTAATTCGCTCGCGGAGGACGTCGTGCTTTACCTGTGCTTTCTCTATGGAAAAATCGTTTTGTCGTTACGAACTGAAGTTTACGATAATATTCTTGCACTCTCTCTGCATTGTCAATTTGACAATTGTATAATTGAACATGATAAATACGGGCATGACTACGAGTGTTCCTACTTAATTCGCAATAACTAATATCACACTCTCATCAAATTGGCAATTACTTCTGAATGATCTGAAGCTGAATATGAAGTCGAGTCTATATTGAGCGACGAAAAGTTTATTTGGTACCGTATTGTTTATTTTTTTGCATCGAACAAACGTGTTCCATTCAGCTCTCCAAAGACAAAGTAAGATTATTAATTCTTTGAATTTGAATCATTGTCGGGTGTGTCGACAATGAGCATCGCTTCGTGCGACACTAGAGTGATATTTTGGCTAGCCATACGGACTAGAAACTTAAGATTTTGGCTCGTCCGCTGTGATTTTTACTAGCCATTGGCTAGCGGGCTATCGTTAATGTCGAGCAGCGAGAGCCCATACATATGCCCGCGATGCCAGCGGACCGGTCACCGGTGCATGGTGCATGCACTGCGTGCAACTGTGTGCAACTCTGTTTTCACCGCCCATCAATTTATCGATGCACCGGTATTCGATCGAATCAAAGCCGTCGAATCCCGGATTATGAAATATTCGATATGACTCAGGCTTAATTGTAACCCAAAACTATGATTTATGTCTAATGGATGGCTATCTAATGTTAAATTTTAAAGGGTCAAGTCAGCATAGCATTGTAACCCAAACTATGATTTATGTCTAATGGATGGCTATCTAATGTTATATTTCAAAGGGTCAAGTTAGCATAGCATCGGATGACCTCAGACTGTGCAATGTCAAGCCTCTAGATGAGATTGACAGAAGGTTCTGCTTTGAGGTAGTCTCGCCCGGCAAGTAAGTCATCCAATCTTTCTTCTTTCTCTCTCATTCTGTCACTATTTCAATACATAACATCTCAGATAATCCTTTAGCCAGTAGAATACTAGTGTATGCCAGTTGGTTAAAATCTGGCTAGAGTCTATAGAAAATGCAAACATGTTATACTAATAAAAATCAAATTGTATTTAAAGGGTTAAAGATTAATCTTTAGTTACATGTACATGTAAGTTAATGGAATTCCACTTCATAAGAGACTGAGTCTCAGTAACAGATTTTCTTATCATGCTGTACATTGTAGATGGGTTGTTTACCTCAGCTTGTTTGATTAATTAACCCTCCTTTTGTCACCTTTGCACAATACCTGGTGTGCCTGAGTGCTGCAATGGACTGCAAACTTTAAACCCTTATTTCTCACACATAACATTCTGTGGGACTGGGCATTCTTCTATTTATTCAGTGGATTAGGAACATCCAATGCTAATCATTTTAAAGATGAGAATCTCCTCTTTCAGAATCATGCAGACTTCAACTAAAAGTTCATATTTGGCGACTTTTTTGTGGTTTTGTGGTCCCTGGTCACATATTTCTTCTGAAATATTAAATACAACCTGCCTATAAAGACAGTCACTGCTTCGCTTGTCTCCCTTGAGTGGTCTTTATACACAGATTTGACTGTATTTCTTCTCTTTGGCATTCTACAGAACCACTGTGCTTCAAGCTGACAATGACAACATCCGCCATGCATGGATTCAAGCTCTCCAGGCAGGCATCAACTCTGCTTTCAACAGCCCCATCGCCAAGTCACCACCTGTTTCTTTAGACAGAGAGGTAATACAGTAATCCCAGGCAGGAGCTTATCATTGCAAGCATATACATGAATTTGTACCCCTCTTCTAAACTCTGTTCACACATGATGAGGTTGACCGCCTCAAAAAAACATTGCGGTATTAAAGAAAGACGGGGAAAAAAAGTATCTGCTCTTACGTTTTATAATGATAACAAAGTCCCCTAAGCTTAACCCCTTGCATGCCACCAGATTTGTGAGCAATTGTCAAAAATGAACTTTCAAGAGTTAAATACTAACTTTCAATGAGTTTTTTCTTGAGTAAACTGGGCAAAGATAAATTGCATAGGAATAAACATATTGAAGGCACAGGTTTCTGATGAGGAAGAATTTTCAAGCCATTGTGAGCCTAAACAATATGGGCAACACTCAAATTTTGGGGCGGGATTTGCCGCCCACGGCATGGTAGGGGTTAAACACTTACATGTATATGTGTGTTATTAGATACAGAAATGTGGTGTGTCTTACGTTAATGTTATTTCATTTTGCCACAGTATTTTTCGATGCGGTTACATGTATGTGTGAAAGGCGCTTTACAGATGGCATGCCCTGTAGCCATTTTCTAAATGGAAGAAACACAGTAAATTATTTTCAGTTTTTTCATGGATTCAGACAGATTATAATAAGTTTTTACGTTAGCTCCCTGTTTGGAATCTAGATTTAAACTTGGGATTAGCCCCTGAAGATCGCTTACATAGGAAATCAATCCAAATGCTACTGTAGAAAATGAAAATATACAGGCGATTACATGTACTTTATTTTCATACATAAATTGATTGTATATAGTCACATTAAAGAGGGAGTCTCAAAACCATTGAAGGTTTTGATGGCACTGTCTTGTCTAGAAGGACAATGTACACAAGTGGTCTAAACCAGTTCCAGATTTATGTCTTTTGAATCATATTCAATGTCCCTGTCCTGTAAAGGCATATCATTGTTAGTTTCTATTGGAAATATCCACACAATATGATGCTCCCCCTCCTTCACCTTCAAAAAGTCCAAGTTATCTTGGACTAATGGGGTGTTGCAAGAAAGTTGCGATTGATTGCAAGTTGCAACTGATCGGTACTGACCAATCAAAATCATTGTTGCAAGCGCATCTTCTTGAATGGGCAGACCCTGAACCATTCAGAATGCTTGTTCTAATTTGCTTTACAATTTGCAATTGATTGCAACTTTCTTGCAACACCCCATTAGTATTCAACGGATTAAATTCCTTTTTTCTTCATTTGTTTTGATGATATCATCTGACAGGATGCGAGCAGTGTTGAAAGTGCGTCGCCATCTGCTAACAGCCAGCCTACCAGTGAGTCTAAGAAGGATGGGTTCAAAGCTGAAATCATGGCCATGCCTGGAAATGACAAATGCTGCGACTGCAAAGCTGACAGTAAGACACTTTGTCCTGAATTTCTTCTTTTTCAGACAGCTAGATATCAGACTTGTAAACTAAACAATCAGCATTTCCCAATAGCATCTGTAGATGCTCGTGTTTACCATGCTATCACACGACCAGTACTCAATTTCATCTTCAAGATTATATAATATTAATAATTTGTCTTGTTTACCTATTGGGATAGCATCATCGGTATTGATTACAGTTCTCCCTGAAGGCCCTGCAATCAAACTATTACCTTGGCTTTTAACCTGGCTACAATGATAAGACCCCCAAGCATTCAAACGTTTTCTTCTTCCCAATTGCGTATTTACTTCACCTGGGCAGAGTGTGGCAAATGTAGATCAATGCCTTGCCAAAGGACCTTAATGCTGCTGCAGGGATTACAGTTTTATGACACATGTTCCTGCATCTTTTTACCGTTCAGATCCTAAGTGGGCGAGCATCAACTTTGGTATCACGTTGTGTATTGCGTGCTCTGGTGTTCATCGCAGTCTTGGGGTCCATGTGTCGAAGGTCAGATCGTTACTGCTTGATCAGTGGGAACCGGAAACGTATCAGGTAAGAAGTTATCTGTAGTTTGCAATGTTCATATCATCATCTTACTGGTGATCTGTCCAGTGAAAGGCCTAGTGATCAAAATGAATTTCTACAACTTCCTCTCCAAGTGCTATGATCTTGAGCTATCAATTCATGTGTTCGTACCCTTTACTCCACATTCTGCAATGATATCATCTAAGAAACCCTGACAATATCTTCCTTTGGACTTCTTTTATTCATACAGAAAGCATGATTAGATGAAAATAGATATATGATTGAATGATTGAATACATGAAAGAACCAACAAACCAATATGCAAATAAACAAACAAATAATCCCATTAACAAACCAAAGAATGAATGCGTGATACATGTTGGTTGTCATGTCAATATGTACGTGAATGGTCTAATTATCAGAGAAGCCACATACCTGTAGGCACTTCTTAGGAAGTCCTGAAGCTACATGTACATGGGCTATTTATTAGCATAAGGGATGAACCTTAACAATGTTACAAAAAATGTCCTTTTGTTATGAAGTCTTTATTTAATATAGACTGAAAGCTTACTTTTAATTGTCAAAGAAGCATTTATTAAAATATGCAACTGAAGAATGATGAAGCCTAGTTCTTACTTTGATAAATTCCAATAGTACCATACTTGTTAGTTATTTTGCAAGTTTATTTTCTCAATCAGGTAATGTTGAAGCTAGGGAACACCGTAATGAACAGGATATACGAAGCTGACCTGAGTGATCTGTCATTGGTTCATCCATCACCGGGATGCAATAGGTAGGTATTATCAGGGTTTGTACTGCCATCATAGACCACAATCAATTATAACAATGAAAACAACATTAGAACACTGCCGTTTTCTTATATGTACCTCTTTGAGCTTAACATTGGTTCCTGACCACTATAATTACTCCCAGAACCGCCCGAAGCCACCCGTAAACTTTGACCTGCCGTAACAAACTGGAAGAGTTGGGGATCCTTGGGCGAATAATTTTTTGTTTGCTCTGCCTTTAGGTATTCCCTAGTTAGAATCTGCATTAAAAAAAATATATTACTGTGGAATGTTTTTGCATATACATGTAACAAGGGAGTTGATACAGGATTTGTTATATTCTAAGTACATGTAGATGTTTTCAGATATATCTTTTATGTTGAAGATGAAAACCAAACGAAGATGTTCCAGAGATGCTGTCATGGTAAACCACATCCACTATCTTCTCCTCTTTCTGTTTTCTCCTCAGCAATGTCAGAGAGAGTTGGATCAAAGCCAAGTATGTCCAACGCCAGTTCCTTGCCAAGAGGTTGACAAAGCCAGTCGTTAAGAGAAGAAGGACAAGACGAGGGAAGAGGCAGAGCCAGAGTCAGCTAGCATCAGCGGATAAGATGTCGCTTGGGAGTAGGAGCAGTGATGGTGCGTTAGGGGACGATGAGGAGAGTGGGGACGTACGGAACGGCATTGGCAAAGGTATGTAAGTCCTGCTTCATTGTGCATGGTTGATGATTTCTTGGGCTACAAGCCATAAGACCGACAGCCCACAGCCTTCTGAAAGAATGTCAGAATGCCTGTGAGACCTACTGCCCATGAGACAGACAGCCTATGAGACTGCCATTGCCGTCTCCTTGGTCTTCTGACAACTTTTCTTAGGGTTCAACAGGCTGACATTGGCGGTTTTATGGTATATCGATATGGTGGGTGTTTCTTGTGGGCACTGCTGTCGATCTACTGTGATGTCTGGGATGTATTGAATTGTAGGGCATAAGAAAAAGAGAAGCAAAGATCTTGGTCTGTCTTTGACAAGATCAGACAAGACCGACGAAGGTGGTGTGTACGCTGTATACGTAGAGAAGAAAACCACTGTCTGAAGAAAGTGTGGAATTTTTAATTTAGCTGGACCAAGACTGTGATGTAGACCATGGATGACTTATATCAGTAGACTCCAGCAGCGGGTCTGAGACTACCAAACCTTGCTATTTCCCTCCTCATGGAGTGTGAGAATACAGACAATAACTAGAAATGATGATGGTGATGATTATGATGATAGGGGGCTTCTGTAGGGACGAATGTTTGTAAATTAGGTGGCACTGAAAGGGTTAATGCATAGCATATTGAGAGAGATAGTTGTGACCCAGGCATATACAGTTAACAACAAAATTATTCATACCCCTTGGAAAATTATAGTTTTTTTGCATTTTTCCTAAAAATGAATGGTTAAATGAAGTTACTTGCACATCACTTAAATACATTTAGTTATCATCTGCAAATGAATGCCGTTTCCGGTTTCACCTCATTTGCATAACAATAGAAAAGGTGAGTTATCCAAACTGGGCGATGTTCAAAATTATTCATACCCTTGGTGATTTATTGACTTTGTCAATCAGTATGAATCCGATCCTTGTGATTAATGCTTGTAATTCACTTTATTTTAATACACCTTATTTTAATACACCGTCACAAGGCTTCCGGAGGGGTCTTTGCTGGAATATCAGGCCAGTACCTGTTCTCCAATGGCTCAATCTCCTTGAGGATGTGTCCACACATGCCTTCACCTGACCTTCAGGGAGTTCATTAGATTTCGTGTCCTATAGGTGATGCAGTTATCGACTTCATGATGACAGGACTATGATATTGAAATTTTCGGTCATTTATTCCATGCATTTTAATGAAAATTCTGTATCTACTTATGAAGCAAAGCACCATTCATGTAGAGCCCTTCCCTTTTGCACTGTCTGTGGGAGGGTTCACCTTTATTCATTGGCCCCATTCTTAATCAGAGTGCTCAGGAAGGCCATGTTGGTGATATTAAAGTCATTGCATGACTCTAACGTCAGGTCACCATGAATAACAGTATGTAACCTTTGAGTACCATACACATCCCACATTGACTGTTACTGTATATCAATCTTCATATGGTATATTCTTTGTATCTTTGGTATGAAAGCTACAATCCTTGATATCACAATGAATGTAAACCAAATTTATACCATATGCCCTCCATGTTACCAGCTGCAGTGCACAAAATGCTACCACTTTGGCAGTGCACTGGAACATAAAGATCAGTATTTTAAGCTTCACTAGAGTACCCACTTGCAGGTGTCCATATCAAAAATGTGTCAATCAGTGTAACTGAATAAACTGATAAAATTGGCACCATCCAACCTTTAGACAACTACCATGGCCTCCCTAAACATTCTTAATAATAATGGAACAAAGGTATCAGGAAATACCTTCCCTTGACAGTGCAACAGTGAATGCCTATAGGGAAGTCTCTCCCGGAAGAGTGCTTTGTTTCAACTTAGATACAGAATTGTCATTAAAATGTAAGGAATATTAACGAAAATATCAATATCATAGTCCTATCCTCATGACGTCTAAAACTACACCACCTGCAAACACAAAATCTGCTTTAAATCCATTGAATCCCCTGAAGACCAGGTGATGGCATGTGTGGACAACATCCTCAAGGAGATTGGACCATTGGAGACCAGGTATTGGCCTGATATCTCAGTAGAGACCTCCAGAAGCATTGTGACAGTGTGAAGAAAGTGTTACGAGCATTAATCACAAGGACTGGATTCATACTGATTGACAAAGTCAATAGATCACCAAGGGTATGAATAATTTTGAACATCACCCAGTTTAGATAATTCACCTTTTCTATTGTTATGCAAATGAGGTGAAACCAGAAACAGCATTCATTTGCAGATGATAACTAAATGTATTCAAGTGATGTGCAATTAAATTCAGTTAACCATTCATCTTTAGGAAAAATGCAAAAAACTAGAATTTTCCAAGGGGTATGAATAATTTTGTTGTTAACTGTACATTTACATGTATGCATACTCATTTTAAGGTCAAATTTATGAAGTTCCAAATTGTTCTGTCCCATAGAGATTGTACGTGGAAGGGAACTAGTTGGAGCTGCTTGTATTGACGTTTGAGAGCACACACACTGGTGTGCATGTCACAACGGTGTCTCTTAATTGTTATGGGTTGATATAACTACATGACTGTATAAACCTTGTGAATCAGAATTGGTTAACCCTTTCGAGACAGTTTACCACATTTTGTGGTTTGGCTCAATAACTTTTGAATCAGAGCTCTAAAAAATATACCAGATGCATGAGTAGAAAGTCTTAGAGCAAAAATTTCTGCACACATTTTTGTTGAATGACCATATTCCGTTTGATGCCAGGAATTTTAAAAAGGAATATAAGCTTAAAAATCCTTAAATTGGCAACAAATTGAGAGGTTCAAAATCATTGTATTTTGATCGAAATTGGCAATATTTTCAACTTTCAACAAAATTCCTAACCATGCCTATTGTTTTCAAAGACATTACATTTTTTTTTAACCATGTAGCACTAAAAGAAAAAAATATTATTGTTGCCAATTTGAAGAACAAAACATGATCAATTTAGCCCTGCAATAATAAAATAATTCCTGTCCTAAAAGGGTTAACCCAATGACTACTGCATTCACTAATTTCCATAGACTTAGTACAGGGACCATTCGGGTTTAGTAGACAATGGGTTAATGTTGATGAGGTAATTCTGTATGAACTGAAGGGTTATTACTTTGATCCTTTCCTCCAGTAGGCGTCTCTAGTGACAGTGGTCTGGGAGGTAGCATAGACAAGATACCACCGGATAGCCATGATGAAGAAGGTAAGAATTATAGAATGAATAGAGGATGGACTGAAGGAATGGTAGATGTGTAAAGCCAGGGTACTAATGATATAAAGCCATGGTAATAATGTAATATATTGTAAAGCTCATCAGAGTATGTTCACATACATTTAGTAGCTGTGTATTATGGATTTATATGTTATCCTTCTCATATCATGTGCAATTGGATCAGAGAGATGAATACATAATAATGACCCCTTTATTATTCTTTTTTTTTGCATAAAGCAAAGACCATGATAACATTTGGTTCTCCCGTATTTCCTCCAGGCATTATTTCGTCAAAGATGAAAGGTTAGGGTTAGGTTGCAATTAGGGTTTAGGAAAAGGGTTAGGGCTAGGGTTGGAAAAATTATTATTGGTCCAGGCCAGGGTTGCAGAAACTACTTTTGGTTACGTGAAGAAAGTTTACGGTTCATCATGTGGTTAGTCCTGAAAAGGAGAAGGTCCTGAAAAGGACTTCACCCTTTCCATAAAGATTACTTCTACACTCTCTGAATTTCTATCTCGCCTTTCCTTTTCTTCTCCTCTCAACTTTTCTCTACTTTCTTGTTCTTACTCAATAGTCCTTTTCTGGACTAACCACATGGTGAACCGTAAACCTTCTCCACGTTATCAGTACCACCATGCAAACCTCTACCTTCAAAGATCATCTAATTTGGTTAGTGCAGTCATTTGTTAGGTACATGTAGCTAAATGAAACGCAATGGCGCGTAAAGACGCGGGAAAGACGCAAAGAGGGAAATCACTAGTTTTGTCTCTGCATCTAAAATCACAATCAGACTTATCTGAATAAAAGTTTTTATACTGTTTTGCTTTAAAAATGTTCATAGATTTAAATACTAAATAATTTGACATCCTAATATTTTGGTTCTGCCTCTATAGAATAAAATTATGATTTTAAATAATATGGTCATATGCGTTTTTCCCATGTTCTTACGCGCAATCACGTTTCGCTAAGCTACTTTAATCCTTTCTTTTGTGTATGTCCGTAGGTCTTGTAACAAGTGACAGCTCAGAGGGAGAACTAGAAGTACCAACTTCACCTTTTGAAGGGGACCCCATCACTGCTCAGGAACTCCTCTATCTGGTAAGTCAGGCCTTTTGACATCTCCTTTAATCCCCTTGAGTGCCATAGGGCCATGGCTTGAACTGCCAAGCTTTTAAATGTTCGGGATAAAAACAGCTTGTTTTTCTCCTTGAAATGTGATATGGGTCATGTCTTTTGAAGTTAGAATCAAAAGAAACAATAAAAAAAGGCCCTTGATTGAAAATGTGTCTCACAAAATATATTGAATTAATAATATGCATTTTGTAAACCTCATGGCACTGTAAAGGGTCATTGTCAGTTGTATAAGTAGGCTGTTAATGAACCATTAATGCAAAGCCCCAAATCATTGAAATTGATATGTATGTTATTACCTTATTTAATTTAGTTTGTTTCTATTGTGTATATACTGACTTGTTTTCCTTGATGACTTTGTATGGAAATAAGTAAATAAAAAAGAAGTGCATAATGTGTGGTATTTCATTTATGTGGTACATGTACATGTACTGTATGTTCACGTATGTACAAATATGATCCCATTTTTAGCTCACCTGAGCCTAAGGCTCAAGTGAGCTATTGCGATGGAAATTTGTCCGTCGTCCGTCGTCCGTCGTGCGTCGTCCGTCGTCTGTTAACTTTTTACATTTTCATCTTCTTCTCCAAAACCCATGATCGGAATTCAACCAAACTTGGTAGGAATCATCCTTAGGGGTAGGGGACCCAAAGTTGCTGAAATGGTACATGTGGCCCCCAGGGGGGCCCAGGGGGAGGGCCCCCAATTGTAAAAGCTATGTAAATTTCAAACATCTTCTTCTCCAGAACCAGGCATAGCTCAGACTTGGTATTGTGTATGGAGATACCTCTATAGATGAAGAATGAATGTTGTTCGTGAAATTTCTCTGAGTGGCCCTATAGGGGCCCTGTGGGGGTAACATACTGGAGGGGGGGGGGGGGGCGCTGCCAGGTAAAATGTACATTCTGATCTTCTTCTCCAAAACACATGATCGGAATTCAACCAAACGTGGTAGGAATCATCCTTAGGGGTAGGGGACCCAAAGTTGCTAAAATGGTACATGTGGCCCCCAGGGGGGCCCAGGGGGAGGGCCCCCAATTGTAAAAGCTATGTAAATTTCAAACATCTTCTTCTCCAGAACCAGGCATAGCTCAGACTTGGTATTGTGTATGGAGATACCTCTTTAGATGAAGAATGAATGTTGTTCATGAAATTTCTCTGAGTGGCCCTATAGGGGCCCTGTGGGGGTAACATACTGGAGGGGGGGGGGGGGGGCGCTGCCAGGCAAAACGTACATTCTCATCTTCTCCAAAACACATGATCGGAATTCAACCAAACTTGGTAGGAATCATCCTTAGGGGTAGGGGATCCAAAGTTGCTAAAATGGTACATGTGGCCCCCAGGGGGGCCCAGGGGGAGGGCCCCCAAGTGTAAAAGCTATGTAAATTTCAAACATCTTCTTCTCCAGAACTAGGAATAGCTCAGACTTGGTATTGTGTATGGAGATGCCTCTATAGATGAAGAATGAATGTTGTTCATGAAATTTCTCTGAGTGGCCCTATAGGGGCCCTGTGGGGGTAACATACTGGAGGGGGGGGGGGGGCGCTGCCAGGCAAAACGTACATTCTCATCTTCTCCAAAACACATGATCGGAATTCAACCAAACTTGGTAGGAATCATCCTTAGGGGTAGGGGATCCAAAGTTGCTAAAATGGTACATGTGGCCCCCAGGGGGGCCCAGGGGGAGGGCCCCCCAAGTGTAAAAGCTATGTAAATTTCAAACATCTTCTTCTCCAGAACTAGGAATAGCTCAGACTTGGTATTGTGTATGGAGATACCTCTATAGACGAAAAATGAAAGTTGCTCATGAATTTTTTCTGGGTGGCCCTATAGGGGGTCTGTGGGGGTAACATACTAGAGGGGGGGGGGGGGGGGGGAATTATGTTCATTTCTAACATCATCTCATGTACATCCTCCTAGTTGTTTCAATTTCTAACATATCTCCTGGTGGTGCTAGAGAGAACATGCACCAGATGTGAATTGATCCACCTCAGGTGAGCGTCGTGCCCCCTGGGGCTCTTGTTAAGAAAACCAGGCAATATGATAATGAATGCTACTTATAAACCTGGTTCTGAAATAAATTTCCCTCTTCATCTCTCTTGTGAACAGGGAGCTTGTAATAACAGTGAGCAGGTAATGATGAATGGAATAGCACATTCAGCCGATATCAACCATCCAGATAGTAATGATGCTATGAGGACTGCATTACACAAAGCTGTCTCATTGGTTAGTAGATATATTTAAAGTGATTTGGTTACTTTGTAGAGGCTTGATAAAATCTGAGCTGCCTGGCCTTACATGTTATCAGTGCATGTAATATGGTGTAAAAATGAAGCCCAGGGGGGAAAAAGCACTTCAAAATCATCATATCCTTCAAAAAAGTAAACATATGCAAGTGACCGGAAATGCCAGACTCATTTTCCCATAGACTCATACGCTAAAGCGTATGGCCATACGCTTTCGTAAATGGGAGTATTCAGTCATAGATATCTTAATAATAGCACTATATGTTTGAAAACCTTTCTATGCCTGGCTATTTATTTATCCTTCTGAACATCATTATACAAGACAGATATCAAAATTCAACAATTTATTAAATCAAGCCTCCACAAATTTACCGAATCCCTTTAAGTATTTATTTGATATACATGTATTAGTGTAATGATTAATTAATTTATTCATGTATTATGTGATTTACTATTTTTTAGATTAATTTGTTAATCAAATAATTAGTTATTGAATGAATTATGGTATTTATTTATTGGATATTCATTGATTGATAGATTGAATTTATTTATTGGTCGTTATTGTCGTCAGGGTTTTTTGGGGGGAGGGGGGAGGAATTTTGGGAATGGTTATACTATAGGGTCACAAATTTGACAAGACACTAAAATGAGCTGGTCATACATGTGTCAACAAGAAGCCCGTGTTGGTTATTGCAAAAACTCATTATTTAAAGACCTCGGCCTGACCCAAAACAGCCATATATTGACGTAAAGCTTAGTAAACAAAGAATATAATTACCCTGGTTATTCATAAATTTTCGTCTCCGTTTATCCATAAAAAATAAAAAAGATAATTTTTTTGGTCCGCCCCCTCCCTATGGCGTAACACTGCAGGGGGTCGCTAGACGTGTGACGACATGTCATGTATACAGCTCCAAGTGCGTCTACACGATATGTCGTCATCAAATTTTCACCCCCCGCAAAGTAACGTTCCTCAGAGACGGGGCCCTAACCACCGGGGCTCAACATTTGGGACGCTGTTACTCATTCCACAGGAAACGGAATCTCATGAAGTTGGTTTCAATTTGTTCAGAAAATATATAGCTCCCGTGGATGAATAAAGGGTATATTTCAAAATTCGGTCAGGCTGAGGTCTTTAATCATTATTTCATTCATTCATTGACATTCAGTCTTCTTTATACAGGCTTGCCCTTTTAACCCCAAGTATTGCTTTTGTTACATGTATATTTTATGGTACTTGTGTTTAATGCAAGCTTGCCAATCGCAGATGAAAGACAAGATGTCTTATGTTTGTCCATTGGAACTTTTTTTTTAAAATTTATTTTCTTTTTCTTTTCTTTCTTTTTTATTACAGTTTTGGAAGCAATAAGTTTTCATATTATTCATGGAAATTGATTATGCATTGTTCTAAATTTGAGTCCATATCATCAAGCCACTTTTCCTTAATTACAGGGAAGCTTGACTTCTGTGGAAGCTTTGCTCTTGAATGGTGCCAAAATAAACTTGCCTGATGCGAACGGAAGGACGATACTACATTTAGCCACCATGCTGGGAAATACAGGGTAAGAAGGAGAGAGGGAGAGAGAGAGAGAGAGAGATATGGGGGGGGGGGGTCACTGATTTTTTTTTTTGTTTCCAGTTTCAACATCACTTCAATGATTATATGCTAAATAGTTATTACCAGATTACTGGATATTTTATACTGTATCAAAGAATATATTTTGGTGTTGACATGATACTCTATAATATGAATTGACTATATACATGTATTCAAGAACTGCTTCGTTTCCCTCTCAGCCATTGTCTTTAAATGTTATTTGTTATACTATGCTGTGCTTAGTGTATTGTAATATGTAGTGTATTGTAGTGTGCGTAACAAGCCAATGGAAGCTAAATTTCTTTGTGTTGAATCATATAGACCAATAAAGATAAATCTGAATCTGAAAAAGTATGATACTGCCTTTGATAACATGTTGAGTACTAAATTATCTTACTCCCATGGGCTTAAATAAGTTTTGGAAGATTGTTACCAGTCACCACCCATATAATCTTGCTTCCGATGATTTTTGGACTGATTTCAGAACATGTATTTTCAAAAGTATGACAATGAACTTTTTTATCCTAATGTTCCAAATAAATCCTGGAAGGTTGTTAGCAGTCACCAGTCATATAATCTTGCTTCTAATAATTCTGTTTTCTCTACATGTACATGTATTTTGATACTTCTGACGGTGAACATTTTTATTCTAATTTTTTCAGGCTGGTGTGCTTGTGTTTGAAGAGAGGTGCAGATCAGAAAGCCAAAGATAGTGACGGACAGGTAAAGAAATAGTATCCATTATTCAGCTGTATCTATTTAGCACATTTTCTTGCTTACATTTTCTTTCTTACATGTTGGTTAAGGTATAACAATAGGGTTCCCTCTCAAAGTATTAAACTTGTGATTTGTAAATATGTGGCTCTTTAAGGGTTGAAATCATGTACGCCGTGAGATGAAAAAAAAAATGAATTGTTATCAATTTTCTTGTGTATTTTATACATTCTTTTTTTCTTTTTCCCAGAATCCTCTTCAGATTGCCATCACAACAACAAATGCAGACATTGTCACATTGTAAGTATGAATTAGCATGTACATGTACTTTAAAGATGATCTTGTGTTCTTGTAACAATAAAAAATATAATTCAATCAGATTCCAACGTAAGGATTACCACATATCTACATGTATATATGTATAAATAAATTAATATCATCTGCCAAATAATTCTGAAAGGAAATGTTAATGGCCAAGTAGTAAGAAGAATAAACAAGGTTCATGTACATGTATTTCATGAAAAGTTGGGACTACATGTATGTTCAGGCTATTTACACTGTATACCTTCAACATTGTCCCATGTGAACATATCTGTGTTGGCAAATTTCAGGGTCTGCGATTTTCAGCAAGTTTCTCTACGCTGTGTGTGTTTGGCGGGCCCAAACTCTACCACAAAATACAGTTATAAGTGATAACTTATCCAAAATAATTTTTGAATATGCATTATCAAAATGAAGCTTCCCATAATAACTTAAAGTAATGAACAAAAAGTATCCCCTTCTTTCTTTTCTTGCCAACTCCAAGACTTCGCCTTTCCAAACTGAATGAAGAGATGAAAGACTCCGAGCTCGGAAAACCCAACGATGAAACTTTCCAAGACGTCTTCCAAGATTTCACGAACCTTGCCTCGTACGATCCTCAGAAACTCAACCGAAACAGATCAAGCGAAGATACAGTATAGCCAATACCTCAGCGGAAAGACTAAAGACTCTATGAATTCCTAATGTGTATAGAGAATGATGAGCATTGTGTCCTGTGTTAATTTTTCAAGCTTCAGTAAATTATTTGATAATCTCTTAACATCAGCGTTGTAGTCGAGATCAAGGGTCCCGAGATCAAGACCATTAGGGGTAACTTACATGTATGATTACGTCCATTTCATATTAGGTTTAAGGGTTCAAGACAGAGACCAAGACATCAAAAATTTGTGACCGAGATTGTCTTGGTCCCCATCACTGGTATACATACAATGTAACTGCAAGGAGGGTGTGGCTTAACGCGTGAAGGGATGGTTGTAGAATTTGGATAAATCAGGTTCAAGTCAAAGTCATTGCACCAGTGCTATTGGGTAAAGCCACCTCTCCTTACTTCCCTATATATATATATATATGTAGTCCATTTTGCAGGAACCAAGAGACTTGGGTCCCCAGGAGCACTCCTCAACCACATACACTGAAACCTGCTTTGGCGACCACCTGTCTTCTTCTTCTTCAAAGACCATAGTTTTCTATTTCGTAAAAAGTCTTTCTCTTTGAAACCTGTATTAACCCTTTAGTCACTGAGGAGTACACGTATTGTAGTCATTTACTCACTGAACTCGGTCTCAGTAAACCATCTTGCGGCATAGACTCTCTGCTGTCCACAAAATCTTTCCACAGTAACGCATCGCTTCAATGCGGATTCTAAATGGTTTATGTGTAAAGATAGCACTCACAAAGTTTCAGCACCCGATATCCCCTACAATACATTTTTAGCAGTGTTACACGGGTCAAAGTCCACGGCCGTTCAGTGAGTAATAAGAAGGGCGGTCCCGGGCGGTTTAGTGACTAAAAGGTTAAAGTGACCTTTGAATATGGGCTTCATGTATCGCTAGAAAATATTGCGTTTCTTGTCTCCCTGGAGCCATACTGTAAAACCAGAAGCGTTCTCGAAATGAAACTTTTGCGAATTGTATACGGCAGCCATTATCACAGCAAGAAACTTTCGTGATTCGCAAAAAATTTTAGAGTTATGCCAATTACGATTTGAAGATTTCGCAAATCTAAACATTTTGCAAAATCGCAAATCTAAACATTTTGCAAAATATGCGAATATTAAATGCGCGCAAAAGTTTTTTTTTTTACAATATTATTATGCAGGAACC
The DNA here is from genome assembly GCA_025617745.1 of Heliocidaris erythrogramma. NCBI lineage: Eukaryota > Metazoa > Echinodermata > Echinoidea > Camarodonta > Echinometridae > Heliocidaris > Heliocidaris erythrogramma. The sequence goes on along the minus strand of CM046865.1, from coordinate 30,816,360 downwards.
CAAAACAGGTACCCAGGAGCTACCCACAAGCATACAGTATGTGTAAATTGAAACCTGCTTTAGCAACCACCCTGTATAGAAAGACCATCTGTATTTTGTGTTTACCACGAACAGACTTTCTCACTGAAACCTATTCTAAAGTAACTTGTATATCGATGCTATCCGCTTATGGACTACATTTCTTGATTCTGTGGTATGTACATGTATTTAATATCATTTGAAAGCTTGGTATCTCAAGTTTCATAAAATAAACAAAACTGATTTTTTGCAAATTAATGGTTTTGATTCAACTTGTCACATACGTGTAAATAGTGTACATGCTCTGGGTACCAAAATTTGCACGTAACGAGTATTGTGCAATGTATTCTAGAGTATAAAACTGGTCCACCAAGTTTTTGAGTATTACATATATCTTACACTTTTCTGTTACATAACATGTACATGGATATTAGATTTTAATCAGATGACGGAGGGCCAGAGCCTCACTACAAAATGAAAACCAGGACAAAAATAGTTATTCTTGAAAACATAATCTTGCAGATTTAACTTGGATTTTGTGTTTTATGTGACTGAATTTCCCATGGAATTTCACGAAATATACATGTGCTACGTGTATGAAACACGGTAAAAATGTTGAGAGAAAAATGGTAAAACCCATGACACTGTACATGGAAACTAGGATGTGTTTTGTGATCTTATAAATTGTGCTACGTGTATTTACATTTATGTAATAAATTACGTACATGTACAAAATTGTTCACCTGTGCTTAGATAAACAATTTATACTTTTTTTATTTAAATCTATGTGATGGGAAAGTACTATAGTAATGTATGTCATTTGCACTCAGATTCAGTGACTAAATCTTAAGCACATGTGCAGTGTGAATTATATATCATATGTTATACATACAAAAATCTTGCCTTGAATCTTTGTTTCTGTGTAATTATTTGATCAAATATTTCTCTTTAATTTGCCTTTATCTCTTCTCTTCCTGTACAAATTAAGTTTCAATCAAATGATTTTGTTATATGTTTGTTGATAGTGCATTTAAATTAGCTAGTCATTAAAAATTAATGAAATAAGAAATGCAAGGAGCTTTAAGCTTAATGTTTAAATCAATGTATGTGTATATTTAATTCTTAATTAAACTGTGTTGATGCCATGTATTGTATCGATCGTTCGATATGGAGTATGTAATATTTAAAGCAGAATTGTATACTTTGCATTCTTTATGTTAGCAAACGAGATTCATTATGATAAAATTGTATTTGTTTTGCAAAATATCAGAGAGAATATTCTTTAATGTGTAGTAATATTATGGATAAGATATTGAATATATTTATTTCTCCGTTGCCATAGCTACATTGAGTGGATTTTTTTTTGCTGTATAGCAGTTTCAGCAACTCGTGGATGGGCAGCTCTAATGTGAACATAGTTTATATTGACCATACAACTTTGTAAGGCTATTTAATGAAAAAAATATTGAATTATGTCTGTCTTGCACTTTTGTAGATTATTTATTCAAGTAGAATTATGAAAATAAATGTCATTGATATCATACATGTAGATGCCAAAATTGCTTCTGAACCAAATAATTTTAATAAATGATTTAGTGTTGGGTTTTTTTTTCCTTCTATATTTTAAGTTTGTGTATGATGTAATACTCATAGTAGTATCACATACCGTATAAACTAAAGTTAGTAGATTTGAAATTTGATTTAAGGCTGGACATTTATTTATTGGTGATTCTCTCACCTTTAAAGATATATTTGATTTCTGGTCATGCAATAACATTGTGAAAGAAACTATCTCAAAGCAACTGGGAAAGGTTGATCATGTGTACATAAGGAGTGGTGTATATTGTGAGGTTTTGGAACCATCAAAATGATAACCCAATCTCGCTGAAAAGCACATGCACAGGACATAGAAATGGGTTTATAGGACTGCACACACATGTGGCATGAATGTTCTGGCGCAAACACTTCAGCTATTTCTTGTCATATTTCGAATATGAGGGCATTTGAGGAGCAATCCTTTCCAGGGGAAATTTCTACCATGATGTTCTTTCAAACTGACTTTAAAAGAATGAGAAAACACATAAATTATTGTCTCCTTTCCCAGATCTTCAACCTTCTCTTCACCCTTTGGAAATGTACTATACCTTTCAGTTGTTATCTCGTCGCTGAATAAAATCTTTCACCTTCATATGTGTGCAGTCCAAAGTACTTGGGACTATTTGTATAAATTGTTTATTTTCAAATGGTCATATTAGTGATTTATTACCAATTTATAATCTCTAAACTTGACTAATCAGAGCACTTCGTGGTTAGTTTTCAAAATCATTACTCCTCAGAAAAGCATTGAACATAGTTTTTTTTTTAATTTGAAATATTGTTAATTTTTTCAATATGAGATTATTTAAAGCAATGAAATGGATAATTTTGTTCACTATATCATGTGAACCTTCTTATCAAAGTGTAATAATTTACAAATATATGTTTGTATTATGTTCAGTGAAGGTCCATATGGGTGATATTTAATGAGATGTAAATATTTCCTGCATTCTTGATTTCTGAAGCAGCTTTGTATTTTACATGTAGCTGTATCGGGTGCCAATTGGTAAAAAGATGGCAATAAAATCCATGACATTGTAGTTCTTCTCAGACGTGTCTTGTGCTTATTGTACTGTAAGTGCATTCAGGTTTTAGGAATTTCCCTCTTTTCTTTCCTCATTTTGTGACCTAGTTGTGCCAATTATCTGTCAAGTATTATGATACAAGTTTAGAGGTTAGCAGTTCTTAAAGCAAAACGTGATATTTCATTTGTGTCCCATAATAATTAGGTTAACTCGTTGAATACTGAATTGTCTAATTCCCATAGGCTTAATACATGGCCCACCTGGTCCCAGTGGGCATTGGGTTAAAACATGTAGTTTATAACTACATGGACATGTAGATTCAGGATTAATATTCATAAATGTATTACATGTGAACTTTCTGGAAATGGAATATTACTTTAAAGTAGAACTTTAATGATTTTAAATATTGGCTTAATACTTATTGCATAGATGGCATAAATTAAACATGGTTATCCAAATTCAACGCTTGGAAACATTTGAAGTAATGATTATTATCAATTATAAAACGGTAAAATACAGCCCCCGATATAGCAGCTGAAGAGCTCCTCGAACGCTGCTGAGATATGTGACGACACACCATGGACCAGTCCTGTCTAAGCAGACGATGTCCCATAACATCTTACACATTTTCAGAGCCTATTTTGTCATCTCCTCTTCACTTATTTCTCTTCCTTCACTAGCGTCAGTCTTAATGTTAGTCTGTTGCCTCACTCTTAACTTCGTGTATGGTATTATTTTGATGAAAAATGCAGCGTTAAAAAAATAAAGGAATCAGTCACTTGTAAACAAAATAAGACGCCATTGTATTTTCAGCTGCTTGCACCGGGGCGCGTCTTTTTTTTTGTAACCAAGCCTAGGCAGGCAGAAACCCCTTTTTGAAGACTTTGAAACAGACTACAAGTATCGGACTTGTATTTTCTTACTCAGTCACCTTATTTTTAAATAAGCAAACCCTAACCCTAACCCTAACCCTAATAAGCAAAAGAAAATTTCGTAATATAATCTTCTGCCGAGGTTCGAACTCGTGGTTCCTTCACCAAGAGAGGACTGGATTATCCGATTGCGCCACACAGAACAGCTGCTCGATGCCCTTGCTCGTTTTATTATATAGCTAAAATTCGTTTTCATGAATATTCATGCCGATTAGTCTTGACGGAATAAACCGTATTAGTATGAAAAAATGCGAAATCTGCCTAGGCTTGGTTACCAAAAAAAAACACGCCACCGGGGCATGTTCGGCGTTTCAAGAGGGAACGAATACCATCCTGCTATTATTCGGAGGGCTTTTCAATTTGAAAGTGGGGTTTATTTCATTGATCATTGACCCTTCTCCTGTGTATTTACAATCAAACGGTTTTAGCTATCAGAATCAGTTTCACTTTCCCTTTATAATGGTGTGAAATAAGGTCATGTTTAAATACACCAAACTCTTTATAATTTGATAAATAATTGCATTGCAATTACGTTCATTCATTATAGGACGTCGTCTGCTTAAGCAGGATCGATCCCGAGTGTGACGACATCAAAACATCGCTATATTTCTGGCGAATCCTCGGATATTCCAGATGCTGAGAAGAGCTTTTATTTGTGTTGTTTTATAATCATCAGATACGCAGTTGACATAAAACTTATACGATTGCCATCTGTAAGCTTCCCAGTTTCTAGTGATACATTAATTGCCATATTTGTGATTTTCTTTGAATAACTACTTTAAGAGAAATTGGCTTAACTTGGTATTCTTACATAGAATTTATTATGATATATACTGTCAGTTTGATTCCATATTTTCATTTATATTTTGCTCATTTTTCGGCTATTTTGCAAATGCTAAAGGTGACATATCATTTGTCACCGTTATTTGATTATGTGATAATTTATTTTCCGTCATTACTAGACCCCCAAATGACTTTTAAATCTGTCGGGGGGGGGGGGGGGGGATTTATATTGATATATTGGAACAATTTCCTGTCATATTATGAGTCTAACAGTGCAAGTAACTACCTTTTGTTCTTTGCTGTTTGTACACTCCCTATGGAAATGTTCATGACGTACATGTATGATAAATCCAAAACCTTTCTCCAACGGACCAAGGGAGAGAGAGAGAGAAATGGAGACAATATGAAAGAGAGAGAGAAAGAAAGGTTGAATGAGAAGTTGGAGACTGACTGTTACAAAATATAGAAATCAGATATTAAACAAACAAAAAAAGACAAACGAAAAAAGAAGACTGACATAGGGCATACATCATAACATGGCGGAGGGAGTATAACAAGAAGAAAAAAAAAGATTATTCACACGCAAGCACATTTTTGTCCATTAGGCCTACTGTTATATCAAGAATTGTAACAGTATAATGTTGGGTCATCGTCCCTGCTTGATAGGTCAGTGTGTTTTTTTCAAAGCCAGGGGCGGATACAGGATTTTCAGAAGGGGGGGGGGGGCACACACTGAGGAACCCTCCGTTTAACAAAGCCAAACGGCCATCTAGGGGGTCCGGGGGCATACTTTGTCAGACAAAACAGGGGGGGGGGGCGCACGCCCCTTGCGCCACCCCCTGGATCCGCGCCTGGAAGCCCACTCCCACTCTTCGATCTGACTCCTTTACGATGTTCGAAGAAATCGCCATTGCATCAGATACGGAAATTTCATTAAATGTACACTGAACAAAAATATAAACGCACGAAACTAAAATTTGATTTGAAATGGGGTATCATGCAATATGGTTATGTGTATGGTTTATTTGTGAACTGATGGATTTGTTTTGATCAAGTATAGTGGTCTGGTTCCGTTTGGCTGCTCCCATTGAGTTTACTGAAGATTGAGTTTTTCCAACAATGAGACTCGTAGAGCATGAAGGAGTGGTGGTCAGTCAGCATGACCTGTACACAGACACTCCTTACAGGCTTGTCAATAAAAGGGCAAAGCAAAATGTCCATTTCTGTCACTTGTCAACATGCCGCAGATGATGCCAATCATGAGGGAGCGTGCCATTGGCATGCTCAATGCTGGTTTGTCCGTAACAGAAGTTGCCACACGCCTGAATGTGCATCATTCCACCGTCAGTCGGCTAAGAACACGGTTCAGAGACACTGGTAGCACCAGGAACCGGCCACATGCCCGCCGACCACGTGTCACCACCCCTGCTCAGGATCGTCACCTGCCGCCAGCACCTGCGTGACCGGCTCCGACCAGCAACCAGGACTGCTGACGAGACTGTTGGTCTCCACAACAGACGCATTTCTGCCCAGACAGTCCGGAACCGTCTGCGGGAGGCTGGTCTCCGAGCACGTCGACCCCACCGCGGCCTCGACCTCACGGCGGCCCGACGTCAGACTAGACTGAATTGGGCCAATGTTCATGTGCGCTGGACACTGGCACGGTGGAGGACAGTGCTGTTTAGCGACGAATCCAGGTTCCAGCTGTACCGCGCTGATGGCAGATGCCGGGTTTGGCGCCGTGTTGGTGAACGCTATGCAAACGCCAACGTTCTTCGACGGGTTGCTCATGGTGGAGCTAGTGTCATGGTATGGGCCGGAATTTGCTATGGACAACGCACACGTTTACATTTTATCGTTGGTAACCTTAATGCCCGGATATGCAGGGACTTTCTGGAGGAGGAGGATATTCCTGTCCTCAACTGGCCGCCGTATTCGCCTGACATGTCGCCCATAGAACACCTGTGGGACGTTCTGGATCGGCGTGTACGCAATCGTCTTCCGGCTCCCGAGAATGTCCGCCAACTGCAAGATGCACTCCAGGAGGAATGGGACAACATCCCTCAAGCCACCATTGACAACTTAGTGCTGTCAATGCGACGCCGGTGTACCGCTCTGCGCGACGCTAATGGCGGCCATACTCGTTACTAGTGGCTGTGACTTCAGAATGTTGACGTCCTGCTGTCATTGGTCCCCTAGCTCTCGGACTGTGCCTTTTGAAGTGCTTGTGATTATCTTAATGTGATGTTTATTTGTTCAGAAACCTATCCTGTTTTTGTTGGCAATATACACTTGTTCCATATTTGAAAATAAAACAACATAAAATTCGTGCGTTTATATTTTTGTTCAGTGTACATTTAAAATCGAAATGTTAGTTCATTTTGAGCCTTCTAGTCTTATCTTTTATACTTGGGCCAACTGGTATCTACATGTATATCCCAAAACAACTCTCATGCTCTCTGTCTCCGTCTCTGTCACCGTCTCTCTTTCTCACACTCGCTGTCTTATCTCTCACTCTCCCTCTCTCTCTATTTTCTCTTATTCTCTCTATTAGAAAGGATACTGCCCTCTGTGTACGAAACTTTGTCGTTCTTTCTCTATCTCTCTCTCTCGTTCTCTTTCTCTCTCTCTCCCCCTCCGTCTTTCTAGTTCATGTCTCTGTCTCCCTTGTTCATCGAAATGAATCAATCATTGAGAAAGAGATCATCTGCCCACAGCTGTTCGGCTGAGGGGGCAGGGGGAGGGGGATATATTATAAACGAATCCAGGAAGTTCCCTGTTTTCTGATCGCTAAACTTTTTCCCGTCATTGTTCATTCAGTCCGTCAACATAGACAAACCCCTGTCGTTCGAACCTCTTAATTAAATGCCTCATGTACAAAAACAACACCGATTTAACACTTCCTTCAATTAAGCAATTCGATTATAGCTTCTCGTTAACACTGCAGTGGAAAATCTAGAGGACAAGTTCAAAAGTGGTCAGTGCTATTAAACACGATTCGGCGACTTGAATTCGTTACATTTTACAGGATTGTTGAGGAATTTACTTTAAAATGGAGAGCGACAGAGACACCGCAAGCGTTCTCCGATCAGGGCAATCAGGATTTCAACAGCCGGCGATTTCATTAAGCGAAGACGCTACGAGTCGGTCGACGAGCTACCTTCAATACCGATTCCCCAACGGTCGACCCCTTTCGACGTGCAGCATCGAGAGCGTTGGGTCTTTCGTCTGTTCAGAAGCCTCATCCTGGATATCGGCCGATTTCGACGATGACCATTTATTGCACGCCGTACATCGCTTGTCAATGTCGTCTTGTTCTTCATGGACGGTGAGCGAACTCGGTGACGATGCAGGAATAGAAGGTCAATACGAAGTCGACGATGGCGAGGATAGTCCAGTTGGTGAGACGGACCAGTTGATCGAGGATTCACTGCTCACGTTGGCTTATCTAAACGGTCGTGGCGATGACACCGATAGTGCGATGTCGTGTCAGACAACGACCGCGTCAGACTCGGGCGAAGGTGCCAGTAGTGACTCGGTGATATCGACTACCGCTGCCCCGCAATGTATCAAGGATATCGCCGTAAATACGTTGCGACGGAACCGACAAAGTAGGCTCATTGAGGACTGCGACATCGATCTCAAAGTCAAGCTCGATATCATAATTGACGACGCTCGCGTTGCTCAGGCATTGTTAATGCAACAGGATTCGACTCTCCTTGCGATGTCGGAAGCTCGGATCCTCCAGCTTCCTTTTCTTGAAGGAGGTATGACGACGACGCCGCCGACGACACCGACATCGAAAACGTTAATTTCGAAGCAGCTTTGTGGTCTTACTAGCTCGAAGACGCTCAACCGTCTTGGAAAGTTACCCGACGTCACTGCCGTAGCGACCCGTTCAATGTCGACCCGCAAGCAAGTCGCACATCTGAACTTTTGGGAGAGAATGACCTCGAATGCTTTGAGCGAAGACAAGACGAAAAGGAGGTCGATGCTTTATTAAGATAGATTTAAATATAAAACATTAACGTTGACTTTGAAGCAATAATTGAAAATTATTCTTTTTTCAAAAAAGAATGTTGAGGATTCCGTGGACAGACGCAGTGAAGTTTGAGGAATCGTTGAGAAGAAAAAAAAGTGAAAAAGAATACTAATTTGTCACGATAGTGATTCGGCAGATTAGATTTATGGACGCTTGATAGGCTAGGCAAGGGGGAATTGGACAATCTTGAATCGACAGGGAAGATCGAGGGAAAGAGGAGTCGAGGAAGGAGAAGAGTACTATAGATGGATAGTCTGCAGAGATCGATTGAGGAGAAATGAGTGAAAGACCAGGGGAGCGTTTCATCAAGTGTTTTGTCAGTGACTTTTACCAACAACTGTTATAAGCTACTGAAATCCTTGCATCTGATTGGCTGAGAGCAAAGTCGTCGGTAAAAATCACTGACAAAACACTTGATGAAGCGCTCCCCAGGATAGAGTTCGTGGTGTAGGCTATAGAAATAAAGAGTTGTCATGCTGGTGGAGCAAGATGATCGTCAAAAATGGCACCCAGAGATTCAACGCGGGGGTACCTTTTTAATGTTTCACCTGCAAACTCGTTGCTTAATTAATCAGTGTCAGTTTTTAAACGTTGAATATAAGGCTGCGATGTAATAGTATTTTATTATCACATAATGTACATTAAGAAGGTTTGATTAAATGATTGTGATAATTGCTTACAGGATATTAAAAGTTAAGCCTTTCCAATTTGATTGGGAAAAATTGAAGTTGATTTTTTTTCTCTCATTTTATTTTAATCGCAAATGTTATGCAAGACGCATCTAGTCTATCTTTCTTCAGTCTTACTCAGATTTTTTTAATGTGTTCTAACTGAAATTCTACCAATGATTATTATTCCTACATACTCGTTTACTGGCTGCTTAACTATGTGTTCACCGAGAAATGTACCCTTTGCGACGTAAATATCGTTTACATGCCCATGATATAAAGGCCACAACTACATCTCAGCGATGTTACTTGATGTTACGTTACTAATAGATGTTACTTGGAAATTGAAATATCAGTAAATCAGTAAATATTGTAGGCTACTTTAACTAAGAATAACCAAAATACTAATAGTCCTTTTAGGTCCTCAAAATGTGTTATATACAGCGGCGTATCCAGGATTTCCCAATAGGGGGCGCCTGGAATTATTGATCGCCGTCATGTGGGAGAAATTTTTGCTTCTGAAGAAGGGCTGAGTGCTATATAGTGCTATATTTTCCTTTTTTACGACGGCAATAGGGGTCGGGGCGCGCCTGTTGCGCGCCCCCTGGATACGCCACTGTTCTACACATTTTAGGAATCTACACTGTATGTAAAAAGCAAAAAATAGGAAGACATGGAAATAAGACATTACAAGCATCTGTCAGCATAGGCATTCCTGTAATTAGGGCCTCAAATTACGACAGAAGTTAGGGTGTGTTTCAGAAGGATATAGCTGTTATGATTAGGCTCCCATATTGAAAACGTTAGGCCTAAGCAACTAAATCAAGGGGTAACATAATTGTTTTGTCACTGAGGCAAATATCTACTATTCCTGCTATAATGTAAATAGGAAATAAACCAGCAAGTCAATTATCCCAAAGAATGTGACATTCTTCACATTTTTACAAAGTATAGCGGATCGAACTACCCATCTTACGAAAGTTGTTTTTGTATAGGAACAGTATGTATATATTAGCAGTAATGAATTTATAATTAACAAGATTTAACTTCTGAAATGATGTTACTACTTATTAACTTACTTTATCGTATCCATTTGCGTGTTGTTTTAAAACATATGCCATTTTATACTATTTACGTGAAAAAGAGTATTGGTGCAATGAATTTCGGTCATAGGAAACACGAGCAACATTCAATCATTTTGTATCTATATGAATTAAGTTAATAAGTTCGTTTTAAGATAAGAGCTATACAACTTTTGTGTAACTTCTACGTTTTTTTTCTAAAATCTATATTTGAATATATATGTGATGACTTACATTCCGTAACTGAAAAAATAAGGACTATTACGTTTCATAAATATCATATTAAATAATTTCCCGAGTGTCATTGTTATACAGGTTTGGTAACATTATTCTCTCACCTTTTGTAAATTTCCAGTTCAATTGTGAAAATGTTTTGTACATGTAACACTTACACTCAAGTTATGAAACTTTGATTTTAAATGAACTTAACAAAATAAACATGATAAATGACATGTTGAACCTTGTGTATGATTATATTAGAGATATTGTTTACCCATTAACGCCCTAAATTCCCAGACAGATTTCATCTGTTGATAATATGAGGTAAACAACAGATGTATCTATCCTCACGTTGAACCTTGGAATTTTAAAATATATTTTATATTCTTCATAATCATCCTACTACATACAGCCATTTGCCAAAATTATGTCTCATAACCGTCATTGTCAATTGTAAGCATATGTGTAGAGGATCTGCTACAAATAAAGACTACTCTACAGCCTTTCCAATTAATTGACTAAGCATAGCCAAGAATAGATACAGACCACCACTGACGGACTGGGGGGGGGGGGGGGGGGGGGGCAACCGGCCGATGCCCTTCAAATTCTCGACCCAAAGTGCATCTGAAAGGTTTGATAAACATATTTATAATTACTCTGACATATGTACATATATATATATATATATATATTTTTTTTTTCCTTCGTTTTTTAAAAGCAAATTGAAAAATGAAAATCGTTGTTTTTCGGAATTTTGTCACCCCTTTCAAAAATTTTGTTGGGTCCATTAGACGAGATCAGGGTCTTTTGTTTCTAATGTGATATAATTGCGATTGAAAAAAAAGTGTTGAAATCGTACCTTGTAATTTCTTTTACCTCCTTTTCCGTTGCCCTTTGAAAATATAGCGTGATATTCACAAAAAGTAATGAAGTTCAAAATTTAATGTATAAGTAGAAATTGTTATATTCTCCTATCATAAAAGTAAATAATTATATATACGAATCTTGTGGGACGCAAAAGCAAAGAAGAAGAAGAAGAAGAAGAAGAAGAAGAAGAAAGTCCATTATAATATATCGCTTACAAATTCACAGATTTGTAGAGAAACAACAATTCAAAGACTGAAACAAGAAGATCACACAAGTCCTATCAGGGGCTATGGGTGAATCCTAAACTTGAAGATATAGTTGAGTACTGGTCAAAGTTAATTGTGCAAGTAACTGTCTAGAAGCAACTTGGAAAGGTCGCTTATGTAGTTCATAAGAATGATGTATACCCTGAGGTTTTGAAATCATCAAAATGATAAGAAATTGATTCATTGCATCCAGAAATATGTATAATTATGGGACTATACATGTGGCATGACGGATTGGTCCAATTAAGCTTTTCAGCTATTACTCATCATATTTCGAAAATGAGGGCATTCGAAGAGGAATCTTTGTAGGGAAAATTTCTCATATGATATTCTTCCAAATCCAAATTGACATAAAAAAATGAGAAAACTCACACCTTTTTTGTAACCTCTATACCAGAAGTCTTGAAAGGCTTAACCCTCGTCAGTCACCATGGTCACCACATTGCCGTATATGCCTTCGCCATGACGTCATAAACTGGTCATAATAATAAACTTTGACTGTTTCAAATTTGAAAGGATGCAGAGAGGATATAATTAAAAGTGTAACAAATTACAACCTTAATATGATTTAAGACTGGGCATTAATCACGATCAGAAATAGCTATAACCATGATTTGAAAATAGATTTTATGGTTTATATAGATAGACCCTCTGAGATGATTATTAGCATTATAATCTTTTGAACTTCAAAGAGCGGAAGGCACTTTATTTGTGATATAAGTTTAGGAAGTTTTTGTAGTTTCAAGCATGATACCATCTAAACGACTGTTGAAGATAGAGATAAAAGAGAGAGAGAGAGGGGGGGGGGGGGGGGGAGAGAAAGAGAGAGAGAGAGAGAGAGAGGGGAAGAGAGAAATAGAAAGAGCGAGGTATCACTTAAATGTTTTAGGCTGCATATTTTTTCTAATGCAATAATTTCGTTTTTCTGTCTCAAATTGCTCTTACTTATATGGATTTTGTTCACCTACATGAAACAATGGATCTATCAAGTTTAATGGTATATAATATTTTATATTAGGTAAGGCCATTATCATTATTTGCCTGTATATTCATCAAACTGTTTGAAAAAGAAAAGAGTTTATACCCAGTAATTACTATATCTAAGCTACACTTGCAAAAAATATAAATCTTTCCCTTTTGTGGGAGTATTTGATTCGAATTTGCTTCCACCAACTCTTCATGTATAGTTCGTTGTACATTAAACAGATTTTCTGTTTTGTTTATATTAATATTCTCCTATTACCACTGTATTTCATCTGTCCATTATTATATGCTTTTGTTTGTTTGTTTCGGGTTTTTTGCTGTGTTTTTTCGTTGCAATAATATACCGTATTAAAAAAATAAAGATATTGGCAGTGTCATCGAATATATATATAAGTGCATTTTCACGTCTGGCTGCTGTTTTACTCAAGCAAGATTTTTCATGTCACTGTCATGACTGTAATCATTATTGCAATTGTTTAATGTCATAATGATATTTTTCTTCTTGCCGACTGAGTGAAATAAAACAAAACAACGTTTGACAAAATAATTGAACATTGTCTATCAGGTAAAGATAACACGATTAACAGCTCAGCACAGACACTATCAAATGAGAAGGGGGGGGGGGGGGGGGGCTTATTGGTGATATGTTTGGTTGAAACAAAGTCACAATGTATATTGTTTGAAAGGACATAAATATTTATGCCAGCTATTACTGTTCAACAAAAACTATTAACACAATAAACGAATTGGACAAGGTAAAACAGGTTAAAGCATGTGTTCTATTTCTTATAATGTCCATGAAATCGGTGTATGGGGATTGGCTTACGACATATCTTGAAGTCAGCAATTTAACAAAACAATAAACAAAGTGGAAAAGGTAAAGTTATAGGTTAAACCCTGTATTTCATTTCTCAATGTCCTTGAAATCAGTGGGATTGGCTGAGGATTTTCTTGTATGTCCATGAGTGTACGATAGATCTCTCTAATCTCCCCCCAAATATCTTGACGCGCCAAGCTAGCTAGTACTCGATCAAGCAAGTATGAATCACACGCTTCGTATCTAACCTTTCGGAATGTGATTATAATAGAGGGGGATTAAAATGACTCATGTCTTGTGAGCATGGTTGAGGGTACCACAACAAGTTGATTTCTAAAAAGTCTGTGCCATCATGTTAGTTAGGACAAATAGGTACCTCTCTCTAAAGGTGAATATCAGAGGAGAGGGCTTTGGTAGGGAAAGGGCATTTGGATTCTGAATTATGTCCCGACCTGGGGATTCGAGAATGAAGTCAATATCAGTTTTGTAATCATTGGATTCGTCTGTTCTTATCTATTCAAATGTAGCAATTTCTGAAAAAGACACCTATCCGATTATGTATGTGCGCATGATAAGGTTATGGGTGCATTTTAGTTTGAAAGGAAGCTTTTATATATCGCTTCCCCCAAAGCGATGCAAAATCAACCCCCAAGTTATAAACATATAAAAGCAAAAACCGAGTATACATGTATAGGCACTTGATTGTACGGGCGATTTCCGTTTGTCAAATCACTTAGAATGAATAGGATATGAAATACATCAGCATACAAAACTAGCGATTTTTTTTCTTCTAACTTTCATAGTATAATGTATTTAAAAGCACTCGAAAGGGGGAGCAGAACTGTCCCTTTTACTACTTGGCATAAATGCTTTAGATAACCTTACCTTGTTCAATATTACGCAAACGCTATATAATTTTAAATACAGTGACAGGCAAAAAGAAAGGAGAAAGAGAGAGAGATAGGGTGGGGATAAATACATAGAGAAGGCCGTGAAAGATGGATAGAGAGAGGGGAAGAAACAGAGAGAAATAGAAATAGAGAGCGGGGGGGGGGGGGGGGGGGGGAGAAGGGAGAAAACTATAAGTCAAAGCATGCATGTGAGTTCAACTAAAATTTCATCTGCGACATCCTGCAACAGATTTGTAACTTTATTAGTCAGCATTAAACCAGTGTCACATACGTGACGAATCCAAACAACATCAGTTGCCCGTTATGAACCGTCTGGGCATAGGACTGTGTTATAATGGCTACATATTTCTCATCCGCAACCAATGACTCAAACAAAATAATTTCTATACGTATATAGTTTTCATATTCCATTATTACTTTTTTCTCCAGCTGAAACTATTTTTTTCGAAAAAAAATAGATGTATTAATGGGTGTCATATTCATTTGAATGCCGACAAGTTACAAATTAATAAGCAATTCGATTGCGGATCCGGGGGGGGGGGGGGGGAGGCACAGCCGGCCCGTGCCCCCCCCCCCCTTTGGAAGAGAAGTATTAATTTTTATCATAGACGATCCGCCATTTCTGGATTGTGCCCCCCCCCCCCTCTTTTAGAGTGAAGACCTTTTTTTTTGCTTGTCAGGGAATTATGGAGTGAAACTGGACCCCATAACCCTTACTAAGCGAATTTTGAAGGTTGGCCAAAAAAAAAATTGTCCCCCCAATTAATTGTTTTTTTAATAATGCAATAACTGATGAATGGTCTTTAGAACTTTTTTTTCATTGTCATGATTGTGTTCAGTTTTTCACTTAACCTTATCGAATACAAATATTGTTTTGAATAAATGTAATTTAGGTCACAATACTCCGTGCAGGTTACGTTGTATAAAAAAAAAATAATATTACGGACCAACTTTTCTTATCTTGGACCCAAACTCTACATTTCCTTTGGTTAGCTTAACATTTCTCATTGAATGGAGTATGTTGTTAAAAAACAAATAAACAAACAAACAAAACAAAACCCGAAAACACACACAAAACACGCACATAAAAACCCAGTATACAATTACACCCCATTTTGTTGATAACTGTAAAACACAAGAGAAGAATGGAAAACGATATGTTGACGTGTACCGAATAATTGCATCAGAGGAAATCATCAATTTGAAATGTCGAGGCAGATCTACGCTTGACATGACTCTTACTGAAAGGGAAATAGATATGTTACAGATGGCTTTAACAGCCTCTTGAATGAGGGAGTATTCGAACATGACCTCACGGAAAACGGTCAGTTAATGACGTCATGTTAAGTCATTAATCCATGGCACATATTTTATTTCGTACTTCTTGATTCGTTCATCTATCTCGTTTGACTTAATGTTAGCATGTGATATGCTTGAAACTGCGCATTTACTAATCATAAACAAGTTTTCTTCTATACTCAGGTCCTGAACTATCTTCATAGTCATAAATGATTATGATTATTATATTGTTATGTCACATAAATTAAATTAACATTTACATGTTAGTATACATCTATTGGTGGACCGACATTTGCCCCTGTGTCATGTGTATCGGGCTTTTTCGTCAAAGGTATAGGCTATTAATATAGGGTTTGTAATCAGGTTTTAGAGTAGGGTTATAGGCACTTTCATGGTTGGTATACTGGGCCCAGGTTTGCAAATTGCAAACAATCGCAAACTGGCGATATCCAGTCAATATCATCGTTACATGCACATACTGTTCAAAAGACTGACCATTAACCAATGGAATTCTTGGTTTCTAATTTGCAATTGACTGCAAATATTCGTGTGACGGGGGTCCAGGGTGCCGTTGCATAAAACTTAGAGAATGTGCATACATTGTGTGCGCGCGGGCATGCCAGAATCCGATGACCGGGTAATAATATCTCCTTTGAACGCGCCTTGAGCATCCTCTGGGATGGATACGTGCGCAATATAAATGTAGTTATTATTATTATTTAATGCCCGTTTGCACCCTACAAGGTACAACTTTGCTCCTTTAATGGTGCAGAACGTTTACATCTAAAAGGGTGCAAATTTGTACCCTTTAACTCTGCACCCTTTAAGGGTGCAAATTGTAGCTAACTGCACCCTTAAAGGTGCAAAGTTGCACCAAAAAGGTGTAACTTTTGGTGCATTTGCAGGGTGCAAAATTGTACCTTTATTTCTAAGTGTGTACGTGTCTGTGTGGCAGCATGCATGGTTACTGGATTTTTCTTCCTTCAATGATAATTTCACCTACTTCTAAAACATTATGCTCATTACAGCAATCTGGCCTGCAGAATAGTGACCAGATAAGAGGGGGGGGGGGGCGGGAGGTATTTATCGATCACATCATTAAGTAGCCCAGGCATTGACTACATAACTACTTTTTTCGTTTTAATCGACCCAGTATTGAGATGAGCATTTTGTCACCACATTAATATCGTGGCGCTATAGGGGCTGTCATCCTCGACCGGATTTGTTCAGATTGGAAGGAAATTAAAAGGCAATTGGAAGTGTTCCTATAGCACAGGGTAGATTTCAAACAACTATAACTGAATATAATTTAGTTTAAGCAATCACCGATGTATATAAATCTTGCTTATCAACAAGTAAAGTATAATTTTGTTTAAACCCCAAAACACACAAAAAATCAACAGTTATCGTTGTCACATATTCAATAATATATATATATATATATATATATATATAATATAATGTACGGTCTTATGTAGTTACACAGGGTGTCCGCGTTAGTATAAACACTCATTTTCCTGAGGGCTCTGCAGTTTTATTACCCCAGTATTACCAGGTAATACACCTAAGTAAGACATGAGTAAAAGATTAATAAGACACTTAATCCTTTCCAAGGAGTTATCAGAGATAACTCCTTGTCCTTTCTAATAAAATCACCAAGCGACTGTACCAAGCGAGTCCTTAGCATTACTTTTTTTAAACAGAGATGATACAACCCATGCTTACTTATAGACTCCTCCACTTATGTTTCCCTTTACAATGGCAATTTTACATTATACCAATTATCGTTTTAAAAGTGTAAACCATAACCAAGTAATAAAATCACCAAGCACCAAGCGAGTCCTTAGCATTACTTTTTTTTTTAAACAGAGATGAAATACAACCCATGCTTACTTATAGACTCCTCCACTTATGTTTCCCTTTACAATGCAATTTTACATTATACCAATTATCGTTTTAAAAGTGTAAACCATAACCAAGTCCATTGAATGGTGTTTGTTATATATATATATATGAAAGAAATGAGAGAATATTGGTTGCGTAGCTTAAATCAAAGTTCCCCAGAGCTGTCCTCCCTTTTTGAAATTTTTTGCAAGGCTGAAAAATGTCTCCGCCGGGAATCGAACCCGGGTCGTTGGCTTAGAACGCCAATGCCTTAACCACTAGACCACGGAGACGGGTTAGTGGTATTGCGACACCAGATTCAATTGACCGACAGATTGACAAATCTTCAACCTTATTAATTAATTCCTTTGTCGGGGGCAGGTGAGTTTTTTTGAACAAGCCGCTAGTGCCTCAGCTGGATCCAAGCGAATGCTTTGAATACATGTATACATTAGAATAAGTATTATTAACAATTGTGTAAGGAAATAACATATACAACAGCTTTGGCAAATCTCGTGGAAATAAATACAAATGTGAAAGAAAGGAATTAATTAATAAGGCTGAAGATTTGTCAATCTGTCGGTCAATTGAATCTGGTGTCGCCGAAACCACTAACCCGTCTCCGTGGTCTAGTGGTTAAGGCATTGGCGTTCTAAGCCAACGACCGGGTTCGATTCCCGGCGGAGACATTTTTTCAGCCTTGGCAAAAAATTTCAAAAAGGGAGGACAGCTCTGGGGAACTTTGATTTAAGCTACGCAAGTACGCAACCATTATTCTCTCATTTCTTTCACATTATATATATATATATATATTATATATATATATATATACAATGTGAAAGGAAATGAGAGAATAATGGTTGCATAACTCAAACCAAAGTTCCCCAGAGCTGTCCTCCCTTTGATTTAAGTTACGCAACCATTATTCTCTTATTTCCTTTCACATTGTATTTATTTCCACGAGAGTTGCCAAGGCTGTTGTATATGCTATTTCCTTACAATAATTGTTTATAATTATTCTAATGTCTCTAATGTATACATGTATCTCAAAGCAATCGCTTGGATCCAGTTGAGGCATGCGGCTTGTCTTTGTTCAAAACTCACCTGCCCCCGACAAAGGATTAATTAATAAGGTTGAAGATTTGTCAATCTGTCGGTCAATTGAATCTGGTGTCGCCGAACCCACTGACCGTCTCCGTGGTCTAGTCGTTAAGGCATTGGCGTTCTAAGCCAACGACCCGGGTTCGATTCCCGGCGGAGACATTTTTTTCAACCTTTGCAAAAATTTCAAAAAGGGAGGACAGCTCTGGGGAACCTTGATTTAAGTTACGCAACCATTATTCTCTCATTTCCTTTCACATTGTATTTATTTCCACGAGAGTTGCCAAAGATATTCTCTAATTATGTTATTTCTTTACAATTACATATATGTTTCAAAACATATTTTGTTATGTTCCTGTTCTTAATTTTCATAATATGTAATGTTTAAAAAAATTTGTAAAAGATGTACGTTTGTGGAAACCAATATTAATTATATTAGAAGGTCAAACTCTCTGGCTTCTCTATAGCTGGCAAAAAAAAAAAATAATCAGAAATTTGAAAGTTGGTATTCGGGCTATATATTATATTTTGGAAAGCAGAGGAGCATTTGGGTAGAGATAAAGAGAAAGAGATTTTAGTTAAGGAAAATAATTACTTCAAGAAGATACCAAATAGGTAGATCACGCAAAGGCAGCAAGTCATCATAATTAGGATCACAACTATTTTCCAAATCATTCTTCTTGTTTCGACCGAATGCAGTTGTCTAGGAAGGGCGGAGAAGGGGGAAATGCATGAAGGATTAAGATAATTACTTTTTATCCAACTTGTGTTTTCCAGGGATTTGTCACCCGGTAATCCCTCGTTTCTCAACATGTGCTCGCTTCAAGACACATTTACTAAAGAACCTCGTCATGTTTTTCATCACAGCTAGCCAAGGGGTTGGGAGCATTAGCCCCTAAGAATATAAGATATTATGACCTCACATAACGTGGGGTGAATTCCTGATTTTGCAAGGGGCATGATTTAAACAAAAGTTGGGGGGGGGGGGGGTATAGTTACATTTCAAGAGCCTTTGAAGTATTTTCTGAAAGGGGTCAGAAAAAAACAACGAGGGGAGCACAATTATTATGTATTTATTAGGTCAACTATGTCAGTAGGGGTTAATGAGGCGGGAAGGGCAAGGGCCAGTTGAACACCCTAAATAGGTCCTTGCTCACAATTAATATTCCGTCTAAAAGACGGAAAGATGTGAGATGCTTACACTTATTTCATCCTCTTCATTGTTAGAACACGTGCTTGGGCTGCCCCCTCCAATATGGAACAGCTGGCTCTGTTAACAATTATTTATACTGAGCCACGTTTATATTCCAAATATTAAAAAAAAAAATTAAGAGTTCGTCGTTGTTTCTCACATTGATATCATTAATTATCCGGATCATTTCACTTAAAAACCTTGGGAAAAAGTTTGTCAGTATACATTAAAAAAGTGAACCATGTCCCAAGATAAGGAAATTTAGGGATCTGATGTTACTCAATCTTATACAGGGTGTATTTCTAAGATGTTTTATGCCCCTAATGTCCTGCCAAACAAACAATCTAAAACTTTCAAAATAATAATTAAGGATTAATTATTATTAATAATTATTCAATATTTATTAATTATTATTAATTATTAGGGATTAATAAATAATAATTAGGGATTTAGGGTGTTTTATGTACTCAATTTATCATATACATGTATTTGATGATCTTTATAGCTTCTGGTTAAGCTTTAATGTTTGTTTAATTGCATCTCTTTTTATTTTTTATTTTTTAAAATTTATCTATTCATGTATTATTACTTGTAATCTGTAATACTACATTTGCTATACATTTTTTCAATTTTCACTCTACTGTATACTTCATACATCTGATAGTGAATCTTATTTGTGTAAAAATAGATTCTTTTTTTAATCAAACGTTATTTCTGTAATTATAATTTGAAAAAGAAAATTCACTGCTTTTGCTATTTTCTCTCCTCAAGAAATGTAAACTATACTGTATTGTCTTTTAATATTTGTGAATACAAGATGAAATTAAAATGTTGATATAAAGAAAATAAAGCATCTTGCCAAAGAATGGAACGAGGCACGGCTAGCACTTGTGCTAACTTCTAGTTCCAATTAGCAACTATATCTTAGTATAAATACTGCAACTGTATGGCATTCAGTTAAGTGTAATCACGTACTTCATTATTCATTGATCTACAAACATGACTACATATTATTGTAAATCCATTTATCTACATTTCATGTAGATAAGCACTTTTTATGTATATGTATTCATGTAATATTATTACTCTTTATATTAATAATTATACTGTCATTCATGTGATGTGTTGTTAATAAACTCAAACTCAAACTCAAACGTAATCGAAGAAATGTTCATAAAATTTGTATGGCGTATTGGGGGACAAATACCACAGGTGCATCCTACTGGATGCAATATTTCATCCCTTAACCAAGCCATTTTTGGTATGTATATGTATATCATGACGTCATACGCCAGGATTATTTTAGAGTCCCCCCAAAAAAAAAATAATTAAAAAAAAAAAAAATAAAATAATCATAAATAAAAGTTAATAATATTTTTTTTAAATACTAAAAGCACAAAAGTCAAAAGTCTGAAGTCTGCAAAGCAATCTAGTTGCCCTCACCCCAAACATATTGTAATGAACTAAAGGGGGAAAAATATGTAAACAGTAATTTTATCTTTATAGATGCATAATGGGTTTGACATTTTGTTGAAAGGGGTACAACACATCGTAAGTGGGGCCCCTTTTAATGTATGTGATTGATTAGAACTCCGTGTGTTTTTTTTAAGGGAAGGGGGGGGGGGGCAGGGGCAGTTGTATCCCCTTAATCGACCAGTGTCATACTCTGCATGAAGACACTCCCCTCTTCAAAGTGAAAAACGGGAGTAAAGGTGTGCATGCCATTGAAATAAAGCCCCTCCTTGAACCTTGTCGCATGTTGTTGAATACGGTCATGGTAGTCTGCTCTTTGTCATAGTGTGTTAATTAGTCATCATAGACTGCAGTCATGAAGGGTATGTGGGTGTGTAATAGGACTTTGGAAGATGTGTAGATGATGATGTGGCTTATTATTCAAATATTTCGTAAAACTCATGATTCAATCCTTCTGTTAATTCGTGCCTAGAAGTCGTGCCGATCGGCACCCTTGGCAATCCTGCCCAGGGGAGTGTTTCATTTGTCAGTGATTGTGACCGACAACTGTTATAAGCTACTGAAATCCTTGCATCTGATTGGCTGAGAGCAAATTTGTCGGTAAAAATCACTGACAAAAGACTCCATGAAACGCTCCCCAGATCTTGCCAATCAGCACTCGTGGCAAAAGAAAGACACTGTCAGTATTTGAAGGGGACAAGGGGGCAGATTTTTAAAACCATTGAAAATATATAATTGACTTTTCAATCACTCTGAAGAAATTATTACAAAGTAAAAAAGTGTAACCAAATTGCTCTTGAAACCTCAGATATTGTTTGAAAAATGTTCTCACTTAGTCGCAATGCGACCTCTCAAAATATTATTGTTAAGTAGGTCTTTCAAAGCAAACCGGCAAAAAGGGGTAATCAAGGCTAATATTAGGGCACGTATCAAGCCAACACAGAAGAATAAGAATTAACATATTTTCATACAAACAATTTTATTTGTCCATAAATTATAATGAATTAAACCTGTCTAAATACTTTCAGTCAAAGCGGAATTAGGCAAAAAAAAATGTTCGCTCGCCTTGCTTCCTCGCAATAACTGTGACTTGATGGTGCTGTTGCTTATGATACTACAATGGATGAAAAATAAAATGAAAAGAAATACAAATCATAATTTGCCCATGGCTGAAAGTAACACAAAGTAACTCAAATGGATCTTGCAAACCTCCACACACAAGTAGGGCCTCCAAAAAAGTATCATTTCTGTATCTTTGTATAACCATGAGGGCATGTCGGTAAAGAGTCTGCTGTCGAAAGAACCAAGATACACTATGAACACGGTGACAAAGATAGCGGACAATTTATGCAGCTCTCATTGTAACCTCCACATAGCTCTAGTAGACAAGAAGGAATCCCTTCACTGCTTTATGTGAACTTGTTCTACATATTTTTACATGATAGCAATGAATGATGTTCTTTTGTTAACAGTGCAATTGTGAAGGTACAATGAGGAGCAGCATAAATTGTCCGCTTCTTTGTTCGTCATGTTCATAGTGATATTTGGTTCGAATCCACCCGGGTGGGGGGGGGGGGGGGGGGACTGAAGCCTGCCCCAGTTTCATGGACGCAGGCTATGTTGCAGCGGAAAACTCTCCGTCCCTCGGATAGGACTTTAAACTTTAAATATAGGTCCAGTGTAGAGGAGAGTCACCACCCTTGCAATCAATTAAGAACCCATGCACTATTCGTAGAAGAGTAGGGGGAAACCTCGGTGTGGCCTGCATATCCCAATCAGTTATACCGGGATTACCGGGGTTACACTGACTCAGTTCGCTTTTCCTCTCCCAGGCACAGGTGACGCCAAATACATAATGACAATACAAAGATAATATTATTAACTGGATGTAGAAAAAGACAAATTTTAATTCATTTTACATTGTAAAATGCTCCAGATCAGTGTCTCTTAGGCAAAGAAAAAAATAAAATTCGTGCTCTTTCTTACTTTTATCTTCATAAAATGCGTCCTGTTATTAAAATATGTTTACCTCCAAAACTGGCCGAACGACTTACCGGAAGTTCAAATTTGGAGGAGGGGTTAGGCTGTCTCTAGTCCCGCGCCACTGAATAAAGTTAAGATAAAAGATGGTAAGCAGAGAGGCTCAGGGCCTCGATAACTCATCATTGTGAATCATTGTGCTTGGGTCACACAGTCTCTGACCTCAATTTATCATTAGTGTCCACTTATTAACCAAATCATCCTGATATGAAATATCAATAAGAAGAATACAAATTATCACAACCGTGCAACCAATAGGTTGTTGATGTTGCATGCAAGCCGCGGCAGGTGATACCTCAGTAACACACGCACTAGAAAAGAAAATAAAGTCCTACATTTATTTAGTCCTACAAAATTAATACTAATAGCGGACTCCTTGGAGGTTAAAAAGACAATTTCAATCATCATTTAAAAAAAAGAAAAAAAGAGGCCCGCTTTACCCTATTGGCCTGGTTTGGACCTGAGAGACCTGTTTTAATACCACTCTCTTCGAAGTGGGATCGATTCAATTTCATAGGTCAAAATTTGTTGATATGAAGTACATACAAAGGTGGACAAACAAACTTATCTAAGTTCTGATTGATACGATATGACAAAACAACATCGCTCCCAGTATTTGCTCAGAAAACTCACATAATATTTTCCTCACTTTGAATAACAGTACATGTAACATTCTAATGATCACTAACTGTTAAACTACCCGCCGCTTTGGGGCGTCCTTTCTTATACGATCATGATAACAGAGAGCGAAGTTCACAGTTTCATAAAACTTCATCAATGGCAAGTTACAATACTAGTAGTTGTTATAGGGTGCTGAAATCCTTGCATCTGATTGGCTGAGAGCAAATTTGTCGGTAAAAAAAATCACCGAAAAGACACTTCATGAAACCCCTCCCCCCGGTCCAATGCAAGTCATTTTGATTCGAAACTGTCCATTAGAGCAAATGATAAACTATGTTAATCTACGATTCTATTAATAATATGTTTTCAAAGGAATATAACAAAAAAATATACCTCTAAATGAATTTCCTAAAGCATGTGCTTTTTTTTTTTTTCTGGTCCTGTTGTAGGGTTTACTTATACAAGATTATAATCTATAATAAATATAGAATAGATGAATATAAGATAGTATATAAGAAAGTTTTGATTAATTCTTAGTGAAATACAAGTTCACATGACTTCATATGGGAGAATAGAGTGGTAGGAAGATCATATGTATGTGGCTTCGTAGAATAAATATAGGCCGACAGTCGATCTGATGAATAAGATGTTCTTGTTTAAAATGTTGTATCAAATACCGGGACATCAACTGCAGTATTATAGCGACAGCCCGTGAGACCGAGAGCGCTAGCCCACGTTGGGCCCACGTTGACAGCTCATGAGACACGGTCCTGTATGACTTCTGACAAACGTCAGCAGGCACAGGGACGTGTCATGACCTGTCGGTCTCGTGGGCTTTCGGTCTAGTGGTCTATAAACCGTATGATACTTTCAGTGAAAAAATATACATGTAGGTTACTGAACTTTGAAATACTAGTAGTCTGTTCATAGATAGTAGAAGAAAAATGCTCTTTCGATTAACAGCTACAAACGATAATTTATTCCATAGTATATTCACCATTCATTGTAAATACTATCTTTTTTTTTCTGTTTAGATTTTATCAATCAAAATCGCCTCACAAAGACAATTCAAAGAAAACAAGAAGAGGCCAAAAATGCCCGATGGCACCGATGATCACACGAAGGAAAGATGAAGATGGCATGATTTGACAAGATGCCCTCACGATGGCCTTCCGAAGGGCAAAATGAACACCCGAGTTCAACACGAAAATGAACCTTCGCAAGGTCTTCGGGCAACATTTTGGCATGCCAAAGATTTTGCCACCGCTCACGAAGTTGCCGGAGCTTGAGAAACTCCACCGGCGGACACACGATGGCTTAATATGCCCTCACGAATGGCCCGATGTCTACACTATCAGAGCCAAATATGAACATTTCCTTCATCGTGTGTCCATCTTTTCTCAACTTCGGGACAGTGTGACGCCTGCATTACTGACGTGCGCCGGGCGACTTCTGATCACAGGTGTTTTAATAAAGGGCTCCGCCCGAGCCCGTCCAATATGTGACAGGGTAGATTTAAAGCGAAAAATACGCTCGACTCCGGGGTGGATTTGAAAATCGGCGACTTTGAGGCGATCTACAAATTCGGCCGGAGATTGTTGGATATATGTGACGCAGGCATTAGTACGGCGGCATAGCTCCAAAATTTGGCCGAATTGTGCACTTTTGTCTGAAAGCGCCAAAACTAGTACAGTTGTTGAATGATACATACTGAACAAATTTAGATATGGAAGCACTTCCCCAAAAATAGTTTATTGGGTAATTTTGAAGGAATTTGTAATTGCAAAACCTACTCAAGTATAGATAAATCGATCACCTCGATATTCGGAAACTACCTTAGAGCTCCAAATATTACTGTTAGCGCAAACGTGGTAACCTTACACAATAAGACTACTTATTACAACAATAAGACTAGAGCGTGTCTATTTTCGTCGAATTGTACATAGGGTATTGTGCAGCACGAGGTCTGGGTACAGAAAGACAGAAAGGCCAGAATAGGTGTTCAGAATGATTCACGTAAATTTGTTTATATTATATGTTTATAAGAGCAAGTCATTTTAAGACGGGAAGAGGTGTATAAGGACTCTATTCCAAACCATCCACATAAAAAAGCAATTGCGTGTGGTTCCTGAGATAAAATAGGGGCCTATAGTCATGATAGTATTATGAGGCAAGAGAAGAAAGGGAAGAAGAGGAGAACATGAAGAATATGAATTATGAAACAAAAAAAAAAAAACAAAAAAGATTATTTTAACAGACAGGGACCATCATGACTTCATAAATGATAATATTGGAAAAAAACGAATGAAAAAGGATCCTCTTAAGAAGAATACGAAGCTGAATAGCTGATATATGACAAAAGCTCCTTTCAAGAAGTTATTCTTTAAAATGCCCCTCAAAAACTCGCCCAAGGAAAGAATATAAAAGAAATTCTTTTGCATAAGGACCCAGTTTTGTTTTAATGCTCTCCCTGGTATTAAATGCTTATACGTGTACATCCCTTTATTATGCAAAGGCTTAAATCTTCACTCAGTGGAATTATATAATTACTATTCTATACATGTATGTACACGTTATAATACCATTAATTCACTGTCCATTGTAATTTCCCATGCATGTTACCTAACAGTTTTATATTTTTTATTTTCATGTAGAATGTTTTGTTTTAAACTGCAGGGTGCCTTTGCAAAGCAGTTTTGCATAACTGTACAGGCCAACCCTGCAGTATAAAATAAAGAAGACAAAATAAATAAATATAAGTTACGTCAAAATCATCATTACACAAACGATGGTAATAAATCACAATTTGTATTAACACACCTCCATAATAATCGGGGCCACTATAGCGTTTTTGAGAGGTGGCAAGTAGGTCAACTTGTCATCCCATCCCTGAAATTCTCAGCCATAACGAAAGGTTCACTCATTTTCAGTCACTGTACTGTGTGAATCAATCATTTCTTTGTAAATTGTATCCCAACTGCTTTTAAATCAAGGAATAATTTATTATCAGTATGGAGTAGATGCTGTTAAGCATAAAAAAGATCAGCATTGCTAATATTGTGGCACAATCATGAAGCCAAACAATGGGGAATTTGCAACTAATTCAAATAATTTATGTTCTGCAATATCTTAACGTATACAAAGTAATTATGGTTTTTATATAAATGAGAAAGAATCAAAACACTTTTAATCAAAATGGAACGAGGACATTTTTTTCTCGCTCGCTTCGCTCGTTTGCACAATAATCATACTAGGTAATTACCTAGTATGCTTATTGTGCCAACATAAATAAAACTACAATGGATCAAAATATAGAAGGAGGTTATTAAATGAAAATTATGGTTGTAATGCAAATTGAGGAAGTATGAATTGAAGAAGCAGCTGACGTTCAACCCTCCCATTATACCCACGCAAATTAGGGCTAGAAAAGCAATTTTACCTGGATCACCATCAGCTCAGATATTACCCCTCGTGAAGGTCTATAGACACGCCACTGATAGGGGCAAACTAAACGGGGACGGATTCACAAGGGGGAATAATTATGCATCGGTATTTCCATATAAAAATTATGTTTACTGCCTTATGGCGTAATGAGCTGAAAATTTTGAGGTGCCGTGGCTGCATGAGCCAAGAAGAATATAAAAAATTTCAATCAAGAGCGCCAGAACGCAATGATTATACTCGCATATAAATGATTTAAAGTGAATGGAGGTATCACCGCCCCTTTCATAAATAAGACGACTCTAGCTGCACAATAAAACCGTCGCCCTTCTTGACACTTCTCTATAAATGATAAACCTAAGAGCAATTTCTACGCTTTTTCTCTTCTACTAGAACAGGCAGCTGAAATCGTCATCAATTCTGTCTATGTTGACTTTCAATTTCGGGGGGGGGGGGGGGGCGATCAAGCGAGTTGATTTACCATTTTGAGTTGTAAAACTTTTCATTCTATAACACTCAGATCCTCAATAGTGTGATGAAGCCTTAAGTTATTTAAACATTTTCTCCCATATTTCCACCCAAATTTCCGGAGGACTTGTCATCATGTCTATCCCCGAATTAAGCCCCTGTCAGTAGTAAATATTTCACAGAATTATTGCACAGGCCTTCATTCAGGTTAAAAAGATATTTCATGATACTGTTTGAATATATTGTCAATGACTACTGTATGAGGGCTCTGGTTTAGGTAGGCCTTAAAATGGAAACTTTCCCTCCGATAATAAGACAATTTTGCAGTCCCGTTAAATGATCATATTTTGATGAATTTTACTTGCATATAGAAACATTGGACTAACATTTCCACAAACCAGGCGCGGATCCACGGGGGGGGGGGGGGGGGGGGGGATGCAAGGAGCGTGCGCCCCGGTTTGTCTGACAAAGTATGCCCCCGGACCCCGTAGGTGGCCTTTTGGCTTCGTCAAGCGGATGGTTCCTCAGTGTGCGCCCCCCTTTCTGAAAATCCTGTATCCGCCCCTGCAAACCATATCCTACTTTTGTCCTTATTAGTTTTACTAAATTTCACACCCAAATAACAGGCTTTTTTAGACGAATCAAACGTCAGGATCACATTTTTAGAAATGATTGTCAACTCTAAATGACATGACGTAGGCCTAGCAGCAAGTCAATAAGCGCATTTCGTCTATATCTCTCTAAAACTTCTCGTCCACTAAGGATTCTTCCTAAAAATACTAGAACCTCACGGCCGTACCGAATATCTCATGGAATTGATCGGGCCGTGGTACAGACTCCCATCTGGTAGGGTCCGATTTTTTAAAATGCGATTTATTTTTTGTTTAACTGTTCAGGAATTCCATTACAATTTAGCGGAAGATTCCCTCAAAATTGCGTTTTTGAAAGTGCATACAAAATTGTTCAGAATGGAATTCTTAACACATGTGCCAAATTTGGTGCTTTTAGACAAAAGTGCACAATTTTCAAGCTATGCCGCCTTCCTATATCTAGTGGTGCCCTACTACCAAGAATTGTATTTCTAAATGTAATAAAGTTCTTTCATTCATTGATTCATACCTAATTATTATAGACTAAATGCAATTCCAGTGATAATTTATTACACCCCTTTGTCAAAGGAATAAAAAAACATCAAACAACAAACAAACAAAACATGGCAAAAGACTAGGT
The DNA here is from genome assembly GCA_025617745.1 of Heliocidaris erythrogramma. Lineage (NCBI taxonomy): Eukaryota > Metazoa > Echinodermata > Echinoidea > Camarodonta > Echinometridae > Heliocidaris > Heliocidaris erythrogramma. The sequence continues at coordinate 30,787,401 of CM046865.1, read as the reverse complement.
TTGTAGTTTGTAGTTTATTACCCACGCCGATGAAATCGGCAGGGTTATGTAAAGGGCTCCGTATGTTTGTTACCCACGCCGATGAAATCGGCAGGGTTATGTAAAGGGCTCCGTATGTTTGTTTGTTTGTTTGTTTGTTTGTTTGTTTGTTTGTTTGTGTACAAGATAACAAGAGAACGGGTGAACGGATTTGCACCAAATTTTCAGGGAATGTTCAGAAAGTGACAGGAAAGAATCGATTAGATTTTGGTGATGATTGGTTGACCCCTGCACATTCTGTGTGACCTTGAAGTTTTGACCCTGTAGTAAAGTATAGGAACTTCAGTTCAGATAGTGACAGGAAAGAAACTAGAAAGATTGATGACCCCAAACTTCGCCTGCAGATGCAGAAATATTTTGGCCAATCAAAACACTCATTACTTCGTCTCACCAAAAGTCTATTTCAGGTTTATGAATTTTAGAAGACTTTTAGACCCATTATTTGCCATTTCACTTCAAATCCGTACGAGCCTGCAATGAATATTCAAAGCCAACGTATCCCAGCAACAAGGGATTTTTCGCGGGCTTGAACTACTACTGCCAAAGACTTTAAATAGTATCAAGACAGATTACTCTGACCTACTTCCGTAGTACATTTTGGAGGCATACTTTGCTGTGTTAAAACAGACTCGGAAAAATACGTTCTCCATAGGTATAACACGTGAAAATATGTCTCACTTTTTCTTGATATTTCATATCTTACTCTATCTTTTTCAAGTCTGATTTTTGCACGAGAAAAAGGATGGATAGTTGAAAAAACATTTCTTGAACCTTTTTTGTCAATAAATGCCGATATGAATCCCTTGGATCATGCCTGCTTTTTGACAGAGTCATCTGCCATAGGGTTAACACGTGAAAACATGGATTTTAAAAATGATTATAGTTCCTCTAGTATTACCTTGAATTTAGTGCAAATGTGGCTTACATGTAATTTGAGAATCTGAAAAGGCTTAATGAAGGCTCAAAAGGTGCAAGGGACCCCGCATAAATCCCGGGAATATGCATGCTTTTGGCCTTCCATCTCCATAGGTTAGCACGCAAAAAGGGGAATTTTTGAATGATTATAATTCCCGCAGAATTAAATCAAAATTTTGAAAAATGTGCCTTGAATAAAATTCAAAGCTCTGAAAATGTGTAATTAAGACTCAACTAGTTGAATAGACCCCGCATAAATCCCGGGGAATATGCATGCTTTTTACCCCCAAAAAGTCTCTCCTGCCATAGGTTTACACGCGAAAACAAGGAATTTTAGGATGATTATAATTCCCATAATTTTTATTTGAAAATATAAAAAACGTGATTTACATAAAATTTAAAGCTCTGAAAAGGTATAATTAAGGCTTGATGAGTTCAGTAAACCGCCCATAAATCCCCGGGAATATGCATGCTTTTGACCAAAAACGTCTCGCCTGCCATAGGTTAACACGCAAAAACAAGAAAGTTTAGGGTGATTATAATTCCCATAATTTTTCTTTGAAAATGTAAAAAATGTGATTTGCATGAAATTTGAAGCTCTAATAAGGTATAATGAAGGCTTGGTGAGTCCAGTAAACCCCTCATAAATCCCCGGGAATATGCATGCTTTTGGCCTTCCAGCTCCCGTAGGCTAACACATGAAAACGGGGGTTTTGAAATGATTTTAATTCCCCTAGTATTTATTTGAAATTATGAAAAATGTGATTTACATGAAATTTAAAGCCCTGAAAGGGTATAATTGAGGATCGATGAGTCCAATAAACCCCCATAAATCCCCGGGAATATGCATGCTTTTGGCTTCCAGCTCCCATTGGTTAACACATAAAAACAGGGGTTTTGAAATGATTTTAATTCCCCTAGTATTTATTTGAAATTAGGAAAAATGTGATTTACATGAAATTTAAAGCTATGGAAGGGTATAATTGAGGCTCGGTGAGTCCAATAAACCCCGCACAAATCCCCGGGAATATGCATGCTTTCGACCAAAAAAAAATAATTTGCCATACTACACGTGCCTTCAAATTTGTTATCGATGACCTAATGTAAATGGGCGTGTACCGATCACGTGAGTGACGACATCCAATTAGATCGTGCACTAGCAGACGACCATGTAGCAGACGTACGTCCGCCCGAAAGCAAACCCAGCCTAGCCGGTTAGAAGAAAATCTAACTAAATTCCAGTTCACTACTATATTTCTAATGTACCAGAGGCAAAATTCAATGTGTTAAATTCATAAATTCGTATAATCAATGTTCTATCACCGCATTACGCCTAGCCTAATGGCTGATGTTCATGCAAGCAGCATGGAATAGCCGAGCGGAATAGGTGCATGGACATGATAGGTGTCTAGCACTATCTAGGCTTGGTCTACCCCTCTGCGATCCCGATAAAGGTGGTGGCGTTGCCGTTGGCTTTGCCGATGATATGTCAGTTTGCCAAAACTTGGCTCATTCAGGTTTTTTTGCTTGCTGTTCGTTGTTTGGTTGTCCTTGGTGCCGAGAGACGACAATGTAGTGTGTGTGTGTGTGTGTGTGTGGGGGGGGGGGGGGGGGGGGGGGGGCTTCTGAACCTGTTATGGATATGAGTCTGACATGCACTGACATTCTATGACAAGGGCGAATGCGGGATGTAGTAGGGTGGGGGGCACAAAATTGATGCAGGGCTGTCAAAGGAGGGGTGTAGGGTATCAGATATTATTAGTCCAGTTTTTTAATATTTTGTTCCAGTTGCTTTATTTTGTTTTTGTTGGGTTTTTTTTTTTTTTTTTTTTTTGCTCAGTGATTTTGTTTTTAATCATGTAAATCACTTGTAATTGTTGTGATTTTTGTTGATTTCCTATAAATAAAAACACAAATTTAAAAAATAAGAGATCATTATTTTTTCCTCAATTCTATTGGAGTCATTTTTTACAGATCTATTGTAAGAGAGATAAGAGAGTATGAGAAAAATGAGGGGGGGGGGGGGGGAGACAAAGAGAGATGGGGCAAAAGTAATGGGATATTCCTACAAAGACAAAATATGACTGGTAATAAATAAATTATATCATCAGCTGCTATATTGTTGGTTACTAGTTAATTCAATTCAAAACACGGAGGCCATCCCCGTTTTCGTACAATCGGTAAAGGCCCTATTGCGTTGGTGATGGCTTCGGAGCAAGCCCCTTTCCTGTTTTCTTCGCCCGTCGTCTCATATTTTCTACAGCGGAATATTACAAATAACTTACCATAAGTTGGTTATATTGGTTGGTTATATTCTTTCTGTGCGGGGGGGGGGGGGGGGGAGGGTACACATTTCCTTTCATATTATGTCATATTTTGTTTTGGCTGGAACATAGGGGCATGTACATTCCTGGATAATCTTGGATACGCCACTCTTAATGTAATCTTTACATTTATAATTATAAGGAATTGCTCGCACACAATCTCATTTAATTAAAGCCTTTTTCTGTCTTGAATTTAAAAAGAATAAGGCTAATAAAATTACATTGCAGGTCTATAATCCCTATAACTTCCATAAATCATATCAAATGAAATATTCTAATTTAATAGAAAAATAAAGATAGCACATTATTATTTTTAAATAACTTCTCTCGACATTCCCGTCAAATATCGCAGTGTTTGCTCATATAGAGCTTAATATCAGGGAACATGTTTGGACCCCCCCCCCCCCCCATCATCACATAAATATTAATAGAAATTTCATAGCAAATAACTTTAACAAAAAAACAAACATCTAGTCCGAGCTCCCCCCCCCCCCCCCTCCCAACTCTCTCCCTCTCAGTCTCCTCCCTGGTGCAGTTAGAGTTGATTCCTATCTGTTTTGGGACATAAGTTTGTATTTCAAGGGACAATATCAAGATTATGCCCTTTAGTTAGGGCTTTACCAAACGGCAAAAGCGCTGTCCAGAAAAAGAAGGAAAAAAATAAAAACATCTTGATTAAGACTATAACCTTCCCTCTGGGCCGATCGACATGTACCACAATATATACGCGTGCTTTATTTCGGCACTGAGCACTCTTCGTATTTAAACTCTTTGCTACTGCGAAAGCGGCTATGTACGGTATACTAATAGGCGGCTAGGCTCTATAGCTATCGCGCGCGATACCTTTTTTATCCACAAATTCATTTAGATTCAGGCTACCCTAGCCCTACGGCTTCTCCTCTTTCTTATCTTCTGTGCATTTCTGTTTATTTTCCCCGGTTCTTTCCACTTTGTTGTGGAAGTTTTTGTGATTTATTTTATCCTGGTGGACGTGTAGTACGTGATTTTAATTGTTTTCGGTGAAAATCTGGTGAGTTTGTTCGACGTGAGTGAGTTTATCGCACTCGCGAGCGTTCGCGTGTGTTGATCTGAGTGAGTGCTAGTGGGCTGTGTAGCTAGCTGTACGTACATAACTATACACAGCGCTGTCGCGAAGTGACGGCGATCTGGTCGGGCTAGGAGTACATATTAACCCCAGGGAGTCAGCCTGTGCCTGGCTCACTGTAGTAGGATTGAACTTTTTTCTTTGGGTTATAACGGTCCTGTCATATAACTAGTTTATACCTCATTTATGTCTGTTTGAGTGGATTTCGTAGTTGTAAAATATATACAAAAACTGTATTTTTTTTTTAATTTGTGTGGATTTGCAAAATTTGGTGGCTGATCGAGGTTCGCCGAATACGGGCATGCACGCCAGTATCCACTTTGACTTTGTTGATGGGTGGTGACTGAGCTGAGTGAGTAAGCTCTGTGCCTCGCATGCATGTCATTTTGAAGTCTAGATCCAACTTTATTTGTCGTCATATATATTTTATCCAAGCCCGATGAAAAAAAACAACAACCCCAATTGCAATGTAATTTAAAGATAGAACATGAATACATTTACTAACACTTACATGACTGAACACTGAATACAAATGCTAACATTTTTTTTTTCTCACCACGCCACGCTCTCTGACATGTCTAATCAATTACTTTTAGGGGAGGGATGTTTCAATAATAAAATATCTTTTTCAGAAGAATTTTTTCAAGGGTGGGGATACACACAAGCTATGACCTGGATATGGCAATATTTATGGGGGGGGGGGGGGGGGAGATGTGCCTCTTTGAATGTCCCTTTGAATGGCTACTGCTTACAAAATAATCGCAACAAAACAAAACCTATATTGGGTTAAGGCGTGGGTCTGCCGCCTTTGACGGCCTTTCTAGTTTTTTTAATAACGAGGTTTTCCAAAACGAACAAAGGGAAAATGGAGGAGACAATGTGTGTCTTAAACAGAGCGCTGCGCCTTGAACAAAAGATGACAGTTTTGCCCTTACCCAAGGCAGTACAGTTGGGTAAAGGAAAAATCAAAAGCGCTAGCACCTGTTATCGTTCAAATAACAGTTACATGCAACATGATCATTGCGAAAGACTTCACGTCTGGTTCTCTTTTGTCCTCATTTCGTTTGGGAAAACCCAGTGATCAAAAATAGACTATAGAAGTATAGCCTTTATATTTGTGCATAGTGCTATGGAGTGTCAACAAACGTCTGAAATGATTGTTAATAACCTTGCTATATCCCCTCACCCCATGCTATATCTGCAAATAATTGTCGGCAGTTGTATTGCGATTATAAAGCAACAGTAATATTGAGTAGCTGCTGGTGAATCAAAATTGATCAGAATTATGCGTTACACTGCAAAAATCATGGTGTTAATTCAACACCACTCGGCAGGGGTGTCGATCCGTGTTCACGATGGGGGGGGGGGGGGGGGGGGGGATGATCGGCGAGGGAGCGAAGCCAGTGGCGTATCTAGGGATTATGGCGCCAGGGGCAAAACATGAAGTTACGCCCCCCCCCCCCCCCCCCCCCCCCCCCCCCCCCCCCCCCCCCCCCCCCCCCCCCCCCCCCCCCCCGAGTGCTCAAACTTATCTACTTTAGCGAGGAAGCAAAGCGACCTAAAAAACGCAATTTCTTTTACATTTTACCCAGGAAATTTTGCAATTGACCACCGCAATTCAACGGTAGAGAAGCTCAAATATTATACATTGCTAAACGGTTTTCTATTCACTCACTTCTACAATCGGGAGCAAAACTAACGAAAACCCTAAATAGGCTTGAGAAAGAGTCGAGAAATTCAGCAAGGCTACCTAAAGTTGAGAACCTTTGCAAATACTGTCTATAAAACGTGCATTTCAGAGCATCCCAGAATGTTTTTTAATGAAAAGAAGGAATTTTCTTCGATATTTTCATCACTAATGATTGACAGATGATGTCATCTCAGGAATAAGATCTGGAGCTTTTTTTTAGGGTGGAGCTTAAGAGGTTGGGAAAAAATATTTCAAAAAATATTTAAAAATCTATGAAACATCTTTAGATGTTTTAATAACAAAATATGAGTTGTATGCATGCCCGCACATGAACAGAAATTAACTTGCATTTGGATTTCTGAGGACCTTTAAAGGCTAGCTACCAGGAAGACAAGGTAGGCTTCGAATCATCAGGTGGAATGCATACAGTCTATGGTCCAGTGGAGTTATCCGATTCTGGAAAGACTTTTGGGACAGGTCTAACCCGTATCAATGTGAGAAAAGGTGCTCATAACATCCCGGCCCTAGCTTAGTTGGTCAGTCAATTCATTTATAATCAGGTTTGGAGTAGGCGCAAATGGGTTTTGGTATCAAAAGAAAATACCTCTTAAAACAATGTCAATTGCAAAAGCGTTATTTTGTTTTGACTCACACTGTAGATACCGAGCTGGTGTTAGATTCACACCATACTTTTATTGTCTGAGGCACTGTCCTTTCTCTTGTTCTCCCTCCCCCTCTCTCTCTTTCACACTCACCATTTCTATTCCTTCTCTTTCTTTCCCTCTTTCCCCTAAGTTCACCAGCTGCCTTTAACATTATAATGTGGTTATAAAGGCTGCGTGCCCAGTATATTCGTCTTACTTCCGAAAATTCACTACTTTTTTTTTCTTCTGAGAATTATTTTTTTTCCTTCTGGACCCACACTATCCCGTATTCAAAATGGTCTAGCTGCGACGCCACTGGTGATAAGCCCTTTTTTCAGTGTACCTTGTACTCTGATCGTCACAGGTCTGTGGACTTTGATATCATGTTCTTGTAGTTTGCACGTGATATTCAACTGACGAGAGTCGGCGGGAAGTATCGATGAGTTGATTCATAATTATTTGCCATACAGGTTTCGTTTGTTATGTCTCTCAGGCATTCGTAAATCAAAATGCTTCGCCAGCATGGATAGAGCTGAAGAAAGACCTGATTCTATAACTTTTCATGTTCATGATCGAAGGAGGGGGAATGAAGGAGACAAAAGGATTGAATTTTCTGGATTAACCTACAGTGATCTGAAGCAGTGCATAAGAGAGGTAAGAGAGAAAGTAAGCTATGTTTTGGAGCCATACTGTAGTACGTCAAATCATGGTCTGTGGTCTAATTCAGTTCACATGTGAGGTAGCTCGGTAGTTGCCACGGGGTAACCTCGCTAGTCATAAGGACCACTTTTTCATAAGGATCGCTATCCATAATGCGTGACTAAAGGAATAGCGGTTTTGTATGAATAGCGACAAATTACCTTGCTATTCATAAGGACCACTATTCATAACGAGTGTTAAAAGAATAGCCGTTTTCTATGAATAACGGTCCTTATGAATAGCAAGCGAACCCCGTTGCCACGGCTGCACAATGATATCATTACTGTGTTTGCTATATGATTATCCATAACATAGATTATACTTTAGCCTCTCAAATAACTTCTTGTCTTATTCATCATGTACCACATATATAAAACACACACACACACACACACACACATGTGAGTGTGTGTGCGTGTGTGTGTGTGTATAATATAAAGTACTGGTCAAAAGTATTAGAACAACTTCTAAAAATTACTAAATTTGATTTTGCTTTGTTTATCAATATTTTATTCGGATTGCAATTTCAGTATTCTCTAAACCCACCCCCTTCCCGGCAGAACTTTTAACTTCATATCTTTCTCTGAGTGTATGTCAAGATCGAAGGAGTACCATAAACCTGCTCGCCAGAGTAAAAAACAAAACAAAACATAGGGACGGGGGACCCCTATCAATAAATTGACTGAAATCTTGTTTAAAATTGACATCAAGATAGTCTAGGGACGTCTTATAGTTTCGATGTGCCAAATTTCTAAAAGGTCCACTGCAACCCAAATGCAAGTTGCAGGGATGCATACAGCTCATATTTTGTTATTTAAACATCTAGCTTTGTTTCATAGATTTTTGAATATTTTTTGAAATCATTTTCTTAAACATGCTAAGCTCCACCCTAAAAAAAAAGTGCTCCAGATCTCATTCCTGCAGTGACATCATCTGTCAATCATTAGCTAATGAGAGACAGTGGTATGTAGCTTTGCCAGCGATGACCACACTATGAACATGGCAAACAAAGAAGCGGACAAGATATACACCTTATTGTACCGTCCACAATTGCCCTGGTAGACAAAAGAACATCCCTTCATTGCTATTATGTAAAAATATGTATAACAGATGTCACATGCATATTCACCTGGTCTACTTATTTCACATAATAGTAATGAAGAGATGTTCTTTTGTCTACCAGGGCAATTGAGGAGGGTACAATGAGGAGCTGTATATTTTGTCCGCGCTCTTTGTCATCGTGTTCATAGTGCCATCTGTTCTATTAGACCATACAATACCTACATAGTAGTTGCTATGTCAGACAATCATGCTGTAGCATCACCGGGGAAAGAATGGTAATGAGGTATTGTTCGAAAGCATGCAATTCTACTGTGAGCAAGTGCTGAGCTGGGGGAAGTTACATTCCACTGTCTATTGTAGAATGTCAGTGTAGCTGACTGATGATTGACAAATGATGTCATTGCAGGAATGAGATCTGGAGCTTTTTTTTTTAGGGTGGAGCTTAGGAAAAAATATTTTTAAAAATATTCAAAAATCTATAAACATATGTAGATGTTTCAATGACAAAATATTAGTTGTATGCATCCCTGCACATTAACACCAAAGAAAATTGCATTTGGGTTGCATTTGGTTGCGGGTGCCTTTTCATTCATCCGCTAGAAGTTGTTAATTTTAGCAGGTGTTCTAATAATTTTTTCCTGTACTGTAGATATATTATACATCGATATTGCATCCTTGTTTTAAGGCGCCATGGACAGTGGGAGCGTGTGTTTAATATGAACATTATGTTCATCAAAGCTACCATTTTTTTTTGGGGGGGGGGGGGGGGGGGAGGGGAGGGGTTGTTTGTTGGTTATTATTGACTCAATCACCCACGTGTGGATATTGTGAGCATGTACATGAATGATGATACAATATAAAATCCTTTTATCTCAGCCTATTGTTCCCCCTTAACGCACGGTTTCTTTCCCCGTAACGTCGAATTTCTATTGTGACGGAATAAACCTATTGTTAGGATTCCCCCTAACGTAGGAAATAATGTTGTAATAATAATAATAATAATAATAATAATAATAATGGGAGACTTGAAGGATGTAAAGGATGGAAAGGAAGGGTGATGCACGCACAACATCTAAGACAGACAGAGGAATTTGCGGCACCAGAGAGTTGGCAGTGGTTGAAAAGAGGAAGCCTGAAAAGGGAAACTGAAAGTCAGTTGCTGCTCAGGACCAGGCTTTGAGAACAAACTGCAGGAAAGCAAAAATTGAGAAACAGGAAACATCACCATCATGTAGAATGTGCCATAGCAAAGATGAAACGGTAACGCATTTTGTGAGTGAATATAAAATAGCACAGAGTACAAGGGAGGGCATAATAGAGTGGCTGCTGCTGTCCATTGGGGTTTGGCGAATAAGTATGAACCAGTGGTGGATTTAGGGGGGATCCCGGCCCGTGCCCCCCCCCCCTTGAAAGAAAAATATGCATTGTGCCCTTGTGCTCCCCTTAGAACTAGAACTAAACATCTTTTTTGCCCCCTTGTTTTTGCTTGTCAGAGAATTATGGAGGGAAACTGGACCCCATTACCCCCCCCCCCCCCCCCCCCCCCCCCATTGATCGACTTTTGATGGGCTGGTGAGACCCCCCAATACGGATCTCCCTCCAAGTAGTTTCCAAAAGTTCACAATCCTCCATTTGTGCCCCTCCCCCTATACAAAATCTGCCTCTGGTATGAGCTACCGCATGCAGACAAAATTAATGATACGAACACAGGGCGGAATCCGTGATCGAGAATGAACATGTAAAATTCCTGTGGGACTTCAAAATCCAAATAGACAAGGTTATACACGCTAGAAGACCAGACATAATTTTTACGAAAATGAAGGACAAGGAATGTCTCATCATAGAGACTGCAGGGCGTGAAGTAAGGAGGACGGACGAATAGAAAAGTACAACAACCTGACATGGGAACTAATTTAAAAAGCATATGAAAGGTGAAGACGAGAGTCGTAGCAATAGTGATCGGAGCCTTTGGAACAGTGACAACAAGACATAAGAGCTTCCTGGCTGGTGTCGACATATCGTTTGATAACAATACAAAAAGCAAGCCTGTTCGGGACAAGCACATATTATACGAAAGGTCATAGACTAGATTGAAATGGAAAATTTCGAATAAGATAAGGACTTGTTGAAACCAAAACAAAAAGAAAGAGTAATCCTAGATTTCTGGAGGAAATCCGCTTACTTCTTAATTTACCACTGAACATCAGGTTGTGGACACATCGATAATAATAACAATTAAAAAAAAAAGTGAATGATAACACTGTGGCTGCAGCTTAACACCTTGGTCACTGATCAGCCAAACATTGAGACAGGGTCAATAATGAATCATCAACATTGTAACTGTCTATGTATGAAGAGCTTGTTTGTGAAAACTGACAAACGCCATCCTCGATTATTTTAAGTTAAGGCATCGTACAATAGATACAAAACAGCCCTTCAAATGACACCCCGCCCATAACATATCACTGTACATGATTTAAAAAAGAAAAATGTCCCATATCTTATTATCTTCTTTATATTACTGCAACTTAAATTGCTATTATGTCAGTTTTTACAAAAAAATTATCTATCGGCCTATGGGTGAAGCGAGGTTCACGTTTTAGAGAAGACGGCAAAACCATGTTTGACGCGTTCTCGATCTGACTAGTGCACGAGGGAGAAACCAGTGGACGGGTGAGCCGTTCTTGCACAAAGCGCGGTGTGCAGCGATCACAAAGCAGTCCATTGTAGCTGGGAGGATCTGGGACGGCGGGATACATTCGAAAGCTCACTTAATTCAGCGCTCCGCACGGACTGCGCAAATAGCATGCATTGTCGAAGATCCATGACATACAATCCCATTAGTTCTCGTCCATTCTATTTTTGGTCCAGCGGGTTTTCCCAGCAATGATTATAGTGTGTACAAGTAACGGGGGGGGGGGGGGGGGGGGGGAGAGCTCCGCGTACAGCGTAGAAGACCCGTTGATCCGGCACGTTAAACAAGTTCCCGCCATTTCCGTTTCATTCTAATTTATTTCCCCTTGTCGAGTAAATATACAGTGTGTCAACAAACAATGAAAAGACGGGTAAAGTATATGTTAGCCGAACATGAAATGTCTATATATTTCATTCTATGCTCATGGCGCTTTACATACATATACAAAATAAAGTACAACAATATGATACAACTTTGGCTCATTAAACTAAGAGCATATAACATACAAAATCAGAATTAATGTTACTATATACAACATAGATTATCTTAACGAACAATAGAAAATTAACATAAGGTAACTAACAAATTACAATTAAATGAATTATATTACTAGTATGATTAACGAGGTTAACTTAAGGAAATATAATTATGGTACAAGGAAAATATGAGGTAATAGGTTGGGGGCAAATTACATGCGATTAACTTAAGGCTTATTCAAGATTTAATGTAAGGTACAAGCAGGGGCGGATCCAGGATTTAGTAAAAGAGGGGGCACAAAAATGAAAGTTTGTGAAAAGGTAGACCCGTATTTTTTTGGTCTCGCCAGCTTCTCGAAATGTCGCTCAGTGGGGGGGGGGGGGGGGGGGGGGGGGGGGGGGGGGGGGTGGGGGCGGGGGGCTTTAGGGACAAAAAAAAAAAAATCGCCAAACCTTCAAAAATCGCTTAGTAAGGGGTTATGGGGTCCAGTTTCCCTCCATAATTCCCTGAAAAGCAAAAAAAAAAAAAAAAAAAAAAAGGTCTTCACTCTAAAAAGGGGGGGGGGGGGGCACAATCAAGAAAATGGCGGATCGTCTATGGTTAAAATTCATACTTCTCTTCCAAAAGGGGGGGGGGGCACGGGCCGGCTGTGCCCCCCCCCTGGATCCGCCAATGGGTACAAGGGTAAATTAACATAGGGCAAAGAACAAATATCATTTCAATGAAACAGATTTACTAAGTGAACCGATATGTTTTGAGTAATTGTTCAAATAAAATAATTGAGGAAGCCAGAGAGAGAGAGAGAGAGAGAGAGGCCTGCGTGGGAGAAGCTGTGGTCAACCCAAGCTTGTCGGGATTCGGGAACTTGAAGTAGTGAAGAGTCTGATGATCTAAAGTCTGCGAGGGAGTTCATATGCCTGTATTGAGTTCTGTAGATAGAGAGGTGAGGAGCCATGAACTGTGTGGTACACCATGGACACCAGAACTTTGAAGGTGATTCGTTTTTCCATGGGTAGCCAGTGAAGGGACTGAAGAACGGGAGTTATGTGACGGGCTTTCTTGGTGAGGGTTACCAGTCTAGCTGCAAAGTTCTGAGTCGTTTAGATAGTTTAGATAGCTGTTGTTGGGAAAGGCCAAGAATCTCTGTGGATATCTCAGATAGATCTGACTATATTTTTTAAGAGGTTTGGGCCAAATATTAATTATCATGGTAGGCGTACCTATCAAATTTTTAATTCTGGCTGTGATGAAAAGTTAATTCACAGTTTTGGGGGATATAAATAATCTGGCGCTAAGATAAATAGACTGTATGAAAAAAACATTCTTTCCTGAAGCGGCTTGTAATGCACTCATAAAACAAACAAGAGGCAACATTTTCGGTTTTGATGGTCCCGAAATAATAATGTTAGTCTGAATTCCACATTTTGAATTTTACCCAAATCACGTATTATGTAAGATTTTACATTGTGTGTTAAAATAATAAGAAATAATTGATAAAATTGTCAACACTCCGGAAGTTCAAATTCATCTACTTTAGGATATAAGGGACTTCAATTCTGGGGAAAGTTTGAAAGGCTTATCTGGGATAAAATTTTGCGCTGATTCCGAAAATGTTAGTCAGATTGACCGTGCTATCGCCAAAAATGAACAAAATGACCACCCTGTTGTTGATGGGCTTCATTTGACCTCTTTTTCCAGCATTGGAGCATATATACACTAAAGGAAAAAAGAAACTTATAAAAGTTCAAGAGATCACCAAATTAAATTCTCTGCATGGAAATGTACCAAATTTGGATATAATGTTGATTCAATGCATGGCTTTAAATGACAGTCAATAACAAAAAGTTTTCTTCAATGCCACAAAAGAAATGTGCACTGAAGCAAAGGACTCTCTAATCCCCAAGTCACAAAGACAAACTGCAGCCTTGTACACCATATGCATGTCAATGAATGAAACAAAAGAATTTCAAAAGGGATTTGCACCCCTCGAGCAAGAGGATATTGATGTTCTGCCATGGTGCGCCCGTTCACCAGACCTTTCCCCAATTGAACATCTCTGGGAAGAGCTTGGTCGACGTGTGTCAAGGCGTGACAATCAACCCATCAATAGGGAGACGCTCATTGCAGCACTGCAAGAGGAATGGAACAATGTTCCCCAGGCTACCATCGCGAATCTGATCGGAAGCATGCGAAGATGGTGTACAGCTTGCCAGCAAGCTAGAGGTGGACATACTGGCTATTAATCTGTTTGGATATGAACTTGCAAATCCCTTTTGAAATTCTTTTGTTTCATTCATTGACATGCATATGGTGTACAAGGCTGCAGTTTGTCTTTGTGACTTGGGGATTAGAGAGTCCTTTGCTTCAGCGCACATTTCTTTTGTGGCATTGAAGAAAACTTTTTGTTATTGACTGTCATTTAAAGCCATGCATTGAATCAACATTATATCCAAATTTGGTACATTTCCATGCAGAGAATTTAATTTGGTGATCTCTTGAACTTTTATAAGTTTCTTTTTTCCTTTAGTGTATATATATATATAGCGAAAGAAATGGACTATGAAATGGCCGTAGCTTCTATACTTCTCTTTTATTCAATCAAGCTTTCGATCTAAAGATCTTCATCAGGACGACCGTGTAAACAAAATACATAAGTACAATAATGGCTGAAATAAAAATATATAAAATAAAGTAAAGTTTAACTCTTGATTACTTATAATTTGGTTATCATTAATGTTAAAATTAAATTGTGATGAACTACTTCTCGTTCTCTACTGCTAAACACATTATTCTAGTAAAACTGCTACTACCCGGCACGTATCTGATCTTTGTTCCAAATATATCTTTATAATAACTATCAGTACCATAATTGCTTATTACATATTTAAAATCAGCATAAAAGTGTGACAACAATTCATTTATATATGTGTATGTGTTCAAACTGAGAGTATAGAGTAATTAATAAGTATAGACAATGAGAACAAAAAATTACCATGTATAGAGGTTCAGAGTACTAAGAACTTCATCCGTCTTTGATGAAATCAACGGGTTTTCCATGAATCTATAGAGAAGGATTAACAAATTGTGTTTAATAAATTATATGATATATATGTATGGTATTATAGATAACATTTCAGTTAGGTAAGTGCATGTTCTGAATTAAGTCAATGTGTGTAGAGTAACTAGGACATCAGAAAAAAATCAGCCGCTAGTGCCTCAGCTGGATCCAAGCGAATGCTTTGAATACATGTATACATTGGAATAAATTATTCTTAATAACATTATTGTAAGGAAATAACATATACAACAGCTTTGGCAAATCTCGTGGAAATAAATACAAATGTGAAAGAAATTGCGAGAATAACGGTGCGTAGCTCAATCAAAGTTCCCCAGAGCTGTCCTCCCTTTTTGAAATTTTTGCAAAGGCTGAAAAAATGTCTCCGCCGGGAATTTCCACGAGATTTGCCAAAGCTGTTGTATATACTATTTCCTTACAATAATGTTATTAAGAATAATTTATTCCAATGTATACATGTATTCAAAGCATTCGCTTGGATCCAGCTGAGGCACTAGCGGCTTGTCTTGTTCATAAACTCATCTGCCCCCGACAAGAGGAATTAATTAATAAGGTTGAGGATTTGTCAATCTGTCGGTCAATTGAATCTGGTGTCGCCGAAATCACTAACCCGTCTCCGTGGTCTAGTGGTTAAGGCATTGGCGTTCTAAGCCAACGACCCGGGTTCGATTCCCGGCGGAGACATTTTTTCAGCCTTTGCAAAAATTTCAAAAAGGGAGGACAGCTCTGGGGAACTTTGATTGAGCTACGCACCGTTATTCTCGCAATTTCTTTCACATTTGTATTTATTTCCACGAGATTTGCCAAAGCTGTTGTATATGTTATTTCCTTACAATATATATATATATAAAGGATGACTGAAATGCATCGATTGCCAATTACAGAAATTTAAGAGAAATTAAAAAAGTGTCTAGTGTTGGAGAATAAAATTTCTGTAATTGGCAATCAATGCATTTCAGTCATCCTTTATTTTGATATCATCATAGCCTATGCCAATACGTGGAACATTATGTATATATATATATATATAAATATAGTATAATTCAATACGGAAGGCATTCATGCTGACCAATAACCTTTCACCCTCACACCCGTTACAACTACAAGGTCCTCCCATACACAATCCATTTCAACCAACCAAATCACTCCATCAACGACGTACTCATAATGGCATTGAATCTATTCACAACAAATCCCGTCAAACCATCCTCCATAGAGAATCCTTTTGGATCGGAAAGTTACACACTCTCAACCCGGAAGGCATTAATGTTGACCAATAACCCTTCACCCCGTATTACACACTCCCCACCGGAAGGCATTCATGCTGACCAATAACCGTTCACCCTCACACCCGTTTACTCATTTCATACACTCAGCATGACGCCACATTCCCACACAAGCAAGACAAGTTTACAGGTATTATTTTGTACTATTTCTTTGCTCTATTTTCTTATATGTATCGATCATTATCTGCTGTATGTGTCCTTATTATATTGTCCTGATTTGTTTTGAGTTGTAACAACTCAGAACTCAGAAACGAACAACTGATACTGATATAGTTTACATAAGAAGTTCACGTACATTCGTATATAACCCACGCAACGTACGTACCATATGCTTTACTACATTATATTGATGGTATACTTCACCTGTATTGAATTATACTATATTTATATATATATATATACATAATGTTCCACGTATTGGCATAGGCTATGATGATATAAAAATAAAGGATGACTGAAATGCATTGATTGCCAATTACAGAAATTTTATTCTCCAACACTAGACACTTTTTTAATTTCTCTTAAATTTCTGTAATTGGCAATCGATGCATTTCAGTCATCCTTTATATATATATATATTTTTTCCATTATACATAATTATGTTTTATGACATACTATAACGATTATAAATCGATGTGATAGTATACTAACGTATATCGTAGACCTTTTTCTGATGTCCTAGTTACTCTACACACATTGACTTAATTCAGAACATGCACTTACCTAACTGAAATGTTATCTATAATAACATACATATATATCATATAATTTATTAAACACAATTTGTTAATACTTCTCTATAGATTCATGGAAAACCCGTTGATTTCATCAAAGACGGGATGAAGTTCTTAGTACTCTGAACCTCTATACATGGTAATTTTTGTTCTCATTGTCTATACTTATTAATTACTCTATACTCTCAGTTTGAACACATACACATATATAAATGAATTGTTGTCACACTTTTATGCTGATTTTAAATATGTAATAAGCAATTATGGTGCTGATAGTTATTATAAAGATATATTTGGAACAAAGATCAGATACGTGCCGGGTAGTAGCAGTTTTACTAGAATAATGTGTTTAGCAGTAGAGAACGAGAAGTAGTTCATCACGATTTAATTTTAACATTAATGATAACCAAATTATAAGTAATCAAGAGTTAAACTTTACTTTATTTTATATATTTTTTATTTCAGCCATCATATTGTACTTATGTATTTTGTTTACACAGTCGTCCTGATGAAGATCTTTAGATCGAAAGTTTGATTGAATAAAAGAGAAGTATAGAAGCTACGGCCATTTCATAGTCCATTTCTTTCGCTGTATTCCATTCCACAACTATGAGTGACCGCCAGTGTTTTGCTCTTGGGAAATTTCTTCCACTATATATATATATTATGATTTTCTAGAAAGTGTTGCTTTAGTGACTTAGCTGGACAGTATCTTTCGGCCAAGCTTCATCAGCAGATGAGCAGAGTTGCTGAAGAGGCTTCGGCAGAAACAGACTATCCAGCTACGTCACTAAAGCAACACTTTCAAGCCTATTAAACTTTGAACTATATGAGCTCCTGTATATATAGTTGAGCACTTTCAGCCATTGCAGTGCAGCCCTTACTTACCTACTATATATATATATATATTTTTTCTTTTTTTACATAGGACAACCCTATCAAAGCTTCTTTGATGATAATAATTTGAGATTGAAATAAAAACCCTGACCAAAAGTGCTCATAATAGTCAGTTTTGGCTACAGATGGCCAACATAGCCAAAATGTCTTGAGTGAGATCAATAAGACCGAAAATTTTTGGGAGTTACTTAGGTTAATTAGGCTTTTCAAGCGTTTCCCATAGCATATTCTGATTTAATAAAATCCAATCGAAATCCTCATGCACTGCTCCCTAAAATTTGAGCTTGTAACACTAGAACGACGCTGATGGTCAAATGGGGTAAAAGTGAATCGGGATAATCTTGGACCTTTTCCATTGCTGCGGAAATTTACCTCTCAACAAAGAGAGGTTTATCAAGTTGGCAATATTCAGTGATATCTCGGTAGCACATGCTTTTAAAACAAAAGTTGATATCTTATCTACACCAACAGACTTAGTATTTTTTAATTTATTTATAATACCCAACACATCGTTTTCAGTTACAGGGGTAAACTCAAAGGCCTTATTTAAGGGTATATTGCATTCTATAGAGAAGGGCGTGTCAGCTATTTCTTTGGCTAAATTGCTTCCTACTTCAGCAAAGAACGTATTAAATAGATTAGTAGTATCGACATTACTTTCTGAATTAAGCGCAACTACAGGCGTTTTATTTTGATTGACTGATTTTAATGTACTCAAAGTCTGTTTCGGATTATCGCTAGAATGTGAACATTTATCGGAGTAGTATTTTTTTCTTTGCTTTCCTTGCTTCGGTAGTAACTTTATTACGTAACACTCTGTATTCACCCATGATTTTTTAATCTTTAAGCTTACACGTTTTCCTTTTAAGTTTATCACGCTTTTTTATGAGTTTATAAATACCTGCATTCATCCACGGATAGCCCTTTGTACTTATTATTTTAATATGTCATGTGCGTGTCAACAACTTGTAATACTAGATTTTGCCATAATTCTACCGCTTCATCAATTGAATTGCATTCATTTATATGCTCCCATTTCTGGTTTCGAATATCATTTCTAAACTTATTACATTAAGATTGCTGCAACTACTAAAGTTAATAAATCTACGGTGTGATGAAACATTGGCATTCCAAATTAAAAAGCTAACAGATTGGTCACTCATTCAGGGGTGTCGATCCGTGTTCACGATTTTTTTTTTTTTTTTGGGGGGGGGGGGGGGGGGGCTAAATCCTTGTGCATTTTACCCAGGAAATTTTGCAATCGACCACCGCAATTCAGCGGTAGAGACGCTCGAATTTTATACATTGCTAAACGGTTTTCTATTCACTCACTCCTACAATCGGGAGCAAAACTAACGAAAAACCCTAAATAGGCTTGAGAAAGAGTCGAAAATGCAGCAAGTCTACCTAAAGTTGAGAACCTTTGCAAATGCTGTTTTATACACTTTATCCTGTAGTGGGGCGCAATATTTAGCAGGAGTCATCACGAAACCTACATGATATAGCGAGGTAGGCAATTAACATCTTTATATTTCAAATTGTGAACCCTTTAAGCTATTTAAGAACTAAATAGGCCTACTGGGGGCGCGAAATTACGAGATCCTGAAAGAAAATAATTATGCAAGGGAGCAAAGCGACCGAGCTTTGGAAAATTTTCGCATTTCAAACTTTCAAAAACTAGCTTTTTAGTGCATTTACAATGCGAATTTGGGGGCGCATAATCCGTAAGGATTATGAGTTTTCTTCATTTCCCTCTTATTTCTTTCTCTCCTTTGCGTTTTTTTGCGCCCCTCCAAGTGACCCCTGCGCCCCTAGATACGCTAAGCGACAGAGCGGGGGAGGGTGTGGGAGGGGGATATCCCCCTCCCACACCAGGGACTTTTTCAAAAATCTGTCTATAAAACCTGCATTTCAGAGCATCCCAAAATGTTTTTTAATGAAAAGAAGGCATGCACGGATCTACGCCAATTGGGAATTATTATTTAAGAGATGATGAATTAACGTAGCAGAGGCATTTGTAATTCTGGTTGCTTCATTGATGTTAACTTGAACTAGAGCATGTATATCATTGATTTCCATATATTTCTTACTCATACTCGATAGTGGTTTAGCCAGTAGGTCACAGTTAACATCACCGACTAAAATTGTGTAACAATTGATTATGTC